>CM060731.1:65191432-65555432 GCA_030704615.1 Takakia lepidozioides
GCGGGACTCGGACGGAAATGCAGTGCCGCATTACAGTTCCGGTGGTTCACGGTTAACAGTATGAAAGTCTGCCCAAAGCGGAATTGCGGTGCCGTATTTCCGTTCTGAAGAATATGAAGGTCTCTGGTGGACGGAAATGCGGTGCCGCATTTAAGTGCCACTGGTGCATGACTAAGATTCAAAATTGAAATGTGGCGCCGTATTTCCGTCCAACAGCAATGGAAAGTAGCACACCGGTCAGATATGGGTAACCTGTCTGGATTCCAATGAAAGAAATCGGACGGAAATCCGGCACCACATTTCCGATCACAATCAAGGAGTGGATGATGTCGAACTGGGTTGCGGGACCGCCTTCCCATTCATCCATGTGCAATGGGTTGCAGTGCTCCGAAACAACACAATTGCGGCCTGTGTTAATGAGCACAACTTGGGTATCTAACCGTTTTAACTAGCACCCCTGGCACTTGACAGTGCGAACGTTCATGTCTACACCCCGAATACTACTTGATCCACTATCAGGAGATGTTATTTCGTCGCCGAATCGGCCATCATTGTGACATTTACTGCATATGGAATCACACCGCCCACCTTCATGCATGTAGCTTGAAACAATACTTCTACTTCAATCGGCGATGGACTCCGCATTACCACTGATGTGGTGCCTGTGAGCCTTGGTCTCTCGCTATACTGATCCTCGCACTTGCCAACTTCGTGCGGTCTTCGATGGCTCCGAATTCCTACGCTATAGTTTGCTGTCCCTCCCAACTTGGGAGAGCCTGGATCCCAAACGAGGGAGGACTTTGCAGAGTGACTGAAACTTACCTTTGTTCTAAATTCAAGCTCAAACCGGGCACAGTTTATTTGGAAGAAGAAAGGAAGGATGTTTCTGGCAGGTTGACGAGACCATTGTCGTGCTAGGTAACGACGGAGGTTGCGGAATGGAATGGCGCGTCCCCCCATCAGACACCATCCTGTACCGAGCTGTGGGAATGCCCATTCCCTTTCCGAATCAGTCGCTGCCCACACCATCCACAAAGGAGTCCGGAAACCGACAGGCGGCCACTGCCAACAGAGAGGTATGCAACGATAATCATTCCCGACCTGGACCGTCAAGACCCTCCATAGCTTCTCGTGTGGACGTATTCGACATTTCCGACGAGGAGATGATTGCATTGAGGTACCCATGTCCTCCACACGGTCGTTCAAATCCGGCATGGACGTCTCTGTAGGTGCTACGCATGTGCCCTCGAGCATAACTCCAACCCGGTCCATTGTGCAGCTCCTACGACAACATCACCTCGATGGTTCTCGCTCCGAGCTGGCTGCTCTCGACTATGCCAAATTCCCAGTCAGAAAGGTAACGTTTCTGCCTCCCGAAGTCGATGGCAATGTCATCTTCGAGTTTCCACCTGTTTCTTCGTCAAACAAAGCCTCCGGGATGTTAACAGACATGGATCGAAAGCATGACGGACACCCCTGGTGTGTGACGAAGACCAGTAGCACGAAAATTGCTGATGGTGTTCGTGTACGATATGTCCTCTGTGCGGGGAAGCTGAGGTGCCTCAATCCCACCTGCTTCCACTTTCTCTCCAAAGGAGGGCGGAGAAACGAGACGGATTGGACTGGCACAACGCATCATCCATTCATTGTCTCCAGCCAAGCTCCTGCGGGTTCTTTCAAGTGTGCACATTGCAAAGAACCACCGACGTGCATGTCCATGTGCAGAGCCAAGCAATATTACGTAATCCATTTGCTCCCGGACTTGACTAGAGCTTGCATACACGTTGGGGTCCACTGCCACCCCTTGGCGAGAGGCAACATGCGTGAGGCTGTGCAGGAAGCACACGACATCATAAAAGAGGAGGTGAAATTGAGCCCCGGAGCCAGACCAAAGCAGATTCAGCTGAAGGCAGCCCACAAGATTGCTCTTGGCAAAATCAATGTCTGAAGATGGTTCCGACCGAGAGCCCTTGACCGAAGACGAGATGCGTGACCTCTTGGAGTCCGTCTCGCACGTTTGTAGTCCGAATGTGCGGAATCACATCGTATCTTGCAAGCAGGAGTTCGGCAGGGGGTCGGACATGTACTCAATCCTGGAGGTGAAACGAATGACTGGATATGACTACATCCAAGGTAGCAGGTTTCCAGGGCAAGGCAGCGAATCCGATCGTTGTTACATTTTCAAAATGTCGACGTGTGGGCCTGGGAGTGGAGTCGACTTGGTCACTCGCATGACAACTGGAAACTTGTCGAATGCTTGGGTGATGTTTGATCACATCAAGCGAATTACAAACCATCAGTGGGTGACTATGGGTGCGCATGTTTATGACTATCACTCCAAGAGGCTCATGACGATTGCAATCTGCGAGATGAAAGGGGAGGACACACAGTCCGAGATGCATCTGTGGGAGGGCATAAACGAGCAGATGGCAAGGGCGGGATTGCCAGAGCCCAATTTCAGGGGATTCATGGCAGACAACGCTCAGGCCAACTGGGCAGCGGTGCGGCGTGTGTACGGTGAGGACCCCAATGTTCCAATGGAGGGGAAAGAGAGATCCTGTGGATTCCATTGGATGCAGAGTCTATCTCACTACACTTCCAAATTTGTTGCTAGCTCATTCCAGGCTGAACACGGTGTCCTTTGTACGGCGTGGAAGGATGCACCCACATTTGATGACGCGGAGGTTAAGTTTGCTATCATCGAGGCTTGGTGGAACACGTCAGGTGCAGTGGAGACAACCAATCTGGGAGCATTGCACAGCTGGTTGGGGTGGTGGCATTTTCGGTATCGACAGTTCGGACAGTACATGCGGGAGGTAGGCTGCTGTCAATTTCGTTCATTTGTCTTTCTGTTACGGACATTTCGATTGGTCCCTCACCATTGTTTGTGTCCTTCTAGGAGCGGTGCTTGGATTCCGACACGGACATGCCGAACACGAATATGGCAGAATCGGTCCACTCCTCCTGGCGAGCGTCTTCTGCCGCACATCTGGTGGACGTAGTGACGGCCACAACGGAGGACATCGACAGAGCAATCATGCAGCAAGCCACGTACCACAAATTCCTGAGCGGCAAACAATGGGGCTTTGGGCCGGACAGGGAGAAATTGTTGGTACGAACAGCTTCGAGGTCCAAGAATCCAGTGAAATGGGCGACAGCATTGCGAGAGAAGATCAAAGGGACGCCTCTGCACCGCAGAGGTGAACACCTAGAGGGGGACGTCCGGACTCGCCCTGTGAGGCGGAGGATTGAAGAGGAACCCGGGTGCAAAGAGGATTCCTGGAGATCCGACAGGAACATTCGGACAGCACCTCGAGGTCCCGTCATGTTGCCGCACAATGTGTCTTCCAGCAGTGGAAGCCCAAGAAATTCCAGATCGCCGGCGCCTTCAACCGGGGATTTCGTGCGAGAAATTCCCACCGCTCCCTTGCCCCAGATTCCGCCCGCTGTTATGCAGTATGGCCAAGCCATTGTGGAGACGACTGTGTCTGCATCACAGTGGAGAATTGCTCGCACAAAGCCGTCGTTTCGAGGAAGGTGTTCCGCAATTCGTGTGGATACACGGCAACGTTGTTTAGAGATGATAAGGAGGAATCCAGATGGGGCTGTCCCTGTTCCTACTTTTACAGGAAGATTTGTCCATGCAAAGTTTGCGGAGGCGACAACCACCCTGTTCTGGTTCTGCAGGCACGACATTATGACTTGCGTGTATGGAAAGCCCAAGTACGGCATACAAACAATGCCAGAGGCTCCCCCGGTGTGGCCGGTGGAACCAGGCTGCGATCTGAGTCAGGTTGAGGCCGACGCCCTTACCGCCGCAGGATTTCGGATGGTGCAGCGCACTGACGTCCCCAGACAACCATTTCCGCTTCCACAGCCTCCACCACCAACCCCTGTGAGAGCAAGAACAATGGGACACGACAGCTCTAAGCATCCTACACACCGTTGGGGGAAACCGAAGAGGCGGCGACCTCCCTCAAAAGTGAACGAGACAAGGATGGGGAATGCACTTCGGATGAACTGTACAATCCAGAGCTCGACAGAAGTGCCCCCACCAGGATTCGGGCGTGTGTATCAGATGGCCACGGCAGGCTCAACTGTTCGCAATGAGGTGTACACCATCACCATTTCAGAATTACCCACCTGCAATTGCACCGACTTCCAGATCATGGCGAACAAGGGGCATCATACTGCCCTTGCAAGCATTTGTACTACGTGTACCTAAAGAGACTCCGTTGTAATTCCACAACTCATCACTTCATACATGCACCAGGGTTGAGCCCCCAGGAGGTTCACACTCTTCTGAATATGGATCCAGGGGACCAGTGAGCTTGGCTTGCGGTCCCAATACAATGGTACGCCCATCCTTTTCGGATAGTAGAACTGTACTGCTGCCAGTACCTCAGACTCTGGCCACAGAAAGGTCCGACATATGTCTTGCCTACCAGTAACCTGTTTTGCTCGAACTAAGATATTATTATATCGTTCACTTGTTTCCACGTGCATGTATTTTTGTATGTTGGAGGGTTCATGTTTTTCTGCTTTCCGAAAACTTGCTTTCCTCATTCGACCTCCGACAAGGAAATGCGGCGCCGCATTTCCAAGTATCGTCGTAGGTACTGGTAGAGGCGGCCTTCGCCAACACCAAACCGCTCCGAAATTTCGCACGTGCCAACCCTAATGCGGCACCTTATTTCCCAGTTCAGTTGCAAACCTTTCCCGCCGAATACCCGAAGAAGACAGAATTGTGAAGTACTGCAGACTCTATTGGTGCAGACTCCATTGGTTCAATCGCGGCAAAAGGGTCAGCTTCATTCCAATGTTAAGGCATGTAAAATCGCGGAATACTCTATACAGGCCAGTATGCGACGTCCTTTTGCAATGGTATACTGGATTTCCCGTTGCACGGTCACTTATTTCCATGAGCGGATCTAAAAACCCATGAGTGGACTTGTTCTTGACGACATATCTTCGCCGCATTACATGATCTGGAACGTCCAAAAACGGCAAGGTCAAATTAAAAAAACTATTATTTTAATACTTATTTAATCTGCCGCATTTCCAAATTTGGAGGAGTCCGCTCATGAAATCCGCGTATCTTAGACTTCGGCTCACCGCTCATGCGGCTCATGCGGCTCATGGCTCATGGCTCATGGTTTCTGCTCGTGAAATAGTAAACCTCGAAATTACCTCCAATAGCACATTCGAGCTCATACAAGCCGAGCTCGGTGATGATGCTGGGATATAGAGATTCCACGTCAAACGTAAAAAGAAGAGCATGCGAGGGGACCTCGAGTTGGGAAACCTCTCGAAGAAGCGTGAGAGAATCAACCAAATGAGTGGGTTCCTTGAGAAGTACCGGAAGGAGTTGGTGATGGAGCCAAATTGAAGCATGCTCGAAGATGTAGTTGTTGTAGGAACAAATGGGTCTTCCAACAAGCACGGGTTTGTGCACCTTCGGAATGAAGTACAAAGCACAAGCTCGAAAGTCCATGGACGACCGAGGGCGTTGGCGGATGTAATTCCATTATTTGGTGGAGATCGCAAACCTGTAGATTGGATGGCAAGCTAGCACCTCCAACCTGGACCAAAGTTCTTCCCACGGTACGGAATTTACGGGACGATAAACTTCGGTGTCTGAGAGTTGCCGCATCGCCTCTTGCATGTACCAAGACTTGTCCATAAGCACAAGACCAAGATTTTTGTCGGCCGGCTTGATGACAAGGTCCGGATCCGACCTCAATCTTTTGAGAGCAAGTCTCAAGTGTCTCGGCAGACAAGGTCGTGCATTGCGGGCGATTCGATCCAAACGGCTAGACAAAAGATCATTACCTTCTCGAATGATGGCCTCGAGCGGTTGAGATTCCACTGGCGGATTGAATGATGGATTCGGAACGCGCCAAAGAGGAACCTCGTCGTTGTCTTTGCCGGAGAAGAACGTTTGCAACCTCAAGCTTCGAGCAAAATTGTTGAATTCGGTGATGATTGAAGATCGGGAAGGGGGAAGAGGACGAGGAATGTAATTGAGACCAAGGCCCAGGAGTTGTCGCTCCGCAAAGGAGAGAACCCTCTTGCTATAGTTGTGGATAGCAGTGTTGGTGACCCTGCATTCCACTTGGGAGGGAGTCTTCCTAGCAAAGAGCAACAAAGCGTAAGCCTTCGGGTCTACGAGCGGGTACCAGAAGAGACTCCTCGTGCGCCCCCGCGTCTGTGAGGAGGTACGTATGGCCGCTTCATCTTCGTCGCCGCCGTCGTCGTCGTCGCACCCTTCGTCGTGGCCGGTTTTCCGTTGACCCTCGCTGAAGGTTTTCGGCCTCCCGTACCAGAACCGGTTGTGCGGTTCGGGCCTGATCTCTTGTTGAAAGAGGTAGGTGACGCAGCAGAACGGGTGGAGACCCGGATACCTTTCTGCTGCTTGCCGTTTCCCGACTTTCCGCCAGGATTCGCCTTAGGCTTACTAGCCGGTTTGGTCCCAAGCTTCTGGGCCTTAGGTTTCACTTGGATGGAATTCACCACCTTCTTCACCTCCTTGAGTACTTCCTTGACCACCTCGCGTTTCACGAGGGTAGCAATGGACGGTTCCACAGGGAGGGTCTCCGCTTCTTCCATAGCACCTTCCCGAGCAACGTTGCGAGCGGCGATAGCCGCGGCCTTGCTGACGTCGGAAAGTTGTTTGTGAATGAGAAATGCATCTACATGAGCAACAAAGAGATTGCTAAGATGAAGATGCCACAACTCAATGGAAGACTTAGACTTGTCACCTATCAAATTTAAGGATCGTAAAGGCGAAATCAAATCCGAGAGTCTCAAAGACCGGTTTGGATTGCTCGAGCTTGTGGGTCAAGCTAGCAAGTCGAGATTCTTGGGCTTTGATGAGTGCTTCAAAGCACTTGATCCGATATGCGGTTGTGCATTCGGCCAGGCTCGCATCAAGGACGGATTGGGCCTCGGGATCTCCTATTTGAAGTTTAGGAGGACTCATTCTAAGGGAGTTGGGTATGGTCCCTTCTTCGAATTGCACTCGCAATTTTTGAAGGTACTTGGAAGTCTTTTCATGCTCATGCCTAAGACTTTTGAATTCCTTGACCGATGTATGCACAAATGCAAGCAAAGGGGGAGGAATGGAGATATCCATGCTAGAAGAAGAAGACGCGGATGCATGAGAAGGGCCGACGCCTAAGCTAGGACATGGACGTTTGTTACCTGCTAGTTCCGCCATGGAAAAAAGAGTTTAGGGTTTAGGGTGGTCAACAAAGGCTTGCAAAGGTAACAAAAAGTAGAAAAAATACTGGAAAAAGACAGTAAAATTTTAAGGGGGGCCGGTTCGGACCCAAATACAAATGCAATGGAAACCAAGACAAATGCATACAAAGTGCGCCTATCGTGCCTAAAGGGATGCTATAAGACTATTATGTCTTATGCAAGGACTCCCGCCCTCACGAGATAAGGTTCTCTAATTGAAGATTGAGGCACTTTCGCTCCAACCGTAAGCTTTTTTATGTTTGCTTCTCCTTGTTTAGCGACAAAAATCTTGCTCACTATGGGCAAGCATGCGCTCAAGGCACTCACAAACATAGGGTCAAGTCTCAACCCCTAGTTGGAAAACTTATATGCCCCACCTTCAAAAAGAGGTTCGTACCTCTAAGGAAGAATGGGAGGGATTACCGCATAAGGTTATCGACGAGAAGGTTAGGTCGGCAGAGGCTTGCGCATGCCCATAGTCCTCTGATCGCTCGAGATGAACTCGAGGGACGAAAGTAAGAAACTGAATGAAGTGGAGCGACGGTGGCCGACGCACGAGAAAGAGATGAAGGCGGTGGTGTACTGTCTTGAGCTTTGGCGCCACTATGTTGGTTCCAACCCAGTGAAGGTGTTCACGGACAATGTCACAGTGAAGTATTTTGCCACGCAGCCTAAGTTGTCCCCAAAACAACTTAGGTGGCAAGATATTTTGGCGGTGTTCGACGTGGATATCCAATACAAACCGGGACGGGACAATGTGGTGGCTGATGCTTTAAGTAGAAAGCAGCAGCTCATGTTGGTGTACAGGGGCGAGACGACGCTCCAAAGGAAGATCCGAAAGGCTTGTCGGAAGGATGAGCTGGCGAAGTCCGTGATGCAGGACTTGAGGATGGGGGTTAAATCGCAGTTCCACTTGCAAAATGGACTGCTCCGGTATAAGCAAAAGCGTCTCTACGTGCCGAAGGGAGGGATCAGAGATAGTCTCTTGAGAGAATGCCATGATAGCCCGCTTGCGGGCCACGGCGGAGCCAAGCGCATTGCGGCACTCTTGAAGAAAGAGTATTTCTGGCCCAAACTGAGGGAGGAGGCAGAGGAGTATGTCAAGACATGCACCACATGCCAACAAAACCGGAGCGAGTACAAAAAGCAAGCGGGGCTGTTACAACCCTTGCCGATTCCAGAAGGGACTTGGGAAAGCGTCTCGATGGATTTTCATGACTGCTATGCCGCTGTCAAAAGGATTCGATGCAATCATGGTGGTGGTGGATAGGTTCAGTAAAATGGGCCATTTCATCCCCACCAAGGAGACGGCAACGGCGCAGGAGACATGACGACTTTACTTTGCCCACATCTTAAAGCATCATGGAGTCCCGAAGGATATCGTCTCGGACCGCGATCCAAAGTTTACGAGTAAATTTTGAGGACGCTCTGGGAGAAGATGGGGACGAGGCTGAAGATGAGCACCGCCTTTCGACCTACGACGGACGGCCAAACGGAAAGAGTGAATTCCGTAGTGAAGCAGATCTTGCGGAATTACGTGTCGACAGACCAATCAGACTGGGTGGAACACTTAGACGTGGTAGAGTTCTGTTATAATAACACAGAACACTCCGCAACGGGAGTTTCCCCTTTCGTATTGGTCTATGGAAAAGCACCTCTGGTACCGACAAGTTGGGTCGCCCAGGACGTTGAGGAACTGGCAGTAGCGGCGGTAATGGAAGAACGCGAGCGTTTGTTGAAGTTCGCAAAGTACAACATTGCCAAAGCTAGGAAACAGTATGAAAGGCAGGCGAATCGGAAGCGGAGGGAAGTGAAGTTTGAGGCAGGCACGGAGGTCTGGTTGAACATCAAGAATTTCCGACTACCTCCGGAAGTGAGTCCAAAGTTCGTACCTCCGTATGCGGGACCCTTTCGCATCCGGAAGGTTATGAATGAGGATGTGTATGAATTGGAGCTGCCGGCAAACAGCAAGGTGCATCCAGTATTCCACGTCTCGCTTTTGAAACCTTACTTCAAAGATGAAGCGCGTCCGAATCGGCATCAAGTGTTGCGTCCGCCACCTGTGCTGTTGGATCATGAAAATGAACCTGAGTACGAGGTGGAGGCAGTACTTAAGTCGAGGAGGTTCAAGAACCGAGAAACGGAGTATCTCGTCAAATGGAAGGGCTATCATCATGTGGAGGCATCTTGGGTGCGTGCCTCAGAAATGGGAAACGCATCCGAGGCGGTTGCAGTTTTCGAAGGGCGACCGCAAAAGCGGAAGAAGCATTGATGGGGACATCAACCTTGGAGCGTGGGGGAGGAAATGCATGCTTAGCCCGGCTTAGCTAGCTCAGGAATCCGATTGCAAAAAACTTGTATTGTACAAAAATTTGTTATAAAGGAAAATGGGTTCCAAATGTTGTGCGTCCTATTTTGTTTGGAATGGTGATGCATGGTGTGGTTGGCTAGTGTGTAGAATGCATGCTAGCTTACAAAAGTGGGAGAGGTAAATTGGGTTAATCGTGTGTTTGCGCAGTGCCGAAATCGGGTGACTCCCATCCAAGGGGCAAGGAAACATGCGCCTTCTTTGGGAGTTCACGTGCTAGTGCGCACCTGGCGCGTGCGCGTACTATAACTGCGCTACCGAGGGGGTTGCCTTGTAGTGCAGGCTAACGCGGAAGCTACGTGCTTCCGTTCACGTACTATAATCGTGTAGCCTCGGGACGAAGTCGTAGTGCGGCTTCGGCGTGTTCCTGTACCTCAGGCCAGCATTCCAAGGCGGACCCAATTGTAGTGATTGGGGTGCACGGTTGGTTCAAGGTTATCTTCCTAGTCAAAGAGGGTTCGAGGTAAACCCTTGCTCAAGGTGATGCCAAAAGTGGCATCATGAGCGGTCGCAAGCAATGTTGTTGCAGTAAGACAATTTGATTCTCGGGGAGGATCATTCCTTGGTTGAAGTAGGTCAAGAAGAGTGCACTGGGAGGAGCTTGAGAGGCTCCACCCTTGGCCGGGACTTGGAGGAAGTCGGCCGAACTAGCTAGTGGAGAGTAGAGTCAAGTGTGGGGTTTGGTTCTTTGCCATGGGACCCATGGTGCGGAAACAACTCCTTGATGTGGGACGCCACAACTTGGATGTTCGTTTCTACAAAATGGACAAGTCGATGAGGACATCGACTCCCTGTTGGTAGGGGTGTGTGTCGCGGCCCTTTGCCTTGAGGGCAGGGGGTCGGGACACAGGAGGGGCTGCCCCTGTGGTGGGGGCAGTAGCAGCGATAGAAACGGGGGCTGAAGCACCCTAGAGTGCCCAAGGCACTCAAGGAGGCGGAGGCGCTCACTAGGTGGAGCCCCGCACACCGGGTTGCGGTGGGGGTGGCTCCACAAGGGGTGGTGGTAGCTTAGCGGGACTTAGTGGGGGTGGCATAGGACTCACCATGGGGCGGAGATCTTGTGGTGGGAATCATGGGGTTTAGGGTTTACTCACAAGTTTAGGTAGACTCACCATGAGGTGGAGACCTCGAGGTGGGAGTCGTGGGGAGTCTTGGGACTCATCACGGTCCAATGGGGCCGCGGTGAGTGGGCCAAGACTCACCGTGACTCATCACCGAGAATCGAGGGTCTTCGTGGTGGTTCGCCATAAAATGGCATGGTTGTTTGTGAAACCCCCGCGGACAGCTACAGAAGTATATATAGGGAGTAGTAACCCCGAGAACGGTGCAAGCCCGTTGGTGACCAAAAACTAGTGAGTAAGCGAGCGAGCCGGAAAACGACCAAAGAGTGGGGAGCTGTTCCGGACTGCCAACTACCAAAGGGAATTCCCGCTGGTTCCAAAGCGGTGGAGGGTTCTTTGGGAGAACAAAGGGGGACCGTTATGCCCCGGTGAGCAGCTGAAGCTCCAAGTTGGCCCGGCGGCCAGGTTGGGAGTTAGGCGCGTGCATCAAAGCGAGTAACTATGACTTGAGGGGGAGCTTACCGAAGTGAGGTGCGCGACACACAAAGTCATCCAACCACTCCTGAAAAAGGCTGTTCATCAGCGTGCTAAAGGTTGCGGGTGCATTGGTGAGCCCAAAAGGCATCACCAAGAACTCATATGAACCATACCTTGTCCTGCACGCGGTCTTCTCCTCAACTCCTTCCGCCACCCGAATTTGATGATAGCCGGAGCGCAAGTCGATCCGGCTGAAATACTTCGCTCCTGCCAACCGATCGAAGAGGTCGTTGATCCTTGGCAAAGGGTACCGGTTTTTGATAGTCACCTTATTCAGAGCCCTGTAATCGACACACATCCGCAGCGTCCCATCCTTTTTATCTGCAAATAGCACCGGGGCTCCGTAAGGTGACTTACTCGACCGGATGTACCCCTTTGACATTAGATCTTTGAGCTGAGTCTTCAGCTCGACCAACTCTCTGTGGCTCAACCGGTAGGGCGCCTTGGCAGGCGGTTCCGATCCCGGTATCACCTCAATTTTGTGGTCATTCCTCTTCGCGGTGGCAAACCGCTTGGTAAATCCTCCGGCATCACATCCTGGTATTTCTCCAAAATCCCCTTGATCCAATCTAGGCTCGGCTCCCCATCACCTTCCCCCTTCACTTCTCTAATGTAGAGCAAAAACTGGGGTTCGTGTACCTCCTCCACGGCCCACTCCCTTGCTGACAGAAGGTTTACTCGCCCTCCCACGGGTTTGGGCGTTTCTGTCACTCGTAAGACCTCGCCACCATTCCCACATGGCAGTGTGACTACTCTCTTGCGGCCATCTATGACCACTCCGGATTTGCTCAAAAATGTCATCCCCAAAATGAGATCCACTCCATCGATCTCGCAGATGGTGAAGTTCTCACGTCCCTCTCAACTCCCCAATTGAAGAGGAACATCAAACGCCAACCTTGTCGCCAGTTGTGGTTCTCCTTTGGCAGAACACACCTCAATAGAGGCCCCCACGTCACTTGTCGGGAGTCCCAACTTTTGCGCCGCTGCCGGCGTCATGAAGGAGTGCGACGCTCCTGTGTCCACCAACAACGACACATTAGTTCCGGATATTATCCCATCCACAAACAATAACCGACTCCCTTTACGTAGGGCGCCAGTTTCCTGATACAACTCACAAGAATAGTTGCCTACCTTGCAAGTCCTGGCGACCACCGCTTCCACCAAGCGACTGATGGTATCTTCCGACAGCTCCGTGGTTGCCCGAGTCATGTTCAATTGTCGAGGTTTCGTGCACTTCTTGGCCATGTGCCCGGGCTCCCCACAATTGAAACACACTCCATCAAAGGTGGTCTTCTGTCCGCCATAAGCCGCTCCACCCGCTTTTTCTTTCGAAGCACCGAGTACCGCCTTGACGTGCGAAGGCCCTCCCTTTGATTTCCACGTGCCATTGTCGCCGCGTGGCCTATCCCACTTCTTTTCCGGTCGGAAGGAGTCACCTTCCCGCCGGGTCTTCTTATGGATCAGCTCCGTACGGCCTTGTCTTTCACCCCTAGGGACATCCGAGAAACTTTCAGCCCTCTCAATTGCCTCATTCAAAGTCTTAGGTGGCTTCTCCTCCAACTGCCGCCTGGCCCATGGGGCCAGTCCCGCCACAAAGTTGAAGACCATTTCAGGTTCTGCCATGTCCACGACTTCGAGCAAAAGCACATTGAAAGCCTGGACATATCCCCGAATGTCATCTGTTTGCTTCAAATTCCTCATCTTGTTCCGGGCAAGCCAGGACGCGTTGAGGGGCACAAACTGTCTCTTCATCAATTCCTTGAACCCACTCCAGTTCAAGGTTTCCGGGCTTGGACCTCGGTCGTGAAGGCGTTTCTGCCACCATTGTTGAGCATAGCCCCTCAAATAGGTGGGAGCCACTTCCACCCAATCCTCATCACTCAACTTGGCCGCCCGGAAGTACTGCTCTAGCTCCAGGAGCCAGGTGTTAAGTGCCTTCCGATTTCGGACGCCCTCGAAGGTGCCGGGTTCCTTAGGCTTCACCTTAAACTTTGCCATAGTGGAAGTGGCATTAGCCGCCTTCAACACGTCTTTCAGCGTCCCGCCAAACTGCGCCAACAACCCTTCCCAAAAGGCTGCCGGCATGGGAGGCATCTGTTGGTTGGTCGGAGCTCTCAAGGATTCCTCGGGCTCTGACTCCTCGGATTCCTCCCGCTCTTGAGCGGCCTCGTTTTCGGAAACATGCATCGCTTCCTCAAACGGCCGCCTCGGTGACACGTCGCCCCCATCGGGCTCACCAGGATCATCATATTTTGGGCCGTTCCGCTTTCGCTTTGGCTTGCCCGACCCCATGATGAGGCCAATCCCAAGGACGATCACGTACTGAACTCTAAGCTCTGATACCAAGTGTCGCGCACCTCACTTCGGTAAGCTCCCCTTCAAGTCATAGTTACTCGCATTGATGCACACGCCTAACTCCCAACCTGGCCGCCAGGCCAACTAGGAGCTTCAGCTGCTCACCGGGGCATAACGGTCCCCCTTTGATCTCCCAAAGAACCCTCCACCGATTTGGAACCAGCGGGAATTCCCTTTGGTAGTTGGCAGTCTGGAACAGCTCCCCACTTTTTGGTCGCTTTCTGGCTCGCTCGCTTACTCACTAGTTTTTGGTCACCAACGGGCTTGCACCGTTCTCGGGGTTACTTCTCCCTATATATACTTTTGT
The DNA here is from genome assembly GCA_030704615.1 of Takakia lepidozioides. NCBI lineage: Eukaryota > Viridiplantae > Streptophyta > Takakiopsida > Takakiales > Takakiaceae > Takakia > Takakia lepidozioides. The sequence goes on from CM060731.1 coordinate 65,205,303, forward strand.
AGCTGTCCGCGGGGGTTTCACAAACAACCATGCCATTTTATGGCGAACCACCACGAAAACCCTCGACTCCCGGTGATGAGTCGCGGTGAGTCTTGGCCCACCTACCACGGCCCCTATGGACCGTGATGAGTCCCAAGACTCCCCACGACTCCCACCACGAGGTCTCCGCCCCAAGGTGAGTCCTATGTCACCCCCACTAAGTCCCGCTAAGCTACCACCACCCCTTTGTGGAGCCACCCCCACCGCATCCCGGTGTGCGGGGCTCCACCTAGTGAGCACCTCCGCCTCCTTGAGTGCCTTGGGCACTCAAGGGTGCTTCAGCCCCCCGTACCTATGGCTGCCACTGCCCCCACCACAAGGGCAGCCCCTCATGTGTCTCGACCCCCTGCCCTCAAGGCAGAGGGCCGTGACATGGAAATTCGGCGCCGTTTTTCCATCCGGGGAGGTTTTTATGTCGGCCAGTTTTCGGCCTGACCCCCCGACACGACTTCCTTTGGGGGGGGGGGCAGATGGAAATTTGGCGCCGAATTTCCATCCGAGGGATGTTCTCTGTCGGACAGGTGCCGGCCTCTTCACCCGAGGCGACGTCATCCGGGCGGCCTCTGTTGGATATTCGGTGCCGAATTTCCATCCGGGGCCGTCGCTTCTTCTCTGCCATCTGAATTGCATAGTCCTCTGCCATGTCAAAAGAGTCCGCTGAAGAAATAGTTGTATCAGAATCCTCGTCCCCCCTGAGGTGTTTTAACTGTCGAACTCTAACTGGAATTCTCTGGGGCATACAATGTTGTCCCACCATGTCTGGAAGTTTAAACTGTAAAACTTGTTGTAAGCGCTGAATCGCAAAATTGGTGAAGACCCTGAGCTCCTTGTCTGTCCAGGTGAGTGGGGTACCAATGACTTGTGAATTGTGCAAGTATTTCCATGCCTCATGTCCCTTAAAGAAAATGTCGTCAGGGCCGAATTTATGTGTTGACGAATTGTTCCAGGCCGCATGAAACCATGAACGAATTTGAGAATCCTTTTGCATCATAACTTTTGCCTCATATAGGTACATATGAGGTGGCACTGAAGGTAAGACCCAATGATCCCCACTGGAATAACTCATAAAGCGCGTTTGCATCTTCTGCTGCTCAATGTGATAACGTACCAGAAAACAAGCAGCGTAGTATAACCCGCAGCCCATGACAATACTTGCTACCTCTTTGGTCTTGGTATAAGTGAATCCATGTACAACTTGGAAGGCAATTAATTCCTTCAACATGGTACTTGCCTCATGCCAGTACTGTGCAAAGTGATGATCCTCAATTGGTCGATTGTTCGGAAGAACTTTAGTCCTAGTGGCCACTGGCAGCCAGATGCGCATGATTTGATAGTAATGTGCCAATGACTGCGGAGGACTAAATTCTTTCCAAGCCAAATCCAACACAATGAGAATTTGGTTGAAGGGCATAATCATAGCCCTACTATACTCCCGTGCAGCTGGAGTTTTAGGTGGGTTAAGCAGCATTCCCCCATACCTCAGGCTGTGGTGGTTGTGGTGTGGCTGTAGTAACAACAGGGTCAGCTACTGGCACAGTGAGGTTAGCTATTTCATGAGCATGAGCGGCATGAGCGGAGTAGTAAGACAATCGGTTTTCATGAGCAGAAGTACAAATTTCGAAAATAAAAAAACAATTAAAAAACATTAATTTAATGCAATGTGTCAGGAAAAAAAAAATATTATTCGGCCCCTTGAAGGGAAAATTGTAGTTTTGACAGTTGTGCTCATGATATTTCGTCTTCCGCTCATGCCAATTCCCAGCGACATGTGCAAATATGGCGCCGAATTTCGCGGTAATAGGGTCTGTAACCTGAAAAAACGTCGACGTATTTCACGGTGTTAGGTCTCTCTGGCAAAAAATGGTGCCGAATTCCGCGGCTATAGGTCCCCTCATGACAGGTAATTCGGCGCCATTTTTCGAGTGCATGTTCGGACTTAGCCAGTTTTCGGCACAAAATAGGGAAATTCGGCGCCATTTTTCCAGACACTGTACCAGTGCATTTTGGGACTTAGCCAGTTTTCGGCCCAAAAAAGAGAAATTCGGCGCCATTTTTCCGGACACGGTACCAGTGCATGTTGGGACTTAGCCAGTTTTCGGTCCAAAAAAGAGAAATTCGGCGCCATTTTCCCAGACACAGGTACCAGTGCATGTTGGGACTTAGCCAGTTTTCGGCCCCAAAAAGAGAAATTCGGCGCCATTTTTCCAGAAATGGCCCCACAACTGCTTCTGTTGGATCTCAGTTTGAATGGAATATTGCCTCATTCCAGGAGTTTTGGGGTGCATTTCATTACACTGCAAAAAAAAATCTGATACAGCAAAATGCAATTGAAAATATCCATATGGAGGATTCCCTTTGCCCCATCAATGATTTCTGGAATCCCTAAGGAGGAGTTTGTGCAGCTCGTTCACGCTCAATGCCGGTGCATGAATAAAGTCATCAATAGTCACGTTCATCCTCAACCTCTTCAGGTAAATGTAATACAGATGCTTGCACGGATAATACTTCGAACCCTTCTTTGCTTCCATCAACGAGAAGTCCGTACAATTGCAAGTCGGCTCCACTCCAATCGTAATTGTGTATACATCGTCGCGTACAGCCGAGCCGGCCGTTGCCATCCGATACACACGCCCAAGGCCGGGTGGGGGTACGTCCACGGAGCTCTGAATAGTGCAAGTCATCCCAAGAGCATTGGCAATCCGAGTCTCATTCAACTTGTTGGGAGGGTGTCGTCTCTTCACTCTTCCGAATCGCATTGTGGGATGTGCAGAATTGTCCAATCCGTCTCTATTGGACCGAGCAGTCTGCAATGGCTGGGTCTGAGGAACCAGAAATGCGTGGGCCGGGATGTCTGTGCGTTGCACCATTCGAAATCCTGCTGCAGATAGAGCATCCGCCTCATTCTGAGAGAGGCTGCAACCCGGTGCAACAGGCCAGACGCCCGGAGGCTCCGGCATTCCCTGAATCCCGTACTTGGGCTTGCCAAATACACAGGTCATTATGTCGTGCCTACAGAACCAAAATGTCTGCGTTGTGGCGTGAGCAAATGTGCGAGTCAAAAATCTGCTGCTAAAACAAGGTGCAGGTACAGCACCGTGTGGGTTCTTCCGAATCATCTCACCACAGCGTGCTCTTGTATCCACCGGGATGGCGCAGCACTTCCCTCGAAATGCCGGCAATGTCCTCGCAATTCTCCACTGTGACTCCGACACTCTTGTCTCCACAATGGGAATGTTGTACTGCTTTCCTACAGATGGCTCGTTATGTTGCCGGGGCACGCGCCCTGTGCTAAAAGGAGATGGCGATCTTGAACGTGCAGGACTTGCGGTGCTCGACGAGACCTCCTCGGGCAACATCACCGGACCACAAGGGAGCGTGCGAATATTCTTGTCAGCTCGCCATGAATCCTCTTCTCCGCCAGGTGCCTCGTCAAGTCTTCGTCTCACTGGATGGGTATGAACATCTCCTTCCAAATGTTGGCCTCTTCGAAGCAATGACGTGTCCCGAAGGCCCTCTCGCAAGGCCGCCGCCCACTTCCGAGGATTCTTGGATCTAGAGGCAGTCCACATCAGCATTTCTTGCCTGTCGGGCCCCAAGCCCCACTGTTTCCCTTTCAAGAACTCGTTGTACCTGCATTGCTGCATAATTGACCTCACAATGTCCTCCGTTGTGGCAGTGAGGATGTCCACCAGATGCGCCGCAGAGGAGGCACGCCAGGAAGAGTGCACTGATTCGGCCATGTTTGTCGTGGGCATGTCGGTGTCGGAGTCGAGACACATTTCCTGCATAAGCACATGTTGAGGTTACACGCAAGTTACAAATATGGCCAAGAATAATATTCAACGGGACGCGAATTCGTGCAACTCACCTCCCGCATATAGTCGCCGAACTGGAGGAAACGATAATGCCACCATGCTAGCCAACTGACCATTGCTCCCTCGTCTGATTTCCTTACAGCACCTGACGATGTCCACCAAGCCAGTATACATGCAAACTGTGTCTCTGCATCATCCAAGGTGGGAGCGCGTTTCCACGCAAGGCACATGGAACGGTGCTCCTCTCTGAAATCTGGCGCCACGAGCCTGGTTGTGTACTGCGAAAGGCTCTGCAAAAATGGAACCCACAAGATCTCTCCTTGCCTTCCATGGGAACATTGGGGTCTTGCCCGTACACCCTTCGGATGGCAGCCCAATTTGCTTGTGCGTTGTCCGCCATGAAACCACGGAAATTGGGAGGGGGCAATCCCGCCTTGGCCATCTGTTCGTTTATTCCCTGCCAAAGAAGCATCTCCGATTGTGTGTCCTCTCCTTTCATCTCACAAATAGCAATTGTCATTAGCATCCTGCAGTGGGTGTCGTAGACATGTGCACCCATTGTCACCCACTGGTGATTTGTAATTCGCTTGATATGGTCAAACATGACCCAACTGATTGACAAGTCCCCACTCGTCATCCTGTCGACCAGTTCGACGCCGCTGCCAGGTCCACACGTGGACATTTTGAATACGAAACAACGATCTGCCTCAGTCCCTTGTCTGGAAACCTACTTCCATGAATGTAGTCATATCCACACCGTCGCTTCACCTCCAGAATGGAGTGCATATCCGAGCCACGCCCAATTTTCTGTTTGCATGAGACAATGTGGTTTCGGACATTCGGTGAACATACGTGGGACACCGACTCCAGCAATGCCTCCATTTCCTTCTCGTCGAGAGGAACTCTATCGGAGCCGTCTTCCGACATAATTCTGGCCAATGCCATCTTATGGGCGGCTTGGAGCTGTATCTGTTTGGGTTTGGCACCCGGTCTCAACTTAACCTCCTCCTGAACAAGTTGCTCTGCCTCGTGGGCAGCCTCCCGCGAGTTTCCCCTCGCCAATTTGTGACAATGGGAACCAACGTGTATGCAAGCTCGGGTGAGGTCAGGGAAACGGTGCAACACATAGAACTGCTTGGCATTACAAACAGACATGCAGTGTGGTGGTTCTTTGCAATGCGCACACTTAAATGTGGAGTTCGGAACCTTCTCCTGAGCTCGAAATGGTTGATGATCTGTGCCTGTCCAATCGGTCTCGTTCCTGTGACCTCTGGATTTAAAGTGGAAGCAAGTTGGGGAGAAACACCGCAACGCGCCCGCACAAACAACGTAGCGCACCCGCACACCATCGAGCATCTTCATGCTGGTGGTTTTGGTAACGCACCAAGGAGGACCGTCATGTTTTTCTATCCATATCTGTCAACATTCCGGACGCCCTCAAGTAGTCCGCCCGAGGAGGGAACTCAAAGAAGATATTACCGTCGACGTCGGCGGGAAGGCATGTAACCGATTTAATTGCGAACTTGCTGTAGTCCAGCCCGGCCAGCTCCGACCGGTGTCCCTCCAGGTGAAGCCCTCGCAGAATTTCAAGAATAGATCGAACTGCGGTGCTCGTGCTAGGAATATGACTCCCTCCTCCACTGACGCCTATTGAGGACTTGCCTGATCTCCAGGACGACCTCGGAACTTCCATGACCTCGTTTGAGTCGGACAGGTTGTGAACAACCCGGTTCTCGCTCGTCTTCATGGATGGGTTTGGCTCTGGATTTACTTCGTTGCGGACTTCTCTCTTTGAGGTAGCCACTCTCTGATTCGCGGATTGTTTCGTGGAAGGCGCCAGGATAGAAGGTGCATTTGACGGGCAAATGAAGTCCCCAACAGCCCTGTATATGACGCTGTCCGATGGTGGAACTCGCCATTCCCTGCCATCGCCGAAATCATCGTGGAGCACAACAATACTCTCGACAACAAGGTCGTTTGAGTCCTTCATTTCCTCCTCCAAAAAAACCAACCCCGGTTTCAGGTGGTATCGAACACACAGATATTTCTCCATCACCCGGCAGATGTCCCCTCTGCACGGAAATGAAGCTCTATGCTCGTGAGAAGGGCAGTACACTGTAGCGCTCGGGTTTTCCGCCATGGGAGATATGCACACAAGACTGCCAAGATGGCGTGCGGGGAAGCTCCCTGGTAGAAGGGGGATGCAGCGATGGGAAGGAATGCGGTGCCGATTTGTCCGAGCGACAAAGCCTGATCCAAATCCAGGGAGCCAACTATCTCAAAAATCCACAATCAGAGTGTTAATGAACCTTGTCTCCGGAATGCGGCCCCTGGTCTTCGCGCAATAACTGCCAACGGTATGCAGTCAGAAAGTGGGGGGCCGACCGGATGATGTCGGCTGAAGGGGAGAAGCCGGCACCGTGCCGTCACATTACTACCCCCGAATGGAAATTCGGCACCCAATATCCAACAGCGGCCGCACGGATGAAGTTGTCTGGGGCAGAGATGTCGGCACCTGTCCGACAGAGAACATCCCTCGGATGGAAATTCAGCGCCGAATTTCCATTCGGATCCCCCCAAAGGAAGTCCTGTCGGGGGGTCAGGCCGAAAACTGGCCGACATAAAAACCTCCGCGGATGGAAAAACGGCGCCGAATTTCCATCCGAGGCCTTTCGGATGCAGTCGGCTCGGGGGAAAGGCCGTTGTAGTGTGAATGCAGGGGAGTGACATTACATCTTTAATTTACCGTTAAGACCTACATCACATAATAGGAGTGCCCGTTATCCCAACTGCAGGAGGGATGTATCCCTGCATGCAGGTAATTTCATGGGCACACTGAGCTTATGCTTTGCCAGGAGAAAAAATGGCTAAGTCATGACAGTGCGTATTTTCATCCATGCGATGAACGTTTTCATCACTGGTGCTTAACCTAAAATCACGGGTTGAGAAAAACAAAGAGGAAGATGACGGGTGACTCGTAGCAGCTGCTGCGAGCAGTGGTGTTGGCAGGGCAGCCTGTTGTTGGGAGGTTGTACCTATGCTGTGGGATTTTGCTTGGTTTAGGAAGCGGCATTAAGTGCCTCTGCTTGGTATTCTGTGTAAAGGGAAGCGGTGCCGCCTCTCTCGGAGTGATGATCAATTCCAGGAGATAGGAGCATGTAAGGAGAGCGGCGCACCACCGCTGCCGCCATTGCCTTGAAGATGACAGTTATGGGCAGATGAGCAAGCAAGGAAAACGGCCAGCTGCTGGAAGCACAAGGAAGAGAGTCTGGGCACAATTAATGGGGGGGATAAAACATGTGGAGTGTTGGCTGTATGGCATCTCACGTTCTCTGTCATCAAGCTTCTAGCTGCTTTTGTGTCTTCTTGTTATAGGACCAAGTCGATTCGTAAGAAGGAATTGCATAGAGCAATTTAGTGGGCAAGCCACAGGATGTTCCAAGGGATGAAGAGGAGCCATCATGGCATGATAAAGACTAGAATCAAGACAAGGAGAGAAGGTTGAAGTGGCTGTTGACAGGCGATGGCGAGGTGCCACCTTGACAGGCAGACCCACCGCTTCACTAGAGGATAAAAACAGATAAGTCTGTGGACTGTGGGCCTTTTTTGGTGGAAACTTAGAAATTGCTTTTGGTAGATTTAGGACTGCATCTTGGTAGAAGAGAAAAGGTGGAGACATGTGATAGAGGAAAAGGTTTTTGGAAATGGAATGGAGACTCTGGACTTCAAACCAGAACATGGAAAGGATGGATGCACCTGATGTTGTGGTGTCAGTAAGAGAAATGAGTGAAGAGAGAGAGAGAGAGAGAGACTGTTTGTCACTGAAATCAGAATGGTCACTGTTGTCTTCATATTTGAATCTTGTTTCACTGCTTGCATCACAGAAAAGATCACGCCAACACTGTTGGCGCCGTGATCATAGGGCCAGGCTGTTGTATAGAAGTAGAACCGAGAGCAACAACAATTCAAAAACTTCCCATCCATGTCTTCTCTTCCGCTGCGGCGTGGATGAGGATTCCGTAAACTCTGATCACGAACGAACTTGAAGGAAAACCCATATAGTCGTGTGACGATGGTTGGACAGAGTAAGAACGCTCCTTTCCTTTGCTGGGCACAATCAACTGGGGGGAGGGGAGGACCACAGCTTTAGGATTAACCAGAAGGGGATTCACGCCCCTTCTTTTGGTATCAGAGCTTCGTTAAATCTTGATTTCTACTAGCTAGGGATCTTGACTGGTAATGGATGGTTTGATGGCAGGCAGAGACCACACACTAATTTCTGATGAACCAAGCATTGGAGATGTACTGATTTGCTTCAGCAGACGCACACCAAATGCCCACGCAGACCCTTGTTTGTACTTCTTCAACCCTGCTTGGAGAATAGCTAATGGTGATTTATGTCTTAGAGTGATACATACTGGTGGAAGAACAACCATAGCACTTTGGATAAGAGAGTTAGGAAGGTGGGAGAAGATAAATACCATGGCACGAGAGGTGACTGTTAGAGGACTGTAGGGGACTTAGACACTTATACGGGATCTGTAGGGTACCCTTAATTTTTGCACAGACTGAGACAAACAAAAACCTTAGGGGTGACAGCAGCGCACTGTAGAGGGGGGTTACATAGCCCACACAGCCGACACAGCAGTCACAGCCCGTCACAGTCGTCACAGCCCACACAGCCCACACAGCCGTCACAGCCCACACAGCCCGTCACAGTCGTCACAGCCCACACAGCCCACACAGCCCGTCACAGTCGTCACAGCCACACAGCCCACACAGCCAGTCACAGCCCGGCACAGCCACACAGCCAGTCACAGCCCGACACAGCCAAACACAGCCAGTCACCGCTTGACACAGCTGTCACGATAATAGGGAACGAAGAGTAGGACAGGGAACGACTGTGGGGAACAACACCTGTGAAGGGAACATGTTAGTTCACATACGACGGTTAGAGAGGGAAACGGTTAGAACCGCGGATAGGAGGATAAAGGGGAGAACGGGGAATGATGATGATCATTATTCGGGGAAGGAGGATTTGGGAGTCATACGGGAGCGGAAGTCGGTGAGCACGATGAAGGAGGAAAGAGGATTAGTAGATGCTTGTTATATGCAAAGCTGTAGGGATATTGTAGAGGAGAATAGAGACACAATGGCTTCGGCCTGATACCTGATAAATCATAATCTGATACTTATACGATACAATCACACTGTGTAGAGAGATCTGAGTGAAGCTGTGGATTGAATGGAGGAGTTAAGGAAACCGATAAATTGATGAAGCAAACTGATACTTAATTATCAATGGTAAGGTAGCTAAGATGAATGCGGAAAAGGAAACAAATAGGAAACACCCCCATGATACACTAGCTGTAGGTCATGACTGATTGTTCTGCGCGGGCTGAGTACTTAGAGATTTCCAACTCTTCTATCTTGGAGTTTCCGCCTCGGATAGCGAAGGGATGGGTGAGTAAAAGCCGCGCGACATTTGGCGACCATACTGGGGAACTGGGACATGAACAACCAGATGTGACAGGCATCTGGTGGGATCATGGTGGTTGGACCATTAAAGAATTTGAAGTGAATCAAATTCCCTGTGGAACGAAGGAAGAAAGATTGTCCAAACAATTCTTTCAAAGGTTCTTGGAATTGCCAGACGGATGTAAAGAAAATATTCTTAAACGAGTGCATGATGCTGATCCAGAATGGGGTCTGGAGAAAGGAGTGATAAAGATTTATCAGGTAGCCTGTAGAGGAAGAGCACGTTGGTTACCAACATTAGTTTATGTGATAGCGTTGCTATCCATTAAACGAGTAGAGTTTGAAGGCTGGGAAGAAAGAAAGGTGAATGTTTATACTCATATGCATGAAGAGCTTGTACTGGTAAAGAATTGGATTCCAAAGGATATTTTGTGGATCAAACTCACACCAAGAACAGCTTTTCAGACTTGTTTGCCATATGGTTATATGGTAACGGAGACTTCAAGTATAGCCAAGGGTGCATTGAAGCTTGAAAGAAATCCAGGCATATACGAGAGATATTACAGAAGAGAGTTTTGGTTATTGCCACATTAAAAGAAATGAAAGACATGGGACATGAGTGATGAAAGAGAAGCTAGACGACAAAGATATTCATCAAAAAGAGAAAGCTATCTGAAAGCTAATTATCCATATCTTTGGGAGAGAGGAATAGACATAGGGGAATCATCTGGACCTCTCACACCATCAAGATCAAAAAGTGCATCACCTATACCGGAAGAACTAGAGTTGGATGCCACTCCTTCTGTTTCTTTGCAAGAAAGATTAAGGGAATTGGTACAGGAAGAAGATCAATCACGAGGTGAAAGATCTGAGGTACATCCTTGGATAAAAGACTTGACAGAAATCTTTGATAAGAGTTGGCATGGAACACCAAAAGCAGGAACTCCAGTTTCTGAAGCAGAAGATGAAGAAGGAGATGAGGATGTGGCAGAGCCAACGGAGAGTTCAGACTCTCCAACACCATTACAGTTGAGTTACATGAGTGAAGAAGAAACCCAAGGGCAGAACTTGGAGGATGAAAACAGAGAGAAGAAATTGGAAGAGGAAGAATATGAAGAAGTAGACCCAACAGCTGAGGTTGAGACTACAACCAGGACATCCCAACCCGTTGGACCTGGATCAAGTGGAGCACTTAGATCACAGGCCAACGAAGGTGTCGGCTCAGGGGGATCAGGCGGGCTGCCTGGATCTGGCTCTGGGGGGACAGGGAGTGTGGGAAGTAGTGCAACTGAAGCTGGGAATACTGTGAATATCGTGGGGCCAGAAGCAGGGAGTGCTCAAGGGCCACCACTTGGTGGAAGATCCACCACAAAAACAACAGGTCCAGAAGGACCAGCACCAGCAAGGGTGCCAGCACCTGTCAGTGGGCAGAAGGTAGGGCCACAGATGGCGTTACAACCAACACGGGCAAAACCACCCTTTCCAATATATTCAGGAAAAGGGGATCCCGATGTACACATTAGCCAATTTGAGCACATGTGTATAGTGAACAATGAGAATGGCGATGATGCCAAGATGAGACTGTTTCCTTGTTCACTTATCAAGAAAGCAAGTGAATGGTATGCAAGATTCCCTGATAATCATTTCCTAACCTGGAATGGCTTGAATACAGCATTTCGAAATAGGTTCAGGACAAGTAAAACTGAGGATGAAGTGTATGGAAGTTTACAACAGCTGAAGCAGAAGAAGCATGAAACTGTTGAAGAGTATATGGAGAAGATGGAATTGATGATGAAAAAGCTGGCTGCAGTACCAGCACCCGGTTTACAGAAGACTTGGTTTGTGAGTGGACTAAGACCAGAGTTGCAGAAGAAAGTGGATATGTTACCCCATAATACAGTGGAGGAGGCATTTGAAACTGCAAACAGAATTGAGCAATTGGGAATGCTCAGGAGAGAGAAAAAGGAAGATGAGGACTCTGAAGATGAGTCAGATGAAGAAGAAGAGCAAGAACTAAAAAGAAAGAGTAAGAGAAAGGAAAAGTTGAAGAGGGATAACTATGAGAAAAGATTGGAAGAAATCTTGAAGAAGTATGCCACAGAGGCTGCAACACATTGGAGGAAGGGTGTATGGTGTGCAAAGTGCCAGAATGAAGGCCATACCACTACAGAATGCCACATGAAGGAGAAACACTGTACTATCTGTAAAATGGATAACCATTCTACTGAGAATTGTTACTACAACAGAAGGACAGCTGCAAGAGAACCTAGGCAAGTGAGGGTGCATCAGGTGCAGCCCCAGCCAAGAAGAAGCAATGATCAGGACCACTATGGTAGGTCTGGTGGTTATAACAATGGCATGGAAGGGAGAGGTAATTCAAGAGGGAATTACCAAGGAAATTCCAGAGGCAACTATCAGGGTAATCCAAGGGGGAATTACCAGCCCGGGAATCAGGATTATAGAAATAATCCAAACAGACCAAGGGCGAGGACCCAATGGTGAAGAGCTATGTTACTATTGTAATCAGCCAGGACATCGCAAGGCAGCCTGTTCATTCTGGATAAGACACCAGAATGAGATGAGAGCTCCTGTGAATGAGGGCCCAGTGGTGGCAGCTCACATGGTTAGGCCATGTGTTGTACCAGAAGTAAGTACAATGATAGTAACAAGAAGTAAAGCCAAACTAATACCTCCAGTAGAAGAGGAAGAAGATGAGACTGGAAGTGGCAATGATATGCCTGAAGATGAAGAGACTTGGAAGGATGAGAAGGAACTGCACAAGGAAGTGGCAGATACTATAAGGGAAATGCAAAAGAGTACTGATATTCCTGTGGCAGATTCCTCTGATTCGGATGGAGAAAAAGAGGGGAGTGAGGAAGAAAGGAAAAAAGAAGATGCAGACATGCAAAGTAATGAAGAGACTTTGGCTGAAGTAATATGTCAGACCAAAGCAGAAATTACCATTGGACAGCTATTAGCTGTGGCACCTTATTGTAGGCACAGGCTGTATCAGGCAATCAATCGAATTGCCCAAGAGACAGGAAACACAGACCTGAACAGCAAGGTGACCAGTTATAATGTGAAGCCGGAAGGGCGAGAACCAGTCATGGACTTTGATGATTCTATGCCAGTAATCCAATTGAGAATTGGAAGCACAGAACTAACTGATGTACTGATAGATGGTGGTTCTGGAGTAAATATCATGACAGACCAATTAAGGAAGAAGCTTGGTCTAAGTAACATGAAACCAGCCCCATTTACAGTAACAATGGCAGATCAAAGAAGTGTACAGCCATTGGGATTAATAAGAGGAGTTAAGATACAGATACAGAAAATGATCTTTATGATCACAGTAACTGTATTAAAAATGGATGAAGTCATGGAGGCTTACTCCTTATTATTGGGACGTCCGTGGCTGAAACAGGCAAGGGTATTCCATGACTGGAATTCTCAGTTACTAACTGTGCATAATGGGATGCACGAGATACAAATTACCACAAAGAAATCTAGTAGATTACCTGCTACAAGAAGACCTCGAGGAGTCAGAGAGTATGACTGGAGGGGAGGACTGGATGAGGAGCAGGAAGCTACCCTATTTGCTGCACACCCAGAATGGGAGCAGGTTGCAGAGATGCGGCTGGAAAGCCTAAGTTGTTTGAGAGGTATCTGCTGTGGTGTAGTGACAGCAACACCAACTGAAGAAGAAACCAGCATTTACCCATCACATTTCTATGAAGAAAGAGAAGGAGAAATAGAAATCCTAGAAGAACCAGCCACTGTGAGCTTACAGGATGAAGTGGTGACTGGTTGGACAATCACAGCTGATGAGCAGGTGAGAGAAGTAAATGTGGGAACTCAGGAGGAACCGAGGATGGTGAAAGTAGGAGCTGATTTGGAGCCGGAATTCTTCGAAGAAGCAAAAAGCTTGTTCATCAAATACAGAGATGTATTTGCTTGGAGCTATGAGGATCTAAAAGGGATACCACCTGAAGTCTGTCAGCATAAAATTGAACTGGAACCAGGGTCAGTACCAATCAAGCAGGCGAGGTATAGAATGAATCCCAACTACGCACAGAAGGTTGGAGAAGAGATAAAGAAGTTGGCTGAGGCTAAGTTTATATACCCAATAGAGTATACAACTTGGTTGTCACCCATTGTTATAGTTCCCAAGAAGAATGGCAAACTAAGAGTATGTGTGAACTATAAGAAGCTGAATGCTTGTACGAAGAAAGATCCTTTCCCTTTGCCATTCACAGAAGCAGTATTAGACACTGTGGCAGGCCATGAGATGTACTCATTCATGGATGGCTTCAGTGGTTATAATCAAGTGCAAGTGGCAGAAGAAGACCAAGGGAAAACAGCTTTCATCACAGACTGGGGGGCTTATGCATACAAAGTCATGCCCTTTGGACTTTGTAATGCACCAGCGACCTTTCAGAGAGTGATAAGTGAATCTTTTCAAGAGTATCTGGATGATTTCATGCAGGTGTTTTTGGATGATTTCAGTGTGTACAGCTCTAAGAATGAGCACTTGCATAAATTGGAGTTATGCCTGGCCAGATGCAGGATGAGAGGTCTGGGCTTGAATCCAGAGAAGTGTACTTTCTGTGTGAACTCAGGGGTGCTTCTGGGACACATAGTGTGTAAGAAGGGACTTCTTGTGGATCCCAGGAAGACAGAGTCCATTAAAGTCTCTCCACCACCAGTGAATGTTAAGAGTTTAAGGAGATTCCTTGGGCAAACCAGTTATTACAGAAGATTTGTCAAAAGGTATGCACAAATAGCAGCACCATTGAGCAAGCTTCTGAAGAAAGATGCAGTGTTTGCATGGACAGCTGAATGTCAACAGGCGTTTGAGGAACTTACACTGTCAGTAACAACTACACCTGTGCTGATTAACCCTCACTGGCATGTAGTATTTCATGTTCACTGCGATGCATCAGGAGAAGCGTTGGGAGCGGTGTTAGCCCAGAATGTTACAGGGAATATAGATTCACCTGTGTACTATGCTAGCCGGTTGATGAACAGTGCTGAGAGGAACTATAGCACAACGGAAAGAGAAGCATTGGCAATGATCTATGCAGTGAAGAAATTCAGGCATTACCTATTGGGAAGAAAGTTTATGTTTTATGTGGATCACCAGGCTCTGATATATCTGGTGAACAAACCTTTGATAAGTGGAAGGATAGCGAGGTGGTTAATAATCTTGCATGAGTTTGAGTTCGAGGTTATTTACAAGCCTGGCCGTTTGCATCTTGTGGCAGATCATTTGTCACGACTAACAACAGGAGAGGCCGCCACAGGAGTGGACGATCAGTTACCTGATGCGAGTTTATTTGTAATGGAGGTGCAAGGAAGTGCAGATGAATGGTTAGATTGGCAGTGGCCAATCAGATACTACCTTGCTCATGGTCAGTGCCCACCTAGTTATGGTAAGGAGCAGAGGAAGAGAATCGCTATCAAAGCTTTACCTTATACTATGGTAGGAAGCAGAATGTATAAGTTAGGACCAGATGGGGTACTAAAACGATGCTTGTACCACCATGAAGTAAATAAAGTCTTGGAGGAAGTTCATAAAGGAGTGGCTGGAGGTCATTTTGGAGAAGAGACTACCAGTAGAAAGATACTACTCGCAGGATACTGGTGGCCTACTTTGTTCAAAGATGTACATGAGTATTGTCAGAAGTGTGATGAATGTCAGAGGCTAGGACCTTTGCAGAGATCTGGAAGAATGGCCTTGCATCCTACAATGCCTACGGAACCATTTCAGAAATGGGGACTAGACTTTGTTGGACCAATTAATCCACCATCCAAGAATACACAAAACAGGTACATAATTACAGCCACTGATTATACTACAAAGTGGGTGGAAGCTAAAGCTTTGAGGGACAACACAGCCAAGTCCACAGCAAGGTTCCTGTACGAGAACATACTTACACGATTTGGATGTCCCTTAGAATTTATCAGTGATCAAGGAAGTCACTTCATGAATGAGACCATTGAGTTATTGACTAAAGAGTTTATGATTGTGCATAGAAAGAGTACAACATATTACCCACAGGGTAATGGACAGGCAGAGGCTACCAACAAAATACTATGTACTATCTTGGCTAAGATAGTCAATGCAAACAGAACGGATTGGGATACAAAGCTGCTGACAGCTTTGTGGTCATACAGGACTTCATATAAAGTCACCACTAAGTATACACCATTCCAATTAGTTTATGGTATGGAAGCCTTACTTCCAGTGGAATTTCTGTTACCTACCATGAGAACGGAGTGGGGAAAAAGAATGGAATTGCAAGACTCCATCAAGGTCAGGAAACATGAATTATACCATGTGGAAGAAGTACGTGCTGATGCAGCTGATAATATGACCAGAATTCAGATGAAGCGAAAGGAACAGTTTGATGAAGGCAAGTTAAAGACTTTTAAGACGGGGGATTTGGTTCTATGGTTGCAAAAGAAAGGAAAGATTCAAGCTTCTAAGCTTAAATCACCATGGAAAGGACCTTATGTCATACAAAAGATGTATGATAACAACACAGCCATGTTACAAACCATTAACAAAGAAATGCTGGGAAGAGTCAATGCAAATAAGTTGAAGGGGTACAGTGGTATCCATGACAAACCCCTGCAGCATGATTTGCATGTTGAACCGCAAGAGCAGTCACGGGCTGCACCAGTGTTACGAACGGAGTATGGAACACTTGTCGCTAGGCCCAGTATATATGACCGGGGTGGGCAAAACAAACGTGACACAACCTATCACAGCCCATCACGGCGTGACACAGCCTATCACAGCCCATCACGGCGTCACACAGCCTATCACAGCCCATCACGGCGTGACACAGCCTATCACAGCCCATCACGGCGTCACACAGCCTATCACAGCCCATCACGGCGTGACACAGCCTATCACAGCCCGTCACGACGTGACACAGCCTATCACAACCTACCGCAGCGTGTCACAGCCTATCACAGCTTACCACAGTGCAACACAGCCTATCACAGCGGAACACAGTATGACACAGCCTGTCACAGCTCAACACAGCCTACTAAAGTTACACGATCCATAGAATCAGTGACAAGTGGACACATAAAAACTTCAGGAAAATGGCTGAAGGAAGAAGAAACGGAAATTACTTTAAAAATAGACACGTGGAGGTCAGGGTGCGACACACAGCAGAGAATGAAGTGCAAGGACAGGTGTCAAAAAGAAAGAGGACAAGAACGGCCGTCAAAAGGGATGAAAGGCGGGCCCATTAATGAATACGGAAAAAGGGAAACAGAACGAACGGCAAGTACAGAAAAACTGAATTCATGTCGCATGTGTGATCCTAGTGGACTATCCAACAGGGAAAGTCCACTAAAGAAGATAAAAGTTAAAATCCAGTCACAGCGGATACAGCCAATAGAAAACCAGAGAAATGATCAAGAAAATGGAGGGAAATTAAGCGCAAGAGGCGGCGTCGTTCTGAGTAACGGGCGTCTCGACAGGACAGGCCATAAATGCTATAACTTGGAAACTATGGAGGAACTAACAGACTATACGCTCGCAATATTACTTACGCAATGGCAGAGACACGAAACGAAAGAGCAGAGCTTTTCTCTTGAACAATGCTTGCAAGCCCCGCAGGCTTACAAGAGATTACCCATAGCTTTCTGCGGCAACCATACGTTTCTGCTTTGTGCACTACAGGCATTCCTGCAGTTGTTACAGCCAAAGCAGTTCTGTGAGTCTAAGATGAAGAGAGTGAGAGGAATGGAGGAAATCAGGGTGAAGAGCACCACAATTCTGCAGAAACAAACGATGGCTACCCCACAGGCGATAAAGATACTGAAGGAGCTGAGATTGGAAGGATTGCAAAGCATGGATTGGACACTACACCATAGACAGTACATGTTACAATTTTTGCAGAACTTTGAGCCAAAGACAGGAACAACAACGGTGAAGGGAGTTGAATTAATGATTACTCCCCTATACCTCCAGCAATTGTTTCGATTGCCAGCAGGTCATGTGTATGTGGAGGAACACAGGGAAAGACTGCAAATAGGGGATTTATTCCAAGAAGGGAGTTTCTTTAAAACTCAGGGTTATGCTTGTACCAAAGCTGTGTACCCAGGGTTAAAAGACATAGGCCAAGTATTGAACGTTCTGATTGCCCTGAAACAGAACCAACAATATTTGAGCAGATCCTTCACAGAGGAAATCCTCAAAGGCTTGAAGGGACAAGAGGTACCATGGGCGGACATAATGTACAACGCACTGGTAGAGGAGATGAAAAGATTACAAGGTACTACCGCAAAATCTCCTATCATAGTGTCTGGCCCAATCATTGCTCAAATAATCCTTAGTTCTGGCATACTTAATGCACAAGAAAGGAAGGAAATGGGAGTGTTTGAGCCAGAAACAACTGCAATGGAAGAGCAAGGCTCTTCACACAGTGAGGGTGGACTAGCAGCACAACCCAACTAAGAGGCAGAGAAGGGGAAAGACTGTAGTGACGGATCCACTGGCTTCACGGATTCCGCATGATAATGTTTCCCAAGCTCATGACCAGGAAGGGGCACAGCAGCACAAAAGAATGTTATTACTGGAAGCAGGACCTTCAGAGAGGGAGGAAGAAGTTACTTCTGCATCACAACCAACACAGCCACTTGAACGACTTGTCACAAGGTCACAAGTTATCCATGCAGCTCAACCCGAAATAATTGATTTGGAAAGTGAAGGGATAGATATTCCAACTACAGAACAGATAGTGGCGGAAATAGAGAAAGGGGACCTTCTCTATGAATATTCTGGTCTGGTCAAGCAGACAGAAATCCCAGAGGTGCAACAGTTGCCCAAGAGAAATCCTGAGGTACATATAATGCACACACCTGTGTCGGAGGTACCACAGGCGGAAGGCCATGACACTGTAGCACCGGTCATAAATGAAGTAGTTCAGGAAGAAAATCCGGTGGGACAATGGTCTGAATGGTTAGTGAGACATCATACTGTTGAAGATCAGGAGGAACAGCAGCAACCTCACCATGATGACCCTCAACAGGCAATGCTGATGAGTTCCATAGGCATGACACTTAATTTGTTGGGGACTTATGTCAAAACCCATGTTCCAATTACCCAATTGACAGCCTTGAAAGAAGAACTCAGGAAGGAGTTTGAGGCTCGACTTGCCACTGAGTGTGCAAACAAGGTCGATGAAGAGGTCACTCTCAAGATGAAGCAGGACTTGGCCAATACAAAATGGCTTTGCAATTGGCCAAGCAACAATTGATTGAGGCAGGCCTCGCGCAAGACCAGTTGCACGAAGCACATAAGCAACAGCTATACCAAATGCAGGTGCAGCATGAAAGCAAGTTGCAAGAACTGAATGCACTACATACGGAGTTGCAGACAGTGCATAACAGGATGGCGATACAATGCGCTACATTTACAACTATGCTTGACCAATCAACAAAAGAAATAAACAGTCAAGCGGAAAAATGTACGAAGGCAGAAGAAGAGAATGTGGAACACATGAAGCTCATTGTCGATATGAAGAATACAATCTGTCGCAATGAAGATACTCTCAAGCAATACAGGCAGATGGAAGCTGAGAATGAGAAATACATCGTGGAGTTGCAACAAACCATCGTGGCCAATAGAAATGAAATCGCGGTCAGTAACAAGGCTTCGAAAGAAGCCAATAATCTACTTGCTGCCTATGCGCAATTGGTTGAGCCACAGGCGAAGCGCATGAAGGCTTTACAACAGCAGTTGGAATTTTATAAGCTAAGAGAGGAGCAAACTCTCAGGGGAACCACAAGCAGCTTGGTGGATAACAGCCTTATGCAGGTCTGGTTAGCACAAGGGCCAGTAGAAGGCAAAGCCCCAAGGAAGCTCACCCAAAGCGAGATGAATGAGCTTAGACTGCAGGTGCAGAACATTGCCACAACTACTATAGACAATGTCTATAGTAGGATAGCAGAGTTACAAGAGGATGTAGACGGACTCCAGACTCAAGTGGAAGACCTCACTTCAAACATCGACCAAAGAGTCTATATCCCTCAGGAACAGCTAATGGCTTCTTATTTGCAAGCCAGAACTCTGGCTTTTCAGTCTTCACAGGAGGTGCAGGAGATGCCAATGGTACAGGAACCAGTACCACCACCACCACAACAGGTCAGTGTACCAGTAGCTGAACCTGTGGTTACTACAACCACACCACAGCCACCACAGCCGGAGGTATGGGGCAATGCAGCTTTTAACCCACCTAAAACTCCAGCTGCCAGGGAATACAGTAGGGCTATGATTATGCCCTTCAACCAAATTCCCATCATGTTGGATTTGGCTTGGAAAGAATTTAGTCCTCCGCAGTCATTCGCACATTACTACCAAATCATGCGTATTTGGCTGCCAGTGGCAACCAGGACTAAAGTTCTTCCAAACAATCGACATATTGAAGATCATCACTTTGCACAATACTGGCACGAGGCAGGTACCATGTTGAGGGAATTGGTTTGTCGCACACCTCAGTTCGGTAAACTCCCCTTCAAGTCATAGTTACTCGCTTTGATGCGCGCGCCTGACTCCCAACCTGGCCGCCGGGCCAACTTGGAGTTTCGGCTGCTCACCGGGACATAACGGTCCCCTTCCGCTTCCCTCTAAACCCTCCACCTATTTGGGACTAGGAGAATTCCCTTTGGTAGATGGCAGTCCGGAACAGCTCCCCACTCTTTGGTCGCTTTCCGGCTCGCTCGCTTACTCACTAGTTTTTGGTCACCAACGGGCTTGCACCGTTCTCGGGGTTACTACTCCCTATATATACTTCTGTAGCTGTCCGCGGGGGTTTCATAACCAGCCATGCCATTTTATGGCGAACCACCACGAAAACCCTCGACTCCCGGTGGTGAGTCGCGGTGAGTCTTGGCCCACTCACCGCGGCCCCAATGGACCGTGATGAGTCCCAAGACTCCCCACGACTCCCACCTCGAGGTCTCCACCCCATGGTGAGTCCTATGCCACCCCCACTAAGTCCCACTAAGCTACCACCACCCCTTGTGGAGCCACCTCCACCGCAACCCGGTGTGCGGGGCTCCACCTAGTGAGCGCCTCCGCCTCCTTGAGTGCCTTGGGCACTCAAGGGTGCTTCAGCCCCCCATACCTATCGCTGCCGCTGCCCCACCACAGGGGCAGCCCCTCATGTGTCCCGACCCCCTGCCCTCAAGGCAAAGGGCCGCGACACACACCCCTACCAACAGGGAGTCGATGTCCTCATCGACTTGTCCATTTTGTAGAAACGAACATCCAAGTTGTGGCGTCCCACATCAAGGAGTTTGTTTCCGTACCATGGCGTCCCATGGCAAAGAACCAAACCCCACACTTGACTCCACTCTCCACTAGCTAGTTCGGCCGACTTCCTCCAAGTCCCGGCCAAGGGTGGAGCCTCTCCAGCTCCTCCCAGTGCACTCTTCTTGGCCTACTTCAAGGCCAAGGAACGATCCTCCCCGAGGATCGAATCGCCTTACTGCAACAACATTGCTTGCGATCGCTCATGATGCCGCTTTTGGCATCACCTTGAGCAAGGGTTCACCTGGAACCCTCTTTGACTAGGAAGATAACCTTGAACCAACTGTGCGCCCCAATCACTACAATTGGGTCCGCCTTGGAATGCTGGCCTGAGGTACGGGAACACGCCGAAGCCGCACTACGACTTCGTCCCGAGGCTACACGATTATAGTACGTGAACGGAAGCACGTAGCTTCCGCGTTAGCCCGCACTACAAGGCAACCCCCTCGGTAGCGCAGTTATAGTACGCGCACGCGCCAGGTGCGCACTAGCACTTGAACTCCCAAATGAGGCGCAAGTTTCCTTGCCCCTTGGATGGGAGTCACCCGATTTCGGCACTGCGCAAACACACGATTAACCCAATTTACCTCTCCCACTTTTGTAAGCTAGCATGCATTCTACACACCAGCCAACCACACCATGCATCACCATTCCAAACACAATAGGACGCACAATATTTGGAACCCATTTCCCTTATCACAAATTTTTGTACAATACAAGTTTTTGCAATCGGATTCCTGAGCTAGCTAAACCGGGCTAAGCATGCATTTCCTCCCCCACGCTCCAAGGTTGATGTCCCCATCAACGCTTCTTCCGCTTTTGAGGTCGCCCTTCGAACGCTGCAACTGCCTCGGATGCGTTTCCCATTTCTGAGGCACGCACCCAAGATGCCTCCACAAGATGATAGCCCTTCCATTTGACGAGATACTCCGTTTCTCGGTTCTTGAACCTCCTCGACTTAAGTATTGCCTCCACCTCGTACTCGGGTTCATTTTCATGATCCAACAGCATAGGTGGCGGACGCAACACTTGCTGCCGATTCAGACGTGCTTCATCTTTGAAGTAAGGCTTCAAAAGGGAGACATGGAATACTGGGTGCACCTTGCTGTTTGCTGGCAGCTCCAATTCATACACATCCTCATTCATAACCCTCCGAATGCGAAAGGGACCCGCATACGGAGGTACGAACTTCGGACTCATTTCCGGAGGTAGTCGAAAATTCTTGATGTTCAACCAGACCTTTGTGCCTGCCTCAAACTTCACTTCCCTCCGCTTCCGATTCGTCTGCCTTTCATACCGTTTCCTAGCTTTGGCAATGTTGTACTTTGCGAGCTTCAACAAACGCTCGCGTTCTTCCAGTACCGCCGCTACTGCCGGTTCCTCAACGTCCTGGGCGGCCCAACTTGTCGGCACCAGAGGTGCTTTTCCATAGACCAACACAAAAGGGGAAACTCCCGTCGCGGAGTGTTCTGTGTTATTATAACAGAACTCTGCCGCGTCTAAGTGTTCCATCCAGTCTGATTGGTCTGCCGACACGTAATTCCGCAAGAATTGCTTCACTACGGAATTCACTCTTTCCGTTTGGCCGTCCGTCGTAGGTCGGAAGGCGGTGCTCATCTTCAGCCTCGTCCCCATCTTCTTCCAAAGTGCTCTCCAGAATTTACTCGTAAACTTTGGGTCGCGGTCCGAGACAATATCCTTCGGGACTCCATGATGCTTTAAGACGTGGGCGAAGTAAAGTCGCCCTGTCTCCTGCGCAGTAGCCGTCTCCTTGGTGGGGATGAAATGGGCCATTTTACTGAACCTATCTACCACCACCATGATTGCATCGAATCCTTTTGACAGCGGCATAGCAGTCATGAAATCCATCGAGACGCTTTCCCAAGTCCCCTCTGGAATCGGCAAGGGTTGTAACAGCCCCGCTTGCTTTTTATACTCGCTCCGGTTTTGTTGGCATGTGGTGCATGTCTTTACATACTCCTCTGCCTCCTCCCTCAGTTTGGGCCAGAAATACTCTTTCTTCAAGAGTGCCGCAGTGCGCTTGGCTCCACCGTGGCCCGCAAGCGGGCTATCATGGCATTCTCTCAAGAGACTATCCCTGATCCCTCCCTTTGGCACATAGAGACGTTTTTGCTTATACCGGAGCAGTCCGTTTTGCAAGTGGAACTGCGATTTAACCCCCATTCTCAAGTTCTGCATCACGCACTTTGCCAGCTCATCCTTCCGGCAAGCCTTCCGGATCTTCCTTTGGAGCGCCGTCTCGCCCTTGTACACCAACAAGAGCTGCTGCTTTCTACTTAAAGCATCGGCCACCACATTGTCCCGTCCCGGTTTGTACTGGATATCCACGTCGAACACTGCCAAAGTATCTTGCCACCTAAGTTGTTTTGGGGACAACTTGGGCTGCGTGGCAAAATACTTCACCGTGACATTGTCCGTGAACACCTTCACTGGGTTGGAACCAACATAGTGGCGCCAGAGTTCAAGGCAATGTACCACCGCCTTCATCTCTTTTTCGTGCGTCGGCCACCGTCGCTCCACTTCATTCAGTTTCTTACTTTCGTAAGCCACTGGACGTCCATCTTGCATAAGTACACCCCCAATTGCGAAGTCCGATGCATCTGTATGAATCTCAAACGGACGATCGAACTCCGGGATTTTTAAGACTGGAGCTTCCGTCATCCGCTGCTTCAATTCAGCAAAAGCTTGGCCACAAAATGTGTTCCATACCCAGACTTTGGATTTACACAGAAGGTCCGACAGCGGCCCCGCGATCTTGGCGAAATTTCTCACATACTTCCGGTAATAGGAGGCGAGTCCTAGGAAGGATCGCACTCCCGGGACCGAAGTCGGAGGGTCCCAGTCCAAGATCGCCCTCACCTTTCTGTCATCCATTTTGATCCCATCCTGTGTAATCACGTGCCCCAAGAACTCCACTTTTGTGACCCCGAATTCGCACTTTGAAGCTTTGGCATACAGCTTCCCTTCTCGCAATTTTTGGAACACCCTTTTGAGGTGCTCCAGGTGCTCCTCCTTTGTTTTCGAGTACACCAAGATGTCGTCGATGTACACGATCACAAAGTCATCCAACCACTCCTGGAAAAGGCTGTTCATCAGCGTGCTAAATGTCGCTGGTGCATTGGTGAGCCCAAAAGGCATCACCAAGAACTCATATGAACCATACCTTGTCCTGCACGCGGTCTTCTCCTCATCTCCTTCCGCCACCCGAATTTGGTGATAGCCGGAGCGCAAGTCGATCCGGCTGAAATACTTCGCTCCTGCCAACCGATCGAAGAGGTCGTCGATCCTTGGCAAAGGGTACCGGTTTTTGATAGTCACCTTATTCAGAGCCCTGTAATCGACACACATCCGCAGCGTCCCATCCTTCTTGTCTGCAAATAGCACCGGGGCTCCGTAAGGTGACTTACTCGGCCGGATGTACCCCTTTGACATTAGATCTTTGAGCTGAGTCTTCAGCTCGACCAACTCTTTGTGGCTCAACCGGTAGGGCGCCTT
The DNA here is from genome assembly GCA_030704615.1 of Takakia lepidozioides. Lineage (NCBI taxonomy): Eukaryota > Viridiplantae > Streptophyta > Takakiopsida > Takakiales > Takakiaceae > Takakia > Takakia lepidozioides. The sequence goes on from CM060731.1 coordinate 65,229,486, forward strand.
GGCAGGCGGTTCCGATCCCGGTATCACCTCAATTTTGTGGTCAACTCCTCTTCGCGGTGGCAAGCCGCTTGGTAAATCCTCCGGCATCACATCCTGGTATTTCTCCAAAATCCCCTTGATCCAATCTGGGCTCGGCTCCCCATCGCCTTCTCCTTTCACTTCTCTAATGTAAAGCAAAAACTGGGACTCGTGTGTCTCCTCCACGGCCCACTCCTTTGCTGATAGAAGGTTTATTCGCCCTCCCACGGATTTGGGCGTTTCCGACACTCGTAAAACCTCGCCACCATTCCCACATGGCAGCGTGACTACTCTCTTGCGGCCATCTATGACCGCTCCGGATTTGCTCAAAAAGGTCATTCCCAAAATGAGATCCACTCCATCGATCTCGCAGATAGTGAAGTTCTCACGTCCCTCCCAACTCCCCAGTTGAAGAGGAACATCAAACGCCAACCTTGTCGCCAACTGAGGTTCTCCTTTGGCAGAGCGCACCTCAATAGAGGCCCCCACGTCACTTGTCGGGAGTCCCAACTTTCGCGCCGCCGCCGGCGTCATGAAGGAGTGCGACGCTCCTGTGTCCACCAACAACGACACATTAGTTCCGGATATTATCCCATCCACGAACAATAACTGACTCCCTTTTCGTAAGGCGCCAGTTTCCTGATACAACTCACAAGAAAATTTGCCTACCTTGCAAGTCCTGGCGACCACCGCTTCCACCAAGCGACTGATGGTATCTTCCGACAGCTCCGTGGTCGCCCGAGTCATGTTCAATTGCCGGGGCTTCGTGCACTTCTTGGCCATGTGCCCGGGCTCCCCGCAATTGAAACACACTCCATCAAAGGTCGCCTTCTGTCCGCCATAAGTCGCTCCACCCGCTTTTCCTTTCGAAGCACCGGGTGCCGCCTTGACGTGTGAAGGACCTCCCTTCGATTTCCACGTGCCATTTTCGCCGCGTGGCCTATCCCACTTCTTTTCCGGTCGGGAGGAGTCACCTTCCCGCCGGGTCTTCTTGTGGTTCAGCTCCGTACGGCCTTGTCTCTCACCCCTAGGGACATCCGAGAAACATTCAGCTCTCTCAATTGCCTCGTTCAAAGTCTTGGGTGGCTTCTCCTCCAACTTCCGCCTAGCCCATGGGGCCAGTCCCGCCACAAAGTTGAAGACCATTTCTGGTTCTGCCATGTCCGCGACTTCGAGCAACAGCACATTGAAAGCCTGGACATACCCCCGAATGTCATCTGTTTGCTTCAAATTCCTCATCTTGTCCCGGGCAAGCCAGGATGCGTTGAGGGGCACAAACTGTCTCTTCATCAATTCCTTGAACTCACTCCAGTTCAAGGTTTCCGGGCTTGGGCCTCGGTCGTGAAGGCGTTTCTGCCACCATTGTTGAGCATAGCCCCTCAAATAGGTGGGAGCCACTTCCACCCGATCCTCGTCACTCAACTTGGCCGCCCGGAAGTACTGCTCTAGCTCCAGGAGCCAGGTGTTGAGTGCCTTCCGGTTTCGAACGCCCTCGAAGGTGCCGGGTTCCTTAGGCTTCACCTTAAACTTTGCCTTGGTGGAAGTGGCATTAGCCGCCTTCAACACGTCTTTCAACGTCCCGCCAAACTGCGCCAACAACCCTTCCCAAAAGGCTGCCGGCATGGGAGGCATCTCTTGGTTTGTCGGAGCTCTCAAAGATTCCTCGGGCTCCGACTCCTCGGATTCCTCCCGCTCCTGAGCGGCCTCGTTTTCGGAAACATTAATCGCTTCCTCAAACGGCCGCCTCGGTGACACGTCGCCCCCATCGGGCTCACCGGGATCATCATCTTTTGGGCCGTTCCGCTTTCGCTTCGGCTTGCCCGACCCCATGATGAGGCCAATCCCAAGGACGATTGCGTACTGAACTCTAGGCTCTGATACCAAGTGTCGCACACCTCAGTTCGGTAAACTCCCCTTCAAGTCATAGTTACTCGCTTTGATGCGCGCGCCTGACTCCCAACCTGGCCGCCGGGCCAACTTGGAGTTTCGGCTGCTCACCGGGACATAACGGTCCCCTTCCGCTTCCCTCTAAACCCTCCACCTATTTGGGACTAGGAGAATTCCCTTTGGTAGATGGCAGTCCGGAACAGCTCCCCACTCTTTGGTCGCTTTCCGGCTCGCTCGCTTACTCACTAGTTTTTGGTCACCAACGGGCTTGCACCGTTCTCGGGGTTACTACTCCCTATATATACTTCTGTAGCTGTCCGCGGGGGTTTCATAACCAGCCATGCCATTTTATGGCGAACCACCACGAAAACCCTCGACTCCCGGTGGTGAGTCGCGGTGAGTCTTGGCCCACTCACCGCGGCCCCAATGGACCGTGATGAGTCCCAAGACTCCCCACGACTCCCACCTCGAGGTCTCCACCCCATGGTGAGTCCTATGCCACCCCCACTAAGTCCCACTAAGCTACCACCACCCCTTGTGGAGCCACCTCCACCGCAACCCGGTGTGCGGGGCTCCACCTAGTGAGCGCCTCCGCCTCCTTGAGTGCCTTGGGCACTCAAGGGTGCTTCAGCCCCCCATACCTATCGCTGCCGCTGCCCCCACCACAGGGGCAGCCCCTCATGTGTCCCGACCCCCTGCCCTCAAGGCAAAGGGCCGCGACATGGTTGCTTTCCAGGTTGTACATGGACTCATTTATACCAAGACCAAGGAGATAGCAAGTATTGTCATGGGGTGCGGGCTATACTACGCTGCTTGTTTTCTGATACGTTACCACATAGAGCAACAAAAGATGCAAGCACGCTTTCAAAGTTACTCCAGTGGAGATCATTGGGTATTACCTTCGGTGCCACCTCATATGTACCTATATGACCCAAAAGTTATGATACAAAATGATTCTCAAATTCGTTCATGGTTTCAAGCAGCCTGCAACAATTTGTCAACACAGAAATTCGGACTTGATGAAATTTTCTATAAGGGACATATCGCATGGAAATACTTGCACGCTGCACAAGTAATTGGTACCCCAGTCATCTGGACAGACAAGGAGCTCAGTGTCTACACCAATTTTGCTGTTCAACGGTTACACCAGGTTGTAAAATGCAAACTTCCAGACATGGTAGGACAGCATTGTATGCCCCAGATGATTCCACAAAAAGTTCGAAAATTAAAACACCTGAGAGGCGATGAGGATTCTGATACAACTGTTTCTTCACAAAATTCTTTTGACATGGGAGAAGACTATGCAATTCAGATGAAAGAGAAGAAACAAAGGGGATCTCCTATGCCGGAAAGATTACCTCGATATCAGCCTCCAGAAGGCCTCACTTATCCAGGTAGTGATCAACCATCTCCATCAACCAGAGACAGACCTCGGGCTCGTACACACAGCCCACCACGAAACTCTCAACGTCAACAAGGTGCTCACTCACAAAGGTTTGCTACTCGGAAACAGTAAACCGTGAGGACACGGTTTTTTGAGGGGGGAAGGGGTAATGTTAGAGGACTGTAGGGGACTTAGACACTTATACGGGATCTGTAGGGTACCCTTAATTTTTGCACAGACTGAGACAAACAAAAACCTTAGGGGTGACAGCAGCGCACTGTAGAGGGGGGTTACATAGCCCACACAGCCGACACAGCAGTCACAGCCCGTCACAGTCGTCACAGCCCACACAGCCCACACAGCCCGTCACAGTCGTCACAGCCCACACAGCCCACACAGCCGTCACAGCCCACACAGCCCGTCACAGTCGTCACAGCCCACACAGCCCACACAGCCAGTCACAGCCGGCACAGCCACACAGCCAGTCACAGCCCGACACAGCCAAACACAGCCAGTCACCGCTTGACACAGCTGTCACGATAATAGGGAACGAAGAGTAGGACAGGGAACGACTGTGGGGAACAACACCTGTGAAGGGAACATGTTAATTCACATACGACGGTTAGAGAGGGAAACGGTTAGAACCGCGGATAGGAGGATAAAGGGGAGAACGGGGAATGATGATGATCATTATTCGGGGAAGGAGGATTTGGGAGTCATACGGGAGCGGAAGTCGGTGAGCACGATGAAGGAGGAAAGAGGATTAGTAGATGCTTGTTATATGCAAAGCTGTAGGGATATTGTAGAGGAGAATAGAGACACAGTGGCTTCGGCCTGATACCTGATAAATCATAATCTGATACTTATACGATACAATCACACTGTGTAGAGAGATCTGAGTGAAGCTGTGGATTGAATGGAGGAGTTAAGGAAACCGATAAATTGATGAAGCAAACTGATACTTAATTATCAATGGTAAGGTAGCTAAGATGAATGCGGAAAAGGAAACAAATAGGAAACACCCCCACGATACACTAGCTGTAGGTCATGACTGATTGTTCTGCGCGGGCTGAGTACTTAGAGATTTCCAACTCTTCTATCTTGGAGTTTCCGCCTCGGATAGCGAAGGGATGGGTGAGTAAAAGCCGCGCGACAGTGACATGGGGAGGTAGAGTAGAGATGTTGCGAAATGGACAGTGGGAGTGGTATAGAGGTCAGCATTAAGGGAGTTGCAGGAAAATTAGAGTCAGAATTAGGTGTTGAAACAGTTTGAACTTCGACTAGAGTATAGAAGAATGACCAGTCCAACTAGCATCGACGTGCCTTATCATGGTAGGAATAGTGAGGATGTGAACGACTGGCTGGAAAGAATTCAGATGGAGGCAGATGTCAGGGATTTAAATGAGGACAAAACTTTCAAAGTAACAAGGCTCAACCTGAGAGCCAAGGCTGATGAATGGTACCGTAAACAAAACCCTAGGCCAGACAACTGGGAAGATTTCAGGGCAGCCATTTCAGCCAAGTTTGGTATCATTGACTTGGCAGAAATCAGGCTAAGAATGGATACCATCAAACAGGAGAGTAGACAAAGGGTTCAAACATACTTCGATAGGTTGAACCGGTTATTTATAAGAAGTGGGGCGTCTGATTTGGAACAGAGGCGTAGATTTGCAGCGGGTTTGAGACCAGAAATAGCAAGAGTAATGATGGGCAGGCGCTTCCTTGATGTAGATGAAGCACTTGACACAGCCATTGAGATTGAAAGGGGCCTGGGAAAGTTAGGGGAAATACCTCTAGAGCCATTGGAAGGAGATGATACAGATGAGTCAGTTGTGTTTGTCAACCCTGTGGACAGAAGACTTGATCAGCTGAACACTACCCTACAGAAGTACTTTGATAGGGGACCAGTCATAGGAGAAAGCTCGGGATCTAGAACACCACCTCGTGTTCGCCTTTGTAATGTTTGTCACAAAGAAGGTCACATAGCTGCATATTGTCCTGAAGGAAGAACCCCAGCTAAGTGTGACAAATGTCACCGGTTCGGGCATTCCACGGAAATGTGTGGTGTGAGATGCAACTTTTGCAAGCTACTCGGGCATACAGAGAGTGAGTGCAGTAGAAAACTCGACCAGACTATGATGGGAACTCCGGGAACTAACTTTGTAGATGTGTTCTATGATGATGAGGATGATGTACTCGCAGAAATGACAAATCTGATGTCACAAAATAGTATCAATGAAGTCAGACTTCCAAGGACACGTATCCCTGTCCAGAGTCCGATTGTTGAACCTACAGGGTCACCAGAAAGGAATAGTGAGAGCAGTGAACAGCCAAGCAGGACCAAGAGTGAAATCTACCCAAAGAACAATTTCAAGACTGCCATAGAAGGAGGTACGAAATCCAGAATCTTGAACCACTTCTACAAAGGGAGAATCTCGTTGTCTCCCATGGATCTAATCATGACTGTGCCCGGAGAGCTAGACAAATTGAAAGGGCTGGTCAAAGTGGTGGAAAGGGCAATGGTACAACAAAGGGAGACAACTCACAGTGTAGAAGTTGTGAGGGATGTACCAAGACCTTTGTACTCAGCACACGCTGAACCCACAATCTCATATGCTTATACTGGTTAAGTAAAGGCACTTCATGTGATGATTACAATGGGAGATTACCAAGTATTAGGCCAGATTGACACAGGTGCCATGCTCTCAGTAATATCCGCGAGTACTGTAAGGGATCTTGGTCTGATGGGATCTGACATTACTAGTAAGGATGTAAATCACAGAGTAGCCTCTGGTGCTCTTGAGACTGCAATGGGCAGACTTGAGGACATCAAGGTCAAAGTAGGAGAGCTGACCAATCGTTTGTCCTTTATGGTGGTGAACACGGATACATATCACATGTTGCTGGGATTAGACTTTCTCAAAAAGTCTGGCGCTGTAGTTGACACCGAAGCTGAAACAATTCGTGTGCGCTATGGGCCAGGAAAGGATTTTGCTCACTTCCCTTTGCACACCATAAATTACAATGAGCCTGCAGTTACCAGAACAGCCTGCCATAGAGGGGTCGAGAGCAGAGTGCGGTATGCAGGCAGTACGTCAGCAGGTAATGTCTTAACCCTGACGTCAGATGAGCAGTACCTAGGCTTGTGGGAGAAAGAAAGAAAGCCAGAGGAAGAGTATGAGGACACGGAGGAAGGATCCTCAGGTTCTGACATCTCTAAATCTGATAAGGATGAGGAGATGGGAGGTTCTGAAGAGAGTGAGGAGGTAGATACAGTACTGAAGGATGTTGAGGAGATAATAGATGATGTCAGCCTAGGGGAGGACCTGTTCGAAGACCAAGGGATGTCTGAACTCCTTCAGGAAGAGACCCAACATAGCATGGCTGCCGCTATAATTCAGAAAGCTCACCAGAAGGCTTGGAATGGAGAACTAGGGAACAACAACGTAGAAATAGAGGATGATTTCCATGATTGGAATCAGGTTGTCACACAGGAGGAAAGACAGAGAGTAGCTAACTCTGTAAGCCAGGTGGAGGGAAAGAGTTTAGAACCCAGTCAAGAGGAAGAAATGGAGAGTCGTTGGAGAAGTCTGAAATCCAGACTACACATCAACCCAGAGCTCGCTCCAGAACAAAGGAAGGAGCTGGAGCAAGAGCTAAAAGCAAATCAGGAATGTTTTGCTCTTAGCAAGCTGACTTAGGATATTGCAGTGAGGTGGAACATACAATTGATACTCAAGGCTTTCCCCCTTGCAGAAGTCGTCCCAGCCGCCTATCAGAGTGGGAGGAAAACGAGGTACAAGGACAAATTGAGACTTTGATCTCACAAGGCAAGATGAGAGAGAGTAGTTCAGAATGGTCGTGTCCAGTTACCCTTCCACCAAAAAAGGATGGATCCAAGCGGTTTTGTGGTGATTTTAGGCCAGTAAACCGTTTAACCAGAAGGGACTCTTACCCTAAGCCATTAATTCAGGATGTTTTAAACCAGTTGGGGAAAGCCAAGTGGTTTTCTGCGCTGGATTTACAATACGACCGAGACATTAAGCAAAACAACAGTGATCACAAAGAAGGGATTGTATGAATGGCTAGTCATGCCATTCGGGCTAAAAAATGCCACTGCTACCTTTCAGAGAACAATGAATAGGGTGCTCAAAGAAGAAATCAAAGATTGCGCTAAAGTTTTTGTAGATGACGTCAATATCCATAGCAAGGACTGGGGAGATCACGTGGGACATATAAAGAGAGTACTGAGAAAGGTTAGAAAGGCCAATCTTAGGCTCAATCCGGACAAGTGTTACTTTGCCAACTTACAGTTGGTATTCCTTGGGCATGTGATCTCTGAAGAGGGAACGTGGCCTGATCCAGATAAGATAGCTGCTATTGAAAGGTTTCCCTTGCCCAAAAACCACACTGTTCTCAAAAGCTACTTGGGCATGACAGGGTACTATAGGCCCTATGTCAAAGGATATGTTGGAGTGGCAGTACCCTTGTTCACTCTAACCAAGAAAGATGTGAAGTTTATCTGGAGTGCAGAGGCACAAAACGCCTTTTCTGCCTTACAGGTGAAGTTGGTAACTGCTCCCATCCTGGCAAGACCAGATTTCTCAAGACCGTTCGTCTTGGATGTTGACTGGTCCATCAAAGGAGTAGGGGCAGTGTTGTCACAAAAGGAGTATAAAAAGGAGAGGGTCATTGCATACGCCAGTAAGGTACTATCTAATGCTCAGCGCAAATATCACCCTATGGAAGGTGAATGCTATGCCCTGGTGTGGGGAGTATTACACTTTAGGCAGTACCTGTATGGAACCCCTTTTGTAATCAGGACTGATCACAAACCACTGGAGTGGTTGGCAACGGTAAGTGACGCATATGGACGCAGGGGTAGATGGATCATGATGTTACAAGATTTTGAGTTTAAAATTGTTCATAGGGCAGGTGCTAGGCATGCTAACGTAGATGCGCTAAGCAAGTATCCAGTGGGACCAGCAGAGGAAACCGAGGAAATCGAGGTATACTCTGAGGTTTACTATTTCACGAGCAGAAACCATGAGCCATGAGCCATGAGCCGCATGAGCCGCATGAGCGGTGAGCCGAAGTCTAAGATACGCGGATTTCATGAGCGGACTCCTCCAAATTTGGAAATGCGGCAGATTAAATAAGTATTAAAATAATAGTTTTTTTATTTGACCTTGCCGTTTTTGGACGTTCCAGATCATGTAATGCGGCGAAGATATGTCGTCAAGAACAAGTCCACTCATGGGTTTTTAGATCCGCTCATGGAAATAAGTGACCGTGCAACGGGAAATCCAGTATACCATTGCAAAAGGACGTCGCATACTGGCCTGTATAGAGTATTCCGCGATTTTACATGCCTTAACATTGGAATGAAGCTGACCCTTTTGCCGCGATTGAACCAATGGAGTCTGCACCAATAGAGTCTGCAGTACTTCACAATTCTGTCTTCTTCGGGTATTCGGCGGGAAAGGTTTGCAACTGAACTGGGAAATAAGGTGCCGCATTAGGGTTGGCACGTGCGAAATTTCGGAGCGGTTTGGTGTTGGCGAAGGCCGCCTCTACCAGTACCTACGACGATACTTGGAAATGCGGCGCCGCATTTCCTTGTCGGAGGTCGAATGAGGAAAGCAAGTTTTCGGAAAGCAGAAAAACATGAACCCTCCAACATACAAAAATACATGCACGTGGAAACAAGTGAACGATATAATAATATCTTAGTTCGAGCAAAACAGGTTACTGGTAGGCAAGACATATGTCGGACCTTTCTGTGGCCAGAGTCTGAGGTACTGGCAGCAGTACAGTTCTACTATCCGAAAAGGATGGGCGTACCATTGTATTGGGACCGCAAGCCAAGCTCACTGGTCCCCTGGATCCATATTCAGAAGAGTGTGAACCTCCTGGGGGCTCAACCCTGGTGCATGTATGAAGTGATGAGTTGTGGAATTACAACGGAGTCTCTTTAGGTACACGTAGTACAAATGCTTGCAAGGGCAGTATGATGCCCCCTTGTTCGCCATGATCTGGAAGTCGGTGCAATTGCAGGTGGGTAATTCTGAAATGGTGATGGTGTACACCTCATTGCGAACAGTTGAGCCTGCCGTGGCCATCTGATACACACGCCCGAATCCTGGTGGGGGCACTTCTGTCGAGCTCTGGATTGTACAGTTCATCCGAAGTGCATTCCCCATCCTTGTCTCGTTCACTTTTGAGGGAGGTCGCCGCCTCTTCGGTTTCCCCCAACGGTGTGTAGGATGCTTAGAGCTGTCGTGTCCCATTGTTCTTGCTCTCACAGGGGTTGGTGGTGGAGGCTGTGGAAGCGGAAATGGTTGTCTGGGGACGTCAGTGCGCTGCACCATCCGAAATCCTGCGGCGGTAAGGGCGTCGGCCTCAACCTGACTCAGATCGCAGCCTGGTTCCACCGGCCACACCGGGGGAGCCTCTGGCATTGTTTGTATGCCGTACTTGGGCTTTCCATACACGCAAGTCATAATGTCGTGCCTGCAGAACCAGAACTGGGTGGTTGTCGCCTCCGCAAACTTTGCATGGACAAATCTTCCTGTAAAAGTAGGAGCAGGGACAGCCCCATCTGGATTCCTCCTTATCATCTCTAAACAACGTTGCCGTGTATCCACACGAATTGCGGAACACCTTCCTCGAAACGACGGCTTTGTGCGAGCAATTCTCCACTGTGATGCAGACACAGTCGTCTCCACAATGGCTTGGCCATACTGCATAACAGCGGGCGGAATCTGGGGCAAGGGAGCGGTGGGAATTTGTCGCACGAAATCCCCGGTTGAAGGCGCCGGCGATCTGGAATTTCTTGGGCTTCCACTGCTGGAAGACACATTGTGCGGCAACATGACGGGACCTCGAGGTGCTGTCCGAATGTTCATGTCGGATCTCCAGGAATCCTCTTTGCACCCGGGTTCCTCTTCAATCCTCCGCCTCACAGGGCGAGTCCGGACGTCCCCCTCTAGGTGTTCACCTCTGCGGTGCAGAGGCGTCCCTTTGATCTTCTCTCGCAATGCTGTCGCCCATTTCACTGGATTCTTGGACCTCGAAGCTTTTCGTACCAACAATTCCTCCCTGTCCGGCCCAAAGCCCCATTGTTTGCCGCTCAGGAACTTGTAGTACGTGGCTTGCTGCATGATTGCTCTGTCGATGTCCTCCGTTGTGGCCGTCACTACGTCCACCAGATGTGCGGCAGAAGACGCTCGCCAGGAGGAGTGGACCGATTTTGCCATATTCGTGTTCGGCATGTCCGTGTTGGAATCCAAGCACCGCTCCTAGAAGGACACAAACAATGGTGAGGGACCAATCGAAATGTCCGTAACAGAAAGACAAATGAACGAAATTGACAGCAGCCTACCTCCCGCATGTACTGTCCGAACTGTCGATACCGAAAATGCCACCACCCCAACCAGCTGTGCAATGCTCCCAGATTGGTTGTCTCCACTGCACCTGACGTGTTCCACCAAGCCTCGATGATAGCAAACTTAACCTCCGCGTCATCAAATGTGGGTGCATCCTTCCACGCCGTACAAAGGACACGGTGTTCAGCCTGGAATGAGCTAGCAACAAATTTGGTAGTGTAGTGGGATAGACTCTGCATCCAATGGAATCCACAGGATCTCTCTTTCCCCTCCATTGGAACATTGGGGTCCTCACCGTACACACGCCGCACCGCTCCCCAGTTGGCCTGAGCGTTGTCTGCCATGAATCCCCTGAAATTGGGCTCTGGCAATCCCGCCCTTGCCATCTGCTCGTTTATGCCCTCCCACAGATGCATCTCGGACTGTGTGTCCTCCCCTTTCATCTCGCAGATTGCAATCGTCATGAGCCTCTTGGAGTGATAGTCATAAACATGCGCACCCATAAGTCACCCACTGATGGTTTGTAATTCGCTTGATGTGATCAAACATCACCCAAGCATTCGACAAGTTTCCAGTTGTCATGCGAGTGACCAAGTCGACTCCACTCCCAGGCCCACACGTCGACATTTTGAAAATGTAACAACGATCGGATTCGCTGCCTTGCCCTGGAAACCTGCTACCTTGGATGTAGTCATATCCAGTCATTCGTTTCACCTCCAGGATTGAGTACATGTCCGACCCCCTGCCGAACTCCTGCTTGCAAGATACGATGTGATTCCGCACATTCGGACTACAAACGTGCGAGACGGACTCCAAGAGGTCACGCATCTCGTCTTCGGTCAAGGGCTCTCGGTCGGAACCATCTTCAGACATTATTTTGCCAAGAGCAATATTGTGGGCTGCCTTCAGCTGAATCTGCTTTGGTCTGGCTCCGGGGCTCAATTTCACCTCCTCTTTTATGATGTCGTGTGCTTCCTGGACAGCCTCACGCATGTTGCCTCTCGCCAAGGGGTGGCAGTGGACCCCAACGTGTATGCAAGCTCTAGTCAAGTCCGGGAGCAAATGGATTACGTAATATTGCTTGGCTCTGCACATGGACATGCACGTCGGTGGTTCTTTGCAATGTGCACACCTGAAAGAACCCGCAGGAGCTTGGCTGGAGACAATGAATGGATGATGCGTTGTGCCAGTCCAATCCGTCTCGTTTCTCCGCCCTCCTTTGGAGAGAAAGTGGAAGCAGGTGGGATTGAGGCACCTCAGCTTCCCCGCACAGAGGACATATCGTACACGAACACCATCAGCAATTTTCGTGCTACTGGTCTTCGTCACACACCAGGGGTGTCCGTCATGCTTTCGATCCATGTCTGTTAACATCCCGGAGGCTTTCTTTGACGAAGAAACAGGTGGAAACTCGAAGATGACATTGCCATCGACTTCGGGAGGCAGAAAAGTTACCTTTCTGACTGGGAATTTGGCATAGTCGAGAGCAGCCAGCTCGGAGCGAGAACCTCGAGGTGATGTTGTCGTAGGAGCTGCACAATGGACCGGGTTGGAGTTATGCTCGAGGGCACATGCGTAGCACCTACAGAGACGTCCATGCCGGATTTGAACGACCGTGTGGAGGACATGGGTACCTCAATGCAATCATCTTCCTCGTCGGAAATGTCGAATACGTCCACACGAGAAGCTATGGAGGGTCTTGACGGTCCAGGTCGGGAATGATTATCGTTGCATACTCTCTGTTGGCAGTGGCCGCCTCTCGGTTTCCGGACTCCTTTGTGGATGGTGTGGGCAGCGACTAATTCGGAAAGGGAATGGGCATTCCCACAGCTCGGTACAGGATGGTGTCTGACGGGGGAACGTGCCATTCGATTCCGCAACCTCCGTCGTTACCTAGCACGACAATGGTCTCGTCAACCTGTCCAGGAACATCCTTCCTTTCTTCTTCCAAATAAACTGTGCCCGGTTTGAGCTTGAATTTGGAACAAAGGTAAGTTTCAGTCACTCTGCAAAGTCCTCCCTCGTTTGGGATCCAGGCTCTCCCAAGTTGCGGAGGACAGCAAACTATAGCGTAGGAATTCGCAGCCATCGAACACCGCACGGAGTTGGCAAGTGCGAGGTTCAGTATAGCGACAGACCAAGGCTCACAGGCACCATCTAAGTGGATCTGCGGAGTCCATCGACGATTGGAAGTCGCACATTGAAGTGGAAAGTATTGTTTCAAGCTACATGCATGAAGGTGGGAGGTTTGATTCCATAGCCAGTGAGTATGACAATGATGGCCGATTCGGCGACGAAATAACATCTCCTGACAGTTTCTCCTGAGGGTGGATCCAGCAGTATTCTCGGTGCAGACAGGAACGTTCGCACTGACAAGTGCCAGGACTGCTGGTTAAAACGGTCAGACAACCAAGTTGTGCTCATCAAGACTGGCCGCAATTGTGTTGTTTCGGAACAATGCAACCCATTGAGGTTCCAGATTTCCCGTCCCGAGTGATTCTTTCGATTGCTGGTGGACGGAAATACGGCGCCGCATTTCCGTATTGCATCTTGGTCATGCACCAGAGCGACGGAAATGCGGCACCGAGTTTCCGTCCGGGGGAAACCTTTATACTCTCCAGAACGGAAATGCGGTAACGCATTTCCATCCAGCAAGCACGGTATGTGAAGGTGGAACGGAAATGCGGTACTGCATCCTGATCATGACCCTCGCTGGATTAGTCTTGAAACACCATTACCTTGAGTTCAATGGTAGTTTTTTGCACCAAATTCGCGGGACGGCGATGGGGAGCAACTTTGTAGTTGTTTACGCTTGTTTGTTGCTCTGTCGGTTGGAGATGTACATGGAGTACGTGTGCCCATCGGAGCAAGAGCTGCTTTATCTTAAGCGCTATATCGATGACAGCTTTGGCATTTGGGTAGGCTCCGAAAAGAGCCTCCGGTCCTGGTTACGGAAGTACGGTTCCATGTTCGACGGCATCAAAATCACGACCGCCATAAGCCCGACGTCCGCTGACATCTTGGATATCACCTTCTTCAAAGGAGACGACTTCATCCAAACTCGACGGCTCTCTACTAGATGTCATCAAAAACCCCAGAACAAGTATCAATACTTGCCTTGGTCCTCGTGGCATCCACATCACCAAAAGAAAGCTTTCGTCATCGGCAAGCTCCAACGGTACGTAATACGAGAAAGCACCATCCAAGGGTTCAACCATTTGCGACTTTTGTTTTACAAACGTCTTCGAGCCTGAGGTTATCCGGCGGCGTTCATCCGGAGTTGCTTCACCACGATCTCCTACGACCTCAGATCCGCTCTACTCGACCAACAGACGCAACGCGCAGTTGAGGGTAAACGGGCCCCCCTTGTTCTTAAGCTCGACTACTCTTCGTACACTCGAGCCTTGAACTTGGGGGCCACCCTAAACCCTAAACTCTAGACTCCACGAGTTGCTTCAGCAAGTCCTGGAGCTTCGGTTTCTTCCTCGAGCGATGATTAGTTGGAAGAATCCGCGAAAGCTGAGTTCATTCCTAGTTAAATCTAGAATGATAGGATGATTTTGTAGTGCAAATGTCCCTAGCATTATTAATTTTGCCTCTTTGATAGCCCTAGTGTTGATGTTAAAGTCAAAGGGTTCCAACAATTAATTTGGACCATTGACTAATTAATGCAGTCTTGACTTGGAGGCTAAATTAGTGCTTTAGTGGCATTATTATTGCCTTGGGAATTATCCCATATCGTTTGCACATAGTGAGGGTGCTTTTCTAGCATATAAGGATAGGCTTGGCTCTTAGGACTTCATCTCTTGGTGTTCCACTGATGAGCTTGAGCAATCAAGCGAAACTAGTTTGGAATAAAACACCTTAACTCTTTTTGTGTCTCCACACTTAGAGAAGTCGAGAGTCTAGTCCTTGCCCGCCCGGGCAACTTGGATCGAAGGGGTGCTCGGCTCCAAGGGGAATCCCAACCCTTGGATACTTCTGAGGCCTTTTTTCTTTCCTAAGCACGGGCGTATAGAGCCTTCCGTTTGACGCCATCTCAGCCACCGCTTACAATGGGGAAGGCGGCTGGGGGTATATGGTAACCGTGTTGGGCAAGCTAATTTAGCCCCGACTACACGGTTCCCCCTGTCGTACGCCCGATGGTCGGAGAGAAGGGACTTGGTTGATCCTCCCTCGAGTTCATCTCGAGCGATTAGAGGACTATGGGCATGCGCAAGCCTCTGCCGACCTAACCTTCTCATCGATGACCTTATGCGGTAATCCCTCCCATTCTTCCTTAGAGGTACGAACCTCTTTTTGAAGGTGGGGCATATAAGTTTTCCAACTAGGGGTTGAGACTTGACCCTATGTTTGTGAGTGCCTTGAGCGGGGGGTTGCTATTCCATGAGCTCATGAGCGGGCATGGCCCACCCATGAGCCGCAAAGTAACACACTTCGAATTTCGGCAGATTTTTTTCGGGCCAAAAACTATAAAATAATCGAAAATCGAAGATTTCCGTGCTCATGCTGGAAGCACTCCGCTCATGAGTACCAGTGTACGCTCATGACTTGGAGCCCAGGCTCATGGACCGCCAGGCCAGGACATAGAAAAATTGAATTCTGGGCAATAACGGCACCGAAATTATCCTAGAGGCAGAGACGCAAGCGGAATTAGGATCCGGGTTTGCAGACAGATAACGGCGCCGAAATGGGCCCCGGAAACCAAATACTCGGCTGAAGCCACCGGAGTGCAGCCGATAACGGCGCCGAAATTGGGTCCGGAAACCAAATACCCGACTGAAGGCTGGGGATTGCAACCAATAACGGTGCCGAAATTGACCTGCGGAAAGTAAATTCTCGGCTGAAGCTTCCGCACTCCATCTAATAACGGCGCCGAAATTGGGCTTCGGAGAGCAAATACCCGCCTTACGGTGAGGGAGGCCTTGCTCTCATTTTGCTCTTCACTCTTCTCTGTTGTGCCCATCTCCTCCCTGCTTTGAGTTCGTGCTGTGTCGTGAGGCCATGTTGTGCCCGAATCACATCTATCGACGCCAGACGGGAGTCATTTTCCCGAAAATAACGTGGTACGACTTGGCGACGATCAGAACCATCGCCACAAAATACTCCATCATCTTTGTGTAGCCAGGAGTGTCCTCCATATCATTGCCAGTGGCCTTCCTCTTCCCCTTCCCCTGGTGGGCCTCGATCGCCTTCCTCAATCTCGTTATCTCCAGCCTTCTGGTCAGAGCAGTTAGGAAATTTTCATTAACACACTCCACAATTGTGGGTGTTTTGAGGACTTCCCTGCCCGCAATGTGCAGCGCACGGTAGGGTCTGCCAAGTGCATCCTCGTATAGTGATCTCTTCGCAGCCGACCCCCCGGAGCGCTGGCCCTTGTGAATTTTCGGACGAGGTGTGGCCCCCTGGGTGTTTTCCTGCTGGAAATCGTCGTCGGAATCCTCCTCATCTGGCTGACTGTGTTGCTGCTTCTTCTTCTTGGGTGTGGGGGTCTTCGTCTCTTGCCCCTGTTTGTGCGTTCTTTTCTTCCTGTCCTTGGGCTGCTCAGCTGCCTGCTTTTCCATCTGCTCCTTCGCCAACGCTGCCGCCTTGGCTGACTTTCTCAGTGCTTTCTGCTTGGCTGCCTCCTCTGCTTTCAGTCTTTCCGCGTCCTTTGGTTGGGGATCCAATTGCGCCTTCATAGCCCTGGCATTTGCTTCCTTCTTCAAGTTAACCTCCGAGAGGTCAACGGTCCCACTTGGGAGATCCACATACCAGGGACAGTCTACCAAATGCTCGGCATGCCACTCCTTCGCCATTACTTCTGTGTACATCGTTCCACGACCTCCAGGTGTCTTCCACGCCAGGAAGAATGGTGGAACCCTTTGAATGGCTCCGGACGGAATGAGTGCAAAGTTTATGTACCTGCAATCACGAGGCAGTTCAACAAAAATCATTCTACCGATGCATCATGCAAGTGGAAGTTGTCAATGCACAAGGTATTTCGGCACCGAAATACGTAGTGGACCGTGCCCCAATTACCCAGAACTCACATCTTGCAGAGGTATATTTCGGCGCCGCAATATCCATCGTTGCTTAGCCAAATCATCTAAACTGCAAATAGGGGGATGCATTGGCAGCAGATTACCTGAACAGGACACGCATTGCCGCTTTGTCGGCACCCTTCTGCTCTTCGATGTATACGCTACGTCTTGCCTTTGCAATTTCTCTGAAAAAGAGGTTTGCAAAGCGCCCTCGCCAGGACTGCACGTAGTTCTCCATTGTCTCAGGCTTCGTCCAGTCGATTTGTAACTTGAAAGTGGTGGTGTTGCAGTCCAATTGCTCCTGGGCGTGGGTCAGTACCTGTAGCATGGCAGGTTTCCAAAACATTCATGATTTTGAAATTGCGACGATGTCCAACACAGAATAGGAGAAAATTATACCTGATGCCACCAAGTCATCACATTGAGCCAGTCATTCATTTTGTCGTCTGTTGGCTCGATGGGAAAGTGGTACAACAGCTTCGTATTTGTATGGCCGTTCCAGATTCGCAGCCACCTCGTCTGCAACCACCTCACATCGGTCAGACAAGAACTCCAACATAAGAATCGCGAGAAGTCACAAAACAAGAATAAACACATGCTTACCTTCTCCGCCGGCTCAACACAGGACACTGCGATGTGATGAAGTTTCTCCATGGACATTTCCGGTTTCATGGGTCTGGAGTAATGCAGTCCTATCTCCGCCAGGAACTCGGCACCAAGACCAAGGTCAGCGATTGCAACTTGCTTAACAAGTTTGGACCTGTACTTGGTCCGGGATTGCCTCCCTGCCTGCACAATATGACTCTCTATCGACGCGTCCACCTTGTTGGGGGGATCATTCTCAAAGAACTGCCTTTTGGCATAGGCCAAGTCATCCCTGATGTTCATCTGCATTCCCATACCCAGCAGATACAGTCAGGCCACGGATCCTTGCAACAAATAACATTAAATTGATACTGAAATTTGAGATGAACCTCACCGAATAGAGGATCTCCACCATGGCGTCCAGTGTTGGTCGGTACCAGGTGCGATCTGCTTTCGCTAGGGACTTCCTGTACAGCTCGGGATCGAGGAACTTTTGGAAGTCCGTCAGCGGAGCTGTCCCCACTTCTT
Organism: Takakia lepidozioides; assembly: GCA_030704615.1. Lineage (NCBI taxonomy): Eukaryota > Viridiplantae > Streptophyta > Takakiopsida > Takakiales > Takakiaceae > Takakia > Takakia lepidozioides. The sequence goes on from CM060731.1 coordinate 65,247,299, forward strand.
GCACTCTGTAGAGCGTATGTGCCAGATGAGTTTCCACGAAGGCCCTCTCTGTTACCCTGCCATGGAGAAAAAAAACAACATGAAAATATGATTTCGGCACAGCAATCCAATTTCCAGTTCATAGAGTGCATGACAGTGAAGAACATTGCCTATTTCGGCGCCGCAATAGGCAGTACACAAGGATGTAATTGTATACTTACAGATTTATATCCGCCATGGCACCCTTCAATAGTCATCTGTCCCTGACGTCCACCTTCACGACAATGCAGTCCACCATGTAATGCCAACTGATATCTTGCGGATGCATTTCAGCAATGTACTCTGTCCATGCAAGCATCCTGTGGTTCCCGTCCCAAACGAAGAACATCTTCCCTTCCATGTGTGCGAATGTGGGATTAGTCTTCAGACAACGACGCAATGGCGTGAGCGTTGCACGTGAGCGCGCGAGCGTACGCTCACGCAGGAGTGACGTGGCGTGAGCGTACGCTCACGCCAGCTGACGTGGCGTGAGCCTGCACACATGCTGACGTGGCATGAGCGTCATGTCAGCATGCTGATGTGGCGGTAAATGATGACGTGGCACTGTCCGTCAACTGCCACGTCAGCATTAACATGCGCCGCCTATAACCGTGGATGGTCCTATGACCGTGGAATTAATGCAGGGAATCTTGCCTAAATAGAATCAAGACGAGCGTTGAGGCCTACAATTGCAGCATCCAACATTGTGCAATTACAAATGTTTGTTTCACTTTTACAATTACGAAGACGACAAATATCCTCACAAAGTGTGCGCCATAAAGGCTGCCACGAGAAGACTTCCTCCCTCCTCAAATAACAATGAGAGTTATGATCATCTTCAAAAGATGATTGTAGTGCATAGCGACAGCAAGACATGTAGACTTCGAACGGTGCAATGACAAATGTGCACTACCTAAAAGTTGTCACTCAGACCTCACTCCGTATAGTTGGAGGCCATATCATTGCACAGCCGACGAATTGATGTGAATTACACATTTCAAATCATGGTCATCCACATACCACATTACATAGTTCATGCTACCCATGTGTTGTATCCCGCTGCAAAAGAGTATCGACCTCGTTGAAACTCATAGTGGCCTGGTGAATGAAGTTGTCACGTTTGGGATCGCAAACCATCCTCCTCAAAAATATGAAATACAAATGTTTGCAGGGTATGAATTTACCTCTCTTGCCCAAACTGGTTGATAGCATATTCACAAAATCAGGACATGTGCAATTGGGGAAATTGGAAACCGTGATGTCGTAGGTCCTGTCATGAACAGCAGATGTGGAAGTGATGATTGTGAATACCCGACCATATCCTGGATCGAGTACTTCCGTGGTGCTTCCGACACGAGCTTGGAGCATTCTTGCGGACTCCACTTTGCCAAAGTGTTCAGCGGTTGGAGGGAAACGCCGAACGAGCTTTCCATCTCGTTTGGTTGGCCACAAGTCAGGATTTGCCGGGGGGACCCGGGAGGACGCAGGAGTAGTAGCACATGCATGGAGTTGGGGTTGTCTCGCAAGGGAAAAACCTGCCTCCTCCAGCATTTCAATCTCCTGAAAGCTGAGATGTGTTCCCACCTTCACGGGCCAAACGGTTGGAGGAGATGGCTTCATCACTACGGAAGGACGCACAGTTCCATGCACACATCTGGCACAATCATCTGCGCAGAACCAGAACTTGTGGTTCTTGGCTTCTGGTTGACCGTATGGACGCATCAAGCCCGTGAAAGTCGGAGCAGGAGTTCGGGCACCACCTCTGGATATAGATGAAGTGCACTTCTCGAAATTAGTTGCCCTGATCGCTGTACATTTCACACGAGACCCGACACTTGTGCGTTCTATGTGCCAAACGTGGTCGGGGCATGCGGACTCAAGCACATCAAGGGGGTTGTTTCTCTCCTGCACCATTTCAGTGGCACGGTTTGATGCTGGAGCTTGCCGTCGTGTTGGAGGTTCCTCCACAATGGAGGTTCCGGACACGGAGCTGTCATGCAGGGGAACACGAGGCTTCGAGAAGTTATCACGGTCTGCCCTGTGGGAATCTGAATCCGAACCAGGTGGAGTGTTCAATTTCCTCTTACAGGAGCCGAATCTCTCCTCCCCTTCAAGATGTGGAACTCTAGAAACAAGTGGCGTTCCCTGGGCATACATGCTCACCGCCCGTGCTATCTTGATTGGATCCCCAGATCTGTTTGCAGCACGCAACATCAACTCCGATTTGTCCGGACCCTTGCCACCAACCCCACCTCGTAAGAAATCACGGTATCGGGTTTGTTGTTGCAAGGCACGTATCAAATCATCTGTTGTTGCCACATACAAATCCCGACCTCGTTTCCCAGACTGCTGCAACCATGCATTGTGCACAGTTTCTGCCAAATTGCAAGATGGCATGTCTGCCATTTCCTCAATGGACATGTTCTGCAAAGAGGATAACCACACTTCAGAATAGTGCACAGGAAACAACATAAAGAAAGCAATGAGTCAAAAATATGGAAAGCAAATGTATGAATAAAGCATGAAATAGAAGCCTCGTACCATTGTCATGGCTGCTCCCCACTGTCTATACCGGAAGTGCCAAAACGCCAGCCAATCTTCCAATGCTCTCATACTCTCAAGTGATGCAGCTCCAGAAGAGAACCACCAGGCACGAATTGTCTGGAACAAAGTGTCCGCCTCCTTCATTGTTCTAGCATCTTTGTACTCTTTGCACAATTTACGGTGCTGAGTCTGCATCTCTGGTTTGATGTCCGACTTTGTATGTTTTTCCAGAGATTGTGTCCAATGGAATAGACATGTACGCTCTCTTCCTGGCATAGGCACTTTTGGGTCGCCCGATCCGAAGACAATACGAATAGCATTGAAATTTGCTTGAGCACTATCCGCCATGAAACCTGCGAAATTTGGAGATGGCAGCCCATGGCAGCCCATGACACGTATCAGGGAATTCCACATGAGCTTCTGGGATTCCGTATCCTCGGATTGCATGTCACAAACTGCAATTGTCATAACTCGTTGGTACACTGGATCGTAGACATGACAAGCCATTGTCGTCCAATCCTTCACTCGTTTCACATGATCAAACATAAGAAAACAGTTCTGCAAGTCCCCAGTCTTCTGCATCCGCTTCACGAGGCTAACCCCACTGCCCTCCCCAACAGTCGACATTTTGAAAAGAAAAACTTTGATGGCACCTTGACCTGGGAATACATTGTCCTGGATGTAATCGTACTTGCTCAGTCGTTTCAATTCCAAAATATTGTCTATGTAGCCTCTGATCCCAGAGCCCATTCTCAATGCATTGATCTGATGCCGAATGTTAGGTGAACTTAAAGTGGAGAAATGATCCATGACCAGGTCCAATGCTGCACCGTCAAGTTTAGTCCCCACAGAATCTCCTTCACTCAAAATATGGCTTTCCAAGAAGGACTTGCTTGCGCCAAGAGCAATTGCAGATGTTGTTGCGGATGGGTTTCTCCCGAACTCCTGTTTGATCAACCTCGATACTGTCTCAACACTCTCCCTGTAATCCCCCTTCGAGACAGGATGGTTATGGAATCCAAAATGCACACAAGCTCTCGTCATTGTATTCAAACGGTGGACAACATAGTACATTCTTGCTCCGCAGAGCGCCAAGCAGGATGGCACAAGTTTGCAGAATTTGCAGACGAAAGTGTTTGCCGGTGGAGGGGCAGTCCCAGGCTGAAATGGATTCTCCGCCAGACCCTCCCATTCGCTTTGATTATGAACTCCAGACTGAAGAAAGTGTCTGCAATTCAAATTATCACACCTAAGGTGTCCATTGCAAACTGTCCTCCTGAAAACAAGCTTGTCATCATTCTGAATATTGGATGTTTTTGTTCTGCACCACGGGTGCCCGTCGTGTTTCTTGTCCATTCCATGCATCATGATTGTTACACCTCCAACTCGCGGAGGAGGAGGCAGCTCGAATAGGATATCGCCATCAAAAGTCTCCGGCAAGAACTTCACAGGCACCTGCTTCAAAGATTCCCAATCAATTCCCCGCAACTCACTTTTGAATCCAGCCATTCCTCCCATCGCCCGCAATTTTGGAATGACACTACAAATCTCTTCTTCATCAGCTTCTGCAACCACAGTAGGAAGGACTGGATTTGGAATTTCACTTATGTCATCATCGGAAGAATCCGAAAGCTCAACGATTGGAGTGGAGGAAGTCTGTTCTTTTTTCACCACCACCTCCCTCTTGTCTTCAACGACCGAAGCAGCAGTCCCGGGCGTCACATATGACCCAAGGGACTTTCGCCGAGGCTCTCCAAGTACTCTGTATCGACCAGGACGCACTCTCCACTGGCTGATATGAGCCGTCTCATCACGGTTTTGGAAAGAATATTTCACCAACTTCCCTTTCAGATCGTAAACCTCTTTCTCCAAAAAGATGGAGCCATTCTGCAGCTGAAAACGGGTAGCCAAGACATGTTCCAGAACAATTGCAAATCCATTGTCAAGGACTTCCTGGGAGAACGGCACTGGTTTGTCGTCTGAGAAGAACTCCGCTTCAGAGGAAGCCATCTTCCTTCCTCGAGTATGTTTGTACCTTGCTATCGCAGATCTAGTGTAAATCGGTTTACTGCTGTCTCCAGAACACAGTTGAAGAATGAGCAGAGCATATGGCGGAGGAAGCTCAGATAACGACTGTGCATATTCTGTTATTCATTCCAGATATGCAGCCGTCCATTTTAATTACTTTTCTTGTGGGCCCAGTGGTCAGAGAATCCATAGGGGCAGTGTCGGCAACTGTTAAACCGTTAATCAGAACCTCATCAATAAACCCAATAACAAAGCCGACTTCCTGGAAGCATGCCACAGGATCCGAGAATGGGATTGCAGATTAAGTAAATGTATCTATATACTACTACCAATGATCATGCGCACCTGGAAAGTTCCAAATGTGCAACGAATGTGGGGTTTGGATAACAAGGATGACCGTGTATGATATTCCAAAATTTGTCATCAAACTCTCGTTCATTTATATTTATTTGTTTAAGACTGCGCAACAATTTCTGGGATTCGCTGTTCTTTTTAAATATTGAACCAGTTATAATTTAGAACACGCCGTTTTGTTTTGGGCGGCACACGTCAGACATCCATAACTGAATACGAACAGCTGTACACCAATTGCTGGCATGTGCACTAATAACGAAACGACTATGTGTAACGGTCACGCGGGAGGGAATCCGATGCTTCTAGAGACACGCAAGAACACAGGCAATCCCGCAAGAAATCGGGAGTCACTGCGTTTTTCTACTTTTCGCGCTTAGAGGGAGAGTGGTAGTCAAGCTGGAGAGGGTTCCTTCTAGAATACGAAAGAGAAGAAAGTCTCTTTATTTTACTTCCCTTAGAGAGAGACGCAGAGCAAGAGAGAAAATGACGAGGCGTCGTTTGTTGGAGAACACAGGGCCAAGGCAGCAGGTGAACGCGGAGACTGATTCACAAGAGCAGACGGAGACTGAGGCAGCGGCTGCGACACAGTCGGCGATAAGAGTGCGCCAGCCTGTGGAGGCAGAGATGAATCGCAGGGACACTGAAGAAGGTGGAAGCACGCGGAACGCCGAACCTGAAGAAGGTCAAGAAACCCTTGCGCAGACAGAAACTCCAGCAGATGTGAGAGGGAAGAAGGAAAGCTGCAGAAGGGGATCAAATTTCAAAACCTAAGAAGGTGCCAGTAAGTTTTATCATATAGTCTGTGTGATTGCCTTTCAAGGAGTCCTTCCTCTTCCATTCTTTAGCAGGAACTACTGAATCGCGAGCGTCGTTAACGCCATTCGATTCTGCTCATGAGATTTATGTACCTATGTGTTTGAAGAGAGAGTCTGCACTTACTATTCTCCCTAAACTACACTGAATGTCGTTGCCGTCAATTCAGTTGCACATATATGTCATTACAGAACACCGATCCGGCAGGTTGTTATCTTTTGTGATTGTCGTTAACGCCGTTCGCTATCGCTCTCACTTTTGTTTTGAATACGGCAGTCTCGGCTTTGCATGTGTAGATTGTGCTGAATTCTTTCACACCATTCATGGTGAGTTTCCTTGATACAGAGTGATTGTCGTTACCGCCATTCACTATTTGCAAATCACTTAGTCAGAACTGAATGGCATCGTGCAGAAAACTGTGAGGTCGAAGCCTACAGGATCAGAGGGGAAAGGATCTGGAGATGGGGACGAGTCCGCAAAAAGCTCAGAGAATACAGATGAAGCAGATGAATCCGAAGTGCACTACCTTGACAAGGTGAAAGAACTCATGTCATTCCAGAAGGTAAACTCTCAGGAGGTTATAAGGGACATGCTCGTATCTGGAGGGCGTCTGGACATACCTCTGTGCCGGATGATATCAATGCCTGTTGTGCGTCCACCTCTTTCCCATGACATAACAAAATTGGAGAGTGATTTTGTGCATGGATATAGACTTGGTGCACAAGTTTTTTATGTGTCACTGACGGATATAAATGGGAAAAGCACATTAGTTTCTCCAGAGATCAGTGATAACTGGGATGAGTGCTGGAAAGATGCCAATGAGGAGTTCGAGCTGGGCCTCATGATGGGAAAGAACACCCAGCAATTTTGCAACCACATGTTCTACGTCTGGGACGGCAACCACCGATTGCTGGCATGGATGGGATACATTCAGAAACACCATTCGAAAGACAAAGACAAGCATGTTGCTGTGGAGGCAATGGTTTTGGATCCAGGAAACGACATCGCTAGGCTTCTTACAGCTATGCACGACGTGAACAAGTAAGTCATCCAGGAGATTTGATTCCCTCTGTAGTGTCTTGTTGATCCTCAAAAAACAGTGTTAAGGAATGCAATGTTTTCAATGTTTTTGCAGATCGACAGAGAAATCGCATGTGACAACAAGCTTGGTTCACACACTATTCCGAATTCAGAGGATTGGTCTGATGAAGCTGGATGATTTTCGGACAGTACTACCACCCAATATCATCAAGAAGTGCGAAACAGGAAGAGCTGCAGGCACTTGGTATTCTTTGACACGAGAGGCGTTTCTGGAGTACATGTATGCGGTAAGCCCGAGTCTGTAATCTGTTTACTTTTCGAATACATGTTTAGAGTCCCTTCGGAGCTAATTACTACTTGAATGAATGCAGCAAGAACTGGCAGAGGCAGCTGAGAAGGGAAAATCCGAATATTACCGCACTACACCAGAGGAACTAAGGACATCAAAGGGTGTGGAAGCTGCAATAAAGAAGGAGTTTGAGATGCGAAGAACCAAATTGATGTCAGCCTTCGGAAAGCAGCTTAGAATAGTAGATCCTGGACTTGGTCCTGAGTTCCTTCAGCAGATCAAAACACACTATGACAAGCATGTGCATCCGGAGATGCAGCAGGAGAAATTGCACCGGCTGGCCATATCGATGGTCGACCCACAAACAAAAATAAGGTGGCTGGAGATATGGAACTCAGATCAAACAGTAAAGGACTTGAATCAGTTCCCAAAGAGCACCATACAGCCTGGCACAAAGGTGGAAGGAATCAGTGATTTGGTGTTTGATAACTGGCTCCACAAGGCTACATTTTGGAGTCAGGTGTGTATTCGAACATGCTGTTTCTTCTCTTCAAGTATGTGATGTGTTTTTTTTTTGCAATTCTGACAAATATACTATTTGCAGCTCGAAAAGCGCGCCGTCATTGTGCTGGATCAGACTTTGAAGGACCTGAACATTACGATTGTTTCCCCTCCCCAAATGTCATTGGAGGCATACATAAGGAAGTGGAGAGGTCTCACCTGGAGATACTGTTTTTTCCGGGAGTTCTCCAAAGATGGTAACATTTTACGGTCCAACGACTTTGACAGTCAGGTTGGAGGAGAGTGGGCCATGATGCGAGTTGTGTACAGGTGCAATGTCATACTTGAAACTCTACTGTTTTTTTGGGAAAAGTTGTGGCTTCATATGGATTGCAATCTTAGATCCAGATTGAATGTCGTTGACGACATTCACTTCTTTGTCTGAGTCATTCTTAAGCGAGTATATGAATTCACCTGGTTAGGATCTAAGGGTGCAATTATATTGTCCCTGATTAGAATTGATAATGTCCTTGAATGGCGTTGACGACATTCACATACGGAGTTGTTGTGTGGTCCTCAAGGTTATTTAAATTTTTGTTATGTCCATAGAGGTTACAATGAGGGTTGATCACTTCATTTTGCTGAATGTCAATGCAGACATTCAGTTGTTCTGCATTGTTTTTTCCTCTTGCGATGAAATGGAGGCTTGATAAGCTCTGTTTTAAGAAATCCAAAGTGAATGTCGTTGACGACATTCACAGCTGTGTCTGTATTATTCAAAAGTGACAAATTCAATTTTCATGGATTGGGGAGCTAAGTAATTGGTTTCTTTTTTGTATTTTTGTGAATGGCGTTGACGCCATTCACATACAGTGATGTTGTGAGGTCCTCAGTGATAGGTTCGTTATGAATGTGCATTGAGTTTTCCTGGATGGTTCCTTACTCAATTTTTTATTTCCATCCTGTGATTTTGCTTCATTTCAGTAATAATTTGGCTTCATTCTTGAATGTCGTTGACGACATTCACTTCTATGTCTGTGTCATTTCTAATCGATTATTTGCATTCACCTGGATTAGGATGTATTTACAGTGTCATGGAATGGAATGTTCTGAATGGCGTTGACGACATTCATATCTGGAGCAGTAGTGTGGTCCTGAAAGGTCCTTGGAGCAGTTGTCAGAGCCATTTCAATCCATGTTTTATTCTTTCTGTTCTACTTGCATCTTACTCACTGAGCGCTTTTGTGGGTTGGGATTCATCTCCTTTTTTCAGGTACACGAAATATGTGCTTATGGAAGGAAATCACCTGAGCGGAATTCCCGACTATCTTGACATGTGGTCGGACCCTGCAAACGATCCAACCATGTATACTGCAGGGATATTGAAGGACTGGAGTCCTTCTCACTTCAGAGACTGTGGGTGGTACCTTGACTGCCCACCTGAGCACACGACCTTTCAAGAACAGCATATGAAATACTTGAACAATAACGCTGAGATGCTGGCGCCTTTGACTGACGAAGAGTATCAACGAAACATAGCAACCTTGGCTGCCAAGGAGCCTGATGCTCAGGGAACGCCGCAGAAGGGAAAGAAGGCGGGCCGCAAACCAAAAGACAAGGCTGTTGATGTCATAGCCATCTCACCAGCAAAGCCAAAGGACAAAGACAAGTCCAAAGAGAAGGAAAAGGACAAGGGGAAGGAGAATGAAAAGGAGATGGAGAGTGGGCAGGACTTTAGTGCTGGAAGATATACCCGCACTCTTCAGTGTGTGTTCGATGCCAAGCCACACCCTTCCCGTTCTGATTCAGCAGGAGAGATGAAAATTGTTAATGAGGGTTGGCTTTCGATGATGCAGAGTCGAAAGAGAGGATACACTGGGGTGCCATCCCCTACCTGGGACAATATAATCTCATTCCTCAATCTGGTGAGAATTCCAGTTTCTTTCCTTTTTCTCTGAATGTTTCGTTGGCAGTATTTCAGTCTCGTTCTTTGAAAACATTCTTGCCATCGTTCTTATAAAAAACATGTCTGTTGCAGGTGAGCACAGGTCCCACCTTCGTGTGCGGTGTGCAGAAAACTTATGCGGCCGACATTGTCATTCTCGACATCCCGGATGGCCAGGCTGTGCCAGAAGTTCTTCCAAAGGGCAAGACGCCAGGGTGGAACAAATTCGAGGACAACTACTGGAGTTGGGTATTCGGGTTCTGTAACAATTTCCTCTCTGATGCAGGGACACTTCTGCTTTTTCAGTCATGTGACAATGATAGTCGTCGGGCATTGGCATCATACCTCAAGTCTTCAGGGTTTGAAGTTTTGCGCACATGGAATTGTGTGAACAGCCTCTACCTTGTGAAAGGGGGTTTCCCTGGTCAGCTGGTATGCCGTCTGCCTTCTGCTTATGCTTTGATCATGAGTTTCAATTTTCTCTGCAGCTCCACTCTAGTAGAATGTTTTATGATCGACACCGATCATCAACGATTCATGGTTTTTTGGTGTCAGAGTTCTGAATAGCCGATGTACACACTTCCACTTTAGATTGTGTTTACCACACTAACCTGCTATCTTTGGCAGACGAGGATGTTCGAGGCGATCTGCCTGCGGAGGATTCGCACATCAAAGACACCATCCTCCATCCGCAGCTTTGAGATTTCTGACCAGGGTTGTTTCGTCAACCCCCCCTATGAGCCCCATGTCGATGACATTTTGTACAACTTCATGCAGTCCAGTCAGACTCTGAAGAGACCAGATGGCACTCCCTGGAGAGGTGCAAAGGAAAAGTCACCAGCATTCATGCAAATACTGCTGGAGTCATGCAGCCACCGCTCTGCACGGGTGGTCGATCTTTCTGTGTCCACAGGTTCGTTTTCTCCCTTCCGAATTGGTTTCCTTTCAACAGTTTCATCTGCTTAAATCCCCTCCTCCAAACTGTTTATGTTCTTCTGTCTGGTGCAGGAGCAACTTACCACGCATGCAAGGCAGGCGGAAGAAGCCTTTTTGGCATGGAGGGTGATTCTGACCTCTACAACACCGTGCTCCTCCCCCTTTGTCTGGCTCCACTTCAGGCACACAGACTGATCGGATTCAAATTCGAAATGATGACGATCCCGAAGATAAGCAGGTCGACAACGACTTTTCATGTGAGTAAGTGCTAAACCCTCTTTGGGAGTCATACTCAATTTCTCGATAACATCAAAGTTACAGTAATAACTTTTTCAGGCTGTCTTTCAGGAAAGCCAGCGGTGGATCTTCAGGAGATACAGTCATTTCTGGCGAGTCTGTTTTCGACAGCCCCCTTTCCAATTTTCTGCTCCCTGTTTATGCCGAAGCAATGGCACTTCACGCGTCCGAGTCCCTATCCCCTGACTTTTTAGTGGCCAGCCGTAGGTGTATCCAGCGTGGATCCGGTGTTCTAAAATACTTAGACTTAGATGCAGAGGAAGAGGGGATACATTGTACTGACTCTGAGTCAGACTGAACTGTATTCTTTTAATATTCATTTTCATATTATCTGGAAAACGTTGAATCCCCTTACTCTACCGTAGTTGTTCCTTTACAACAAATAATAATCACAGAATCAACTTTCGTTTAAATTGCTATATGTATGAATCCATCTCACAAACCTTCCTGACTCTTCTCATATCCATTGTGCATTCATCTACACTGTATTCATGCGTGCTCCATTCATGAAAGCTTCCTTTGTACAACATCCATTGTACATTCATCCTCTGTACTCTTTAATCCACCCCACAAACCTTCCACACTCATTTCATATACTTTGTGCATTCGTCAAAAGATTTGGTCATGCATCTTCCTGTCATGAATTTTTGTCATTGCTCAACATCCATTATACATTCATCCATTTTACTCTTATCCATCCGTCATTCATCCATCTACATAGATTTTTCAAACTCATCCATCTGTTTATCATCCAACTGTACATTCATCCATCATTTATTCAATGCCTTTTATTATGTCGTCCAGCTTGTTTCCGCGGTAAAGGGTGCCAATCCGCGGGAATACACTCCACTTCTTTCTGGGTGCGTGGTGACTCGGCCTCCACGTGTGATGACGTGGACTGAGCCCCGTGACGTGGCATTTGCGCAAGGTGACGTGGCGTGAGCGCAATCGCGCTCACGCGCTCACGCGTTCACGTGACCAGGCTCACACCGAGGCATCCCTGGTCTTCAGATAGGCTTCAAACTCGGCATTAACAGTGTGCAAGTGGGGGCCCCAATTCTGAAGCTCCTCTGCAGTGGGGCCCCTTGTGACACCCTGGTCATTCTCAATGGAAACGTAGAATGCTGCCGACCCCCGTCTGTACCCTTCTCTGAAGTTGTGCTTCAGTCGATCGATATCCCCTGGCGGTGCTTGCCTTACAACTGGAAGGCTTACCATGCGACACAAAGGAACTTTGAGGTTCTCCGGATACACCATGGAGCCCAAAACGCGGCCTATGTTGCTATGAGTCTCTGCCAGCAACCTGTTTGCTGCTATGTTCATGTCTCGTGCGCTCATGAGCATACCCGCCACCAGTTTCTTACTTCTATCACCTCTGTCACTTCCCTCACCCCTCTCACCAGCCTGTCTACTGTCCTGGAGGTTTTGCTCCTCCGCAAGCTGGCGGTGAAAGCCTCCATCGACATGATCCTTGTGGATATCCCGGATGGGCAGGAGATACTGGGGCTGGGCTCAGTACCCTGGTGGAACAAGTACGACGAAAGATACTGGAGCCACACATTCGGGTTCGCAGCCAACATGTTGGACGACGTTGGCTGTGTTGTTGTGCTAGCAGCCGATGGAGAAGTCACTGAGAATGATATCAAAGTATGGACGGGGAGAAGTGCAGCACCCATCCTGAAAAAAATCTGGACTTGCATCAACACGCAGGGTCTTCTCAACGATGGCCAGAAGGTATGTTGTAGTTCTCCTCTGCTATGTCAATTTCTGCGCCGAAATTGCCCCTGTACGTGTAGGCCACCTCTGACATTTTCATTCCTTTCTCTGCAGACTCTTATCTTTCAGGCATTTTGCTTCGTGAAGGAACATTCGAAATTCAAATTACGTGAAGCAGAAAGACTTGTTGATTCCACAGTTGATCCACTGGAGTATAACGTCCTGTTCAACCATGTGGGAGAGAAGGACATTCTTTGTGATTTGTCAGGCAAGCCATGGAGGTATGGCAGGACCAGGAGTCCTGCATTCATCCAGACGCTCATGGAAACGTGTACGGATGTTGAAGGCAGGGTCCTTGACGTCACTGCAAATACAGGTGAGAACGTTAATTGAATGCGGCACCAAAATTGACACCATTTTCGTTTGTGTATGTTTGCTTGTGCGAGGAAGCGACTCATTCTTGAGTTTGGCTGTGGTTGTGTTGTATGAATTCGCAGGTGCCTGTATGTGGGCGGGAAGGATGTCGAACCGATTTGTGTTCTCATTTGAGGGGGATACGGCCTTGTACGATTACAATTTGGCGGGCCTTCAGCGTCTGCCTCCGACTGAGGATCCCAAAAACGCAGAAGAGGACGTGGAAGGACAGGAGGAAGATGAAGAGGAGGAAGTCCAGGAAATTCGTTCGATGCAGGGGTGCCCGAAGCCGCTTCCCCCAATGCTGTCTTCGAGTGAGTTGCACCATAGTAAGTGTATTGGTTTCGGTTGTAGGGACCATGCAACCTGCCGATGATTCCCTGTTTGAATTCTCTAATGTACTTCATTCTATGTTTGTGTGTACACTCAGCCTTGCAGAGTCGTCCGACAAGGAGAAGCTGGGAGACTTGCCCGAATCGGACCCTGTTGCAGAGGAGGAGACAGAATCGCATCGGCCATTCTTTGCCAGAAAATCGTTTCTCGCAAGTCCCCAGAAGCCCTTTTTTCTACCAGCCTATGCAGACACGGCTGCCAGAGAAGCCATCAGGAGGGAGGATAGGCCTACTCGGTTAGAGCAATTGACATACGGGAATGAGCAGAGAATTATAATGAGGCGTGAGGCCAAACATAGAATTGTGAAAGGCAGAGTAGGGAAGTTCGTAATAGAATACGCGTCCGAGAGCGAGGGGAATGTTGAGGACACTTCCGCACCCATGTGGACAGTTCCGGCTGGTGAGGATGGTATTTTTGAGGGGAGGGCTTCTCAGAGTAACAACGGTAGCGGCAGTGCAGGTTCGGAGGCAGGTGGAAGGCAGCCATCCTTGCATGAGGCCGGGGATGCATCGGACAGTGATAGCGGATCCTCACCATAGCAAAGTCTCATTTGGATCCTTTTGTTGTACAGTTCTGAAACACTTAATGAAAATATTGACGATTTGAAAAATCATTGTGTTCAGACTGCTTGTCCGATTCCCTACATTTCTTCCGCCAACCAAAATGTATAATAAAAGCAGAAGAGACGCAAACTTCAGTGAAGAACCCTACAAGTAATTTATGCACACCTTCGAGCCGGGAACTTGAAGCCATGAAAACCCTGCCGTTTCTAACATTCCTATTGGGAAATTTGGCGCCGAAATAGCCCAGTGCGCGCCTTCGTTATATGGGCCTCAAAAATTCCACGGATGAATTACTGCACCAAAATATCGCGATGGAAGCCTTCAGCACAAGGCACTTCGGCACATTCCACTTGGGTATTTCGGCGCCGAAATAGCCTGTTCTGCGCCTTTAAATACCGCACTATATCACATTTTAAGAGGTAATTTCGGTGCCGAAATACCCCGGTGGATGTCTTCAAAACACCATTTTAGCACACTGCTCTTGGGAATAACGGCGCCGAAATACCTCATTCCGCATCCTGGACCAGGAGAAACAGACCTATTACTGAGGTGAATAACACTTAGGATTCCAAGAGGATCATAAATCAGGCTCGCTCAATAAGGACAGGAAAAATTCTCAATTCGTGGACCGTCAATAAAGGCAGGAAAATTCCAATTCCGCGGATGCCCGCTCATGAGCTCATAGGCTCATAGGCTCATGGGCTCATGAAATAGTAAACCTCTAAGATTGCAGCAGCGCATGACCTGAAGGGGGTTGTAGCGGAAAACGGGGAGATGGCTCCACCCATTCAATTTGAAGTAGCTGCGCTCATCAGATTTGGATGAGCACACAATCCCGAGAATCGCAGTGAAGAGGAAGAGACAATTGACATAAGAGAGAAGAAGGGGAGGGGGAGAGGTGACAACATTCGTCGACAGCTAGGGGGGGACTTGCAAAATGGCTAAGTCCCATCCCCTCACCGCAACCTACGGAGCGCTGGTCATCCGATTTATAGTTTAGCCCTGTCGAATCGGTTTTCACTATTTTAGAGAGGAGGAGCTTGGTTCGATTTTTGAGAGTGCAGGTTATATACAAGACTAGGACCAATTATTTACGGTTTGAGTATTTGGACACTTTGGAGAGGCTCTTGGCACACCTAGATGCTGAGCCATAGCTCATTGGAAAGCTAAGGGATTCTCTACCTAATGCCCATTTTTCCAAAATTGCTTAATTTTCTGCATTACTAAATGGTTAAATTATGTTTTCTGCTTAGAAATTAGATAGAAAGTATGAATAATAATAGTATAGTTCACATTTCTATTTTCAGCTTAGTCGAAAAACCTATGTATCTCTAAAAAAAAAACTATGTATTCCTTCTTGTATGGTGCAGTCTATCGCACACACGGCTGGTAGCTCAGCTGGTAAATGGTAAATGCACAGTGGTGTCACCCTGGTGGTTTGGGGTTCAAAACCCGTTGCCCTGCTCCGTGTGTGAGATTGTTCGTGACGGTATGTTTGGGCGATGTTCGTCCTATAGGTCTCATGGCCCATAAATGAAAGGGGGTTAATTTTTCCCCCTCCCCAAGGGCTTGAATTGTGGGCTATTGCTCCTAGGTTTCCTTAAGAAAAAAAAAAAAAAAAACCCTACTCAAATAGTTTTTTTTTTTTTTTAAACTTTGAAAATCTATTTCTAATGGATAATGATCCTGAGAAAATAGAGGGGAAATATTGATATTATAGGTAGGGGTTTTTCTTATGCTAAGGTATGATTTCTCTAGGTAGTGGGATAGGATAGTGGGAGCATGATGGCCTCTTTGCACACACGTGCGGTCTTGTGAAGCGTGAATGTGAAGCGACTTGCCCCAACATCTTGGTGAAGCTTTCCGGAAGTAGGCGCTCCAAGTGGAGGGGACTTCCCGAGAAACCCAACAGACTCATGGGTGAAGTCGTGTTAATGTAATAAAAAGACTTGGAAGGCAATTAGTTAGGACTAGATTTAGGATAAATGTTTGTCCCGTAGGTGTAGGAGTTGGATCCTGAGTTTACTAGTAGTTAGATAGCATGAGGAAATCTTCCATCAACCGCTGACCCTTTGTCAAGTTAGTGAGTCATTCACTGTGGACGGTTCTTGACCCTAACCCACCTCGTCGCCGGACTCCATGGCCCCTTGACGTCGCCCTTTCGTGCTTGCGCGCGTGGGGGCTCGTCAAGAGGGTATACAGTGGACTAATTTCCCTACTTTGGCCCGTACTACACGAATTTACAGTACTGGTCGCAGATGCGACATAGAGCCCCTTGGGTGAAATCTTATGGTCTTTGTGTCAATGACCTTGATGTCCTAAATCGGGTGTTGGATCCTTAAACAAGGAACATATGTGACGGAGATCCCGATATGTTCGAAAATGTTGCAGGGTTCATCAATAGTTCGATTGGTGAACCTAAAATGACCAATGTACTGTGGGATGAGTGACATGACGGGGATGTCAAGCTAGCACCATCGATATCAAATTTTGTTATGACATGTGTATGTAGTACGATTCTAGCCGGTTCATAATTATTCGCCTCTTATGAGTTCTCTGATGAGGCTTGGGTTAAGAGATTACGAAAGGAGTGGAGGGAGTTTGCCAAACGTTACAAGCATTCCTCCCGCCACCGCGAAGGATACTTGTACTAGGGGATGGTGATTAGATATGGACATATGTTGTGGCCCCTACTATAGCACCGTTAGGGATTGGTGATTAGGGTTTAGGGTTCAGGTTGAAATTTTCACGTGTTCATTGTGACGAATATTTGAAGTGTAAACAAAATAGTCAGAGATTGCGTCAATATTATTTAAAGATGAGTCACCATATATTACCATATTACCCAAGACGGTGACGAGGGGGACAATGAACACAATATGGACAGTGACGACGTGAAAGCCATGGAGGATTTGTTAATGAACCAGTTGGGGGAGGGACAACAAATTGGGGAGGATATCGCTCATCGACCACATTAGATCAAAATGCCGATCAAAATCCAATGGAAGCCGAGGCAAACACACCCTTGTATAAATGAGCAAGAGTGAGTAGACTTTCTTCTATACTGAACTATTGCTTGATTTGCAAACGCGGTTCGGCATAAGCAACGTTGGCTTGTCCGCAATCATGCGCACAATTGCAGACCACATTGGGATGGGCTACAAATTGTCCATGCATGATCGCACCTTGTACCATGGAGAGCATGAGCATGCTACCACGTGTCCCCGATGCAAAACATCTAGATACCGAGATGATGTTCAAGGAAAGAAGATCCCACGAAAGGTAAATTTCTCTTATATTCTCTTTGTTGCCATTTCAAGTGGTTACAAATATGCTCACATACATAAACTTAAAAGGTACATGAATATATACATATATACATGTAGAGATATATTCATGTGTTCACCAATTAATATATCATTTTAGGGTTTATGAGGTTATATCCCTCCAATAATATTAGCGTTTGCATATAGGGGTTTGGGTTAGTCCATTGTATGTCTCATCGCTATGAGAGAGATATGACGCCAACCAAAGTTAGCCTAAGTAAGGGTCTCTTCCCCTTGTGGCTACTTTCCCATTTGGGGGGTAGGTATGGCACCCCATCTGCACCTGCTAATCCTTCAACTAATGTAGACTTTACAAAATATCTATATACAAACCTTTGCAAATATATACCCCTCTCTTATGTACAATATGTGGATACAAATGAAAGGAAGTAAATATTGATATAGTTGTTGTGTTTGTGGGGGAGCTTAGAAAATGCATTATTTTCCAGTCATCTCGCGCTTGAAAGCACAAACACGGAGTCCATCATTCGTCAAACTCATGAAGTGGCATGCGAAGCATCGGTGCCCTCCCGTAAAGCCTGTGCGGCCCTCACAATTCGCCAGTTTGGACGGGAAAATCTAAACTCATTACAGCGACACCACATATGTCGCAATAAATGCCTTAGTCATGGGGGTCGCAGTAACAAAGCGAGGCTTGCGGAGTCGCTATAAAGAACTTAGTGAATTTTTGGTTCTTGGGCCAGTTTGGCGGCCGAGATAGTGACCCCCTAGACGTCGCTATACCCACCCGGCCGGCTAGCGACGTTGGCGTTGCTCGCGGAAGCGCGTGGGGTGCCGTGGGGGATCACTAACCCCCCCAACAGTAGTGTTGAGATGAGGGTCCTCAGGAGGTGGAGGATTGACATGTCCCGAGATGGCACACAAGACCCTAATACGAAAGAAATAGGTACTGCAGGGATTATTCAAAGCTGAGAAAGAGAGCGAGCCATCAGTTGCAACAGCAGAAGATGGGCCCCATTTTGGCTTGCTGATTGAAAGCAAAAAAAACGAAAGGTGTAGTAGAGGAAACATAATACCCAAGCCAAACTGGGATGATACAATCATGGGGGTATGAGAGGAAATTGGATCAAGTAGCTGGGAGGTCACCCATGACATGATGCCAGCCACAATCGATACGTCTTGCAGAAAATCCGGCAGTTGCAGATATTTATACCTGGTTTGATAACCGGCTGGTATATAGGAGGGGGGCTTATTCAGCTCATTGTCCCTATTAATTAATACATCTGTGGTTCATGTTTGTGTTTTTTTTGGGGCCCTGCGTGTGCAGACCCCATTAGGTACTAACTTAGGAAGAAGCCACCACGTGACACCAGCTTATCCCAATTTGTCATGAACCATCCCCCATTTAATAGGTGTCGCCTTCCTACCTTCATTTTTTTTTTACCCCCATACATGACAGCTTTCCTGGTGTAGCTTACTGCAACCACCACTTTTTAATTCCTGGACCACCCTCTAATGCCTCTGAATTTTGTGTGGCCTCGTCGCAATGAGGCCGCACCGTGCAGAGGGGACGAGGACCTGACAACAGGCGCCACTACATCTAAACGGTCCCTATTATTACCCTGTTTCTCTTATATATGAAAAAAATGACAAATTATTGACATGGTGGAGGTTGTGGTCTGGTGGCAGGTCGATGGTGATATACCGATGCAGGTTTGGGGATCCACTCCCTAGCACGGTTTGGGTGGTTGGTGCTGAAAAATTATGACGTCTCCCGAAGGGAGCGTAACTTATGGTGTCACTTCACCACAAGGGCTACTGTCTTCCAGCATGACACACCAGACCGTGGTTTGAACCCACAACCATATCCAACGTGGTATGTGCCCATTACCACTGGGCTACATGCTGGTTGTCGGTTGGCGCAGACTATAACTACCTCCATGGAGGTAGTTTGTAACTACTCTCATGCAGGTAGTTCAGCTTGGTTTTGCAACAGCTACCTTCATGTAGAAAATCCTAATACTACCTGCATGGAGATAATTGTAAATTTCATAAGCCAAAAAAATGTCCTCAACGCATGAAGGTAGTTTGCTCCTATGTTAGTGACAGGTGGCCCCATCACACAAAATTCAGAGCCCCCTCTCATGGAGAGGACCCACCCAAACACCCATACTTGGGAGGCTTATTACAATCACAATATCCGTCCTATTGATACCCGTCTGCAAATCAACTTAAGTCATACTATTTAAATAAAAAAAAACATTAAGAGAAATACCCAGGAGCGACCGCTCACAAATCATCTCATTGTAGTGAGATGAGAAAATAACCTCTTTAATAGTAACCTCGCCATGAGGCGCCAAGCGCAAGGCTCTAGGGCCCATGCTACTATTAGAACCGCTGGATTATATATATATATATATATATATATAAAAGAATAGGTAAAGCCCTGATTAATTTTATTCATGAATTATTTGGGGAAAAAAATTAAAACCCCGACTAAGCCATAAGGCACACACACTATAATCAGTGTAGTAAGAGCCATGCATCCAACAAGTTGGATTATGATCTGGGACAGATCCCGAGAGAGAAGACCACTTAAATGTAGCAGGCCTATTTCAATTGCCGGTCCTTAAACGAACGGACCCTTTGACCCAAACTGGTAATCTCACGAATCAGAGGACTCAGATTTTGCCCATTGACCTTACCCAAAGCAGAATGAT
This sequence comes from Takakia lepidozioides, assembly GCA_030704615.1. Taxonomy (NCBI): domain Eukaryota; kingdom Viridiplantae; phylum Streptophyta; class Takakiopsida; order Takakiales; family Takakiaceae; genus Takakia; species Takakia lepidozioides. Next base: position 65,267,158 of record CM060731.1, read on the forward strand.
TCAAGAGTAATTAAGACTGGAGGCCTTGGAAGAGGTCTTGAGGTGTTTCCAGTTGACATCGCGTTCAAACTCCTGTGAACAAGTGGAGGGGGACTTGCAGGTCACGCCACGCTGGTGGAGGGAGCTCTGTCCAGACACATTTGTCTTGCAAAGGGGAGTGGTAGATGATTCATGCACGGCCCCATGAACTGTAGAAAGCTGCGTGGATATTGGTGGCGCTCCCGGAATTTCGTTCCATGTCTGCACACGTTTTAGCCCTGCAAGCCTTACGGGCTTCAATTTGAAGATCATAATAAATGGTGGAAAAAAGCGCAGAGATAGTGGCGGTCGTTCCAGAGAAGGTATTCTTACATCGTAACTTTCACAGGTGCCACAGCGTGGATCCTCTGAGGGTTTCAAATACAAGATAGCTCACAGCTCTGGTTTTTGTGTTCTTGTCATAGTTTAGAAGCAGATGGGTTTCGGATAGGGCAGATGGGCTCCAGTGTAGGTATAGAGATTTCACCAATGGCCATATCTTGGATGGTGCTTGGCAGTGAAGCAAACAGTGTTCCAGGGTTGCCTGTATGGCGGAAGAGCAGCACGCACAGAGGACGGATGCTTGGAATTGGCGCCATTCCCCCACTTTAAGAACCCTATTCGTAACTTGCCATAGAAAGGCAGAGATTTTTGCAGGACGAGTTTTGATCCATATTGAGCCCCAGATAACTAACCATTTTTCATCACGAAATCCATGGGTTTCCCATTTCAGGTCCCATTTAGAGAGCATTGGTTCTGTCTTGGCTATAACCCTATATCCTTTCTTGGTTGTGTATGAGAAAAAGGGGTCTAGCAATCTGGTGAAGGTCCATGACCATTCTGCAGGGTCCATATCAAGCTCCGCCAAGGGTCTTCCAAGGATCCACACAAAAGTATTAGAGGGCAGCCAGTCATTTACTGGAACAGATAAGAGGGGCAGTGGATTGAAGGCTCTATCTTGCGAAGACCAACAGCAGATCCTGATTGGGGTGAGAGGGAAGGGTTTAATGAGCTGAGGGGTTTTTGAGGCTAGTGTGAGCACAAGAGTGACTGTGTTGATGTGGAATATGAAGATGGTAAGTTGCTGAGCAGTTGCGTACTGGACAAAAATGACTGATAACTGTCCTTGGAAAATGGCCAAGCCCCATAAATTGTCCGCAATCTCAAGGGGTCCTGAATCCAAGATAGTTAACCATTTGGGGGTTTATGGATGAGATGAGAGTTTGATATCCCCTGTTCGCCCTTCCCTTGCCTACTAGATGTGAGACGATTTCCTGGGGTTGGAGGGACCTGTTCTTCCAAATATTGTTCATCTGGCTGATTCCCAGTTTGTCCCAGCAAGACCAACGTCTGGCCTGGTTATGATGTGAGGGATTCGGGGTGCTTGTATTGAGAAAGAGGTGTTGTCTGAGCACTTCGTAGAAGGATTTTGGCTGGGCTTTAATTAGGAATTTGCGTAGCTTACCCCAGGCCCGCCAGATATTTCTCCATAGAGGTGATCCTTTTGCCTTGAGATTGAACCCATGTGCAATCTAGCGTAGTGAGGGTTGCCAGACTGGGACTTTGAGGGGTGAGGAAGCAATGATGTGATCATGGACTAGAAATTTCCAGCATCCTCCTTCTGGCCCCAAGAAACGTGGAATCCATTTTGCAAGAAGCGCATTGATTTGAGATTCCAAATCTAAAACCCCCAAGCCCCCTTCTTTTTGGGAAGGCAGATTTGTTTCCAACTTACTTGTGGTCTTTTGTTGTCTGTGGCTTTGCGACCCCCCCAGATGTAGTTTCTAAGGAGGCCTCTAGCTTCTTGGACTTGTTTCGAGTCTGGACGCCATGATGAGGAGTAATACCACATACCAGATGAGCAAATTTGGTTAGCCACCAAGACCCGTCCAGTGAGGGAAAGGTGCTTCGAGCCCCAGTAAGTGAGTTTCCTTTTGAGCTTTTGCAGTATTGGGGCAAATTTCTGTTCATTTGTAAAGGCCTATTCCAAATGAATAGCCCAAGAGGGTAGTGGTCTCACCGTGCTTGAGCCACTTTAGACCCTAGTTGGAACCCCACGAAAGAGATGTTCCTAATGTGGATTCTGAGAGATCTCCGACAAGCAAGGCTGATGTTTTGTTCCAATTAACCTTGAATCCTAAGGCCTGGCAAAAACCATTGAGAGTATTTCCAGCTAAGTCCAAATTTTCCTCTGTAGCTTGAAGCATAAGAAAAGTATCATCTACAAACATAGAATCTATGAGGTTGAGGGGCTGTCTCGTGATGTAGTTGGTGATTCTGAGGCCCTTTATGTTTTGGTTGTGGTCCAGCATGTAACCCAAGGTATCTGCCACCACCAGGAACAGGAAAAAGGCTAGCGGACACCCCTGGCGGACTGAACGCTGCGGGGGGAAGGAAGAGGAGACGTATCCATTTACCATGACCTTGTTGGATGATGTTGTTAAAAGAATGCGTACCCAACTGCAGAAATGTGGTGGAAAGCCTATCTTAGCCAAAGCTGCAAGGAGGAAGGGCCATTCCACCCCGTCAAATGCCTTTTCGAAGTCCAAGAGAAGCATGACAATGGCCTGACCTGATCTGGAGGCAAATTCTGGCACCTCTTGAGCTAAAAGAAGATTGTCAAGGATGAATCTACCTTTTATAAACCCTATTTGATTGGGCCTGATCAGAGAAGGCAAGAGAGGCTGCAGTATGAGAGCCAAGGCTTTCGCAATTATTTTATAAGCTACATTCAGCAAAGAAATGGGTCTGTAATTGGAGATATTTGTTCTGTCCCCTTTTTTGTATAACACGGTGATGACACCTTGCGACATGGTGGGGGGCATGAAGCCTTGGAGGAACAGATGGTTTGCCGTATCCGTGAATTCCGTGGAAATATTTAGCCACATTATTCCACAGAGAGTCCATCCATTCATGAAGACTTATTGTTTTGAAGTTTTTTCAAGGCCTCCTCTAGCTCAATCTCTGTGAGCTCCCCTTCGAGGGAAGCGGCTTTTTGACCCGAAAGGATGGTGGGTGTATGTGCCAGGCAGTCAGTCTGAGAGCAAGGTTGATGTGGTATGATGAAAATAGCTGCTGAAAGTGTTTTTTGGATAGAGCGGCCAAGGCTTTGGGAGAAGTGGCAGATAATCCCGAAGATTGGTCAATAAGTTCCGAGATGGCTTGAGCAGCCCTTCGAAGCCGGGTCTTGTCAAAGAAGTATTTTGTCATCTTCTCACCTTTGGACGACCAGTTGACCCCTGCCTGAGTTTAAGCTTTCTTCCTGGATTTTATGGTAGAAGTCAAGGTTGCATTTGGCCTGAACAAAGGTGAACTTTGAACAAATTTAGTGAATATTCTAATACTCTGGAGCCCGCTAGTACTAAAAAGAAAGAAAGAAAAAAGATAAGATAAGATAAAGTTTCTTTAACGTCCGGTGATTTTACTGCTCAACACACGGGCCATCGAGAAAAAGAAAAGTAATACCCGCCCAACGCTGGTCTTGGTCCAGGGTAAAAGACTTAAATGCCAAGACCCAGGGTAAAGAAAGACTCTGGGATGCTCAGCGCCTCCCCTCCCTGATCGTTTTCAGAGACCACTCTACAATCCCCAGACTGCAAACATAAGCTGCGTTAGCATCTGTGTAAGTCTGGACATGTTCGTTGTTCCTCATCGTGTAGAGCCCAATGGAGCCCAAACAACTTGCATGAATGTTGTTGAAAGCTCACTAGCACCCCTCAGTAATGGACTTTGTCAAAATGTTGATGCTGTCGGATTTTCGAGCACAAACGTCTACCTTGGAGCACGGAGCAGAGCTGTCATGAGTTTTTTAAAGATCCTTCACGATGGTGGGACAACCGCAATCGCAAGGTGTGGCTTTTTCTTAATGTACGATGAGAAGAAGTTTGTCCATCCTGCAGATGTGGGCTCTTGGCTCTTCCTGTTAGTACCATGATTTTGTATTCTTCCTGATGTTTACAAGGTTCTTGGGAGAGTCAGCTTGGTCTTAGCAGGCCGTGTCTCAATCTCTGCCTGCTCAGCTGCACCGTGGTGGTTCTCACAGACCAATCCGACATGACCTGACTACAGACACAAGCAGCACACACAAGAGGTCCTTTTGGGTTGATGGTCGGTCAAATCCTCCATGGGTCATGGCACAAGGTCAAGGACAATGTGGTGAGGGCAACTTCTTCTTCGACCTATTTCGGCCTGTTTTGCCCTCTCGTCAGACTCGGCCCTGAATTTGCATATTGAATTGTGTAAGTTAGCTCGTTGGGTGGATCTGGGGTGGTTTGGAGTGACTTTGACAAGTTACTGCCAATGTGGCAGCAGGAAAGTACCCAAAAACAGATAACAGAGATGAGGAGAACCTTTGGAATGAACACTTTTCCGACCCCAGTCAATGGTGGGACAATGGAGACAAAAAGGTGAATGCCTGCTGGACCACAGAGAGAAGCAGATGCAATTCAGAATTGGAACTACTGTAATAAGTAGGGTTGGGGTGCTTGCTGGAAGAACTTCACGCCGTCAGTGTCAGCTGCTAGCAGCAAGGCTGAGGATATATTCATGTTTTGTACACAGGCAGGGATAGCTGAAGGACCAGGGATAGAGGTCCAGATTCATCCAAGAGGGCCGGATTTCAAACACAAGATTACTTCTGATTCCCTGTGGATCAATAGCTACAAGAAACCTGCGTGGGTAGATGGCCAACTGGAAACAGCAGCGGCAGCAGCACAATTGATAGAACCAGGCACTGCTACTTCTTCAAGACATTTGAGCGTGTTTTCGCTGCTATCAGAGTCGTCCCTAAATTTTCAGGTTGAATTCTGCAAGTTAGCTCGTTGGTGGATCTATGGTGGTTTTGGAGTGATTTTGACATGTTATTGCCAATGTGGCAACAGGAAAGTATCGAAAAACAGATAACAGAGATGAGGAGAAGCTCTGGAATGAATATATTTCCGAGTGGAACAAGCGAGGCAGACAGGTGAATGCCTGTTGGAAGCGCACGTCAGCATGGGAACTAGTGTGATAAGTAGGGTTGGGGTGTTTGCTAGAACAAATCTAGGCTGTCATTGTCAGCTGCTAGCAGCAAGGCAAGGATGTATGCATGATTTGTGCAGAGCCTGGATAGCTGAAGGAGCAGGGGTAGAGTTTGGTTCCAGATTCATCCAAGAGGGCCGGATTTCAAGCTCAACATTACCTATGATTGCCTGTGGACGGATAGCTACAAGAAACCTGCATGGGTAGATGGTCAACTGGAAGCCGCAGCAGCAGCGGCAGAATTGATAAAATCAGGCACTGCTAATGAAGGCACCTTCTTCAACACATTTCACCCTGTTTTTCCCTCTTATCAGAATCCGCCCTAAAATTCCATTTTGAATTCTGCAAGTTAGCTGGTTGAGTGAATCTTTGATAGTTTGGAGTGACTTCGACATGATACTGCCAATGTGACAACAGGAAAGTATCCAGAAACAGGTGACACAGACGAGGAGAAGCTGTGGAGTGAGTACTTTTCTGACCCCAGTCAATGGTGGGACAATCGAGGCAAAAAGGTGAATGCCTGTTGGATTACAGAGAGTAACAGATGCAATTGAGCATAGGAACTAGTGTGATTAGTTGAGTTGGGTGTTTCCTAGAACAAATCTAGGCTGTCATTGTCAGCTGCTAGCAGCAAGGCAAGGATGTATGCATGATTTGTGCAGAGGCAGTGATAGCTGAAGCAGCAGGGATAGAGTGTGGGTCCAGATGCATCCAAGAGGGCCAGATTTCAAGCACAAGATTACCTATGATTCCCTGTGGATCAATAGCTACAAGAAACCTGCATGGGTAGATGGACAACTAAAGGCAGCTGCTGCAGCGGCAAAGTTGATAAAATCAGGCACCTCAACCATCACCACAGCTTCTGAAAGAGGATCAAGAGAGGGAGTCCACAATGCCTCTTCTGGCACTTCTGGGCATGTGAAGATGCTTTGTGAGGCAGGCAGACTGAAAGAGGCTCTACTGACTTTAAACCAAGGAGGCATTTCAGCAGATTCAGATACGTATGTCTGTCTCTTGCTTAAGTGCATCAAGATGAAAGGTCTGGAAGCTGGAAAGCAGGTGCACACTCACATTATCCAAAGTGGATTCACGCCAAGTGTTTTTCTCCTCAACACCCTTGTCAACATGTATGTTAAGTGCGGGAGCATCATGGATGCTCACCAAGTGTTCAACGGAATGCCTCAACGATCTTTGATCACGTGGAACATAATGTTGGCAGGATTTACCAAGCATGGGTGTGGTAGGAATGCTTTGGAGACCTATGAGCAAATGCTCCGCGAAGGGGTGAAGCCCAACCACATCACATTTGTTGGTGTTTGCAATGCGTGTGCAAGCCTGGGAGCCCTGGAAAAGGGGAAAGAGGTCCATGGTGACATCGTCAAAGCTGGAATTGTACCCAATGTCATTCTGAACACTGCCCTGGTGGACATGTATGCCAAATGTGGGTGCATTAACGATGCGAAGGGAGTTTTCAACACTATGGCTGAACGAGATGTGGTGTCGTGGAACGCGATGCTTGCAGGGTATGTACAGCAGGGACGTGGGATGGAGGCTTTGGAGATCTATGATCAAATGATGGGGGAAGGGGTGAAGCCCGACCACATCACGTTCATGTGCATTTGCAATGCATGTGCAAGCCTGGCAGCTCTGGAAAAGGGCAAAGGGGTCCATGGTGACATTGTCAAAGCTGGAATTGTACCCAATGTTTTTCTACTCAACACCCTTGTCAACATGTATGTTAAGTGCGGGAGCATCATGGATGCTCACCAAGTGTTCAACGGAATGCCTCAACGATCTGTGAGCACGTGGAATACATTGTTGGCAGGATTTACCAAGCATGGGTGTGGTAGGCATGCTTTGGAGACCTATGAGCAAATGCTCCGCGAAGGGGTGAAGCCCAACCACATCACATTTGTTTGTGTTTGCAATGCCTGTGCAAGCCTGGGAGCTCTGGCAAAGGGGAAAGAGGTCCATGGTGACATCGTCAAAGCTGGAATTGTACCAGATGTCATCCTGAACACTGCCCTGGTGGACATGTATGCGAAATGTGGGTGCATTAAGGATGCGAAGAGAGTTTTCAACACTATGGCTGAACGAGATGTGGTGTCGTGGACCGCGATGCTTGCAGGATATGCACAGCAGGGCTGCGGGATGGAGGCCTTGGAGACCTATGAGCAAATGATGGGGGAAGGGGTGAAGTGCAACCACATCACGTTTGTGTGTGTTTGCAATGCATGTGCAAGCCTGGCAGCCCTGGAAAAGGGCAAGGAGGTGCATGGTGACATCGTCAAATCTGGAATTGTACCAGATGTCATTCTGAACACTGCACTGGTGGACATGTATGCGAAATGTGGGTGCATTGAGGATGCAAAGGGAGTATTTGACAATATGGCTGAAAGAAATGTGGTGTCGTGGAACGCGATGATCGCAGGATATGCCCAGCATGGTTGTCCTAGGGAGGTCCTGCAACTATATGAAGGAATGCAAAAGAATGGCTTGAAGCCGGACAGTATCACCTTCGTATGTGTTCTCTCTGCATGCAGCCACACTGGCCTACTGAATGAAGGAAGACGCTACTTTGATTCCCTGAGTCAAGATCATGGTGTCACTCCGACAGTTAAGCACTTTGGCTGTATGGTGGACCTTCTTGGACGTGCGGGACAACTAGATGAGGCAGTGGACCTGATTAATAAAATGCCAATCAGTCCAGATGTTGCAGTGTGGAAGGCCTTGCTTGGTGCATGCAGAATCCATGGCAATGTGGAGATGGCTGAACGTGCGGCAACATCTATCCTCAAGTGGGATGAACAGGATGTCACGACTTATGTGTTGCTATCAAACATCTATGCTGCAGCTGGCAGGTGGGATGATACTGCAAAGGTGAGAAGAATGATGAAGGTCAGAGGGGTTAGAAAGGAGCCAGGTCGCTGCTGCATTGAGGTTGGCAACAGGGTGCACCCCTTTGTTGTAGATGACAAGTTGCATCCCAGAATTAAGGAAATCCATGCTGAGCTGAGAAGATTGTCTGGGCAGATGAAGGAAGCGGGGTATGTGCCTGACACGCGCTTTGTATTGCATGATGTTGGGGAGGAGGAGAAGGAATTTTCTCTTTGCTACCACAGTGAGAAGCTGGCCATTGGTTTTGGGCTGATTAGCACGACCCCTAGGACGCCTCTCCGTCTAATCAAGAATCTTCGAGTGTGTGGTGACTGCCACACCTCCACCAAATTCATCTCAAAGATTGTTGGCCGAGCAATTGTTGTACGAGACGCTAACCGCTTTCACCACTTTGAAGATGGGATTTGTTCTTGTGGGGATTACTGGTGAAAGGATGTTTTCTTGGAAAGATGCGAGTGTCTTGCTTCATTCATTGATCTGTGTAGCTACTCAGATCATCCACCATTTCCTGGGAACATTGACCTACTGTTGAGTGCATTTCCTGTGGCATATCCACGGGAAATGATAGTGGGTCTACCCAGCATAGGTGGGAAGTCAACCCATAATTGCACTTGACTGAAGGGGGGAAATTTTGACCGACTCTGGTGATAGCAGAAGGAATCAGAGTGCTGTCCTAATTCTGGGTTTGGGTGGTGGAGCTTCTCCAAAGCTTGAAGATCGAAGTGGATACGGTTTGTAATGAGCTTGACTAGAGGGGCAGCCCTGTGCACAAGTGTGTTCAGCATCTTATATTTGGACATGTTTGTATGTTTCTCATGGTGCTGCTTCAGAGAGCTCTCTTGACTAACGTGCATGAATGTTGTCGAAAGCCAGAGCTCCTATTCTGTCAGTTAACAGCTCAAATCGATCAGTGACGAAGGTCAAGAAGCTTATATCGAATATTTGAAGTTGCCCAACGATCCTGCCTGAGAAAAAGCACTGCCGAGGGACGAAGGTGGGTAGACCGTTCAAGGTCGGTCACGGTAGGTCACACCATGTCCTAATGGGATTATTGCTCAAGTATACGAAATGGCCATTAACCTTCGTCGAACCAAGGTCCTGGTTATGCCATAGGTAGGTCCTGCAACTATTTGAAGGAATGCAAAAGAACGGCTTGACGCTGGACAGTATCAGCTGTATATGTGTTCTCTCTGCATGCAGCCACACTGGCCTACTGAATGATGGAAGACGCTACTTTGATTCCCTGAGTCAAGATCATGGTGTCACTCTGACAGTAAAGCACTTTGGCTGTATGGTGAACCTTCTTGGACGTGCGGGACAACTGGATGAGGCAGTGGACCTGATTGATAAAATGCCAATCAATCCAGATGTTGGGGTGTGGAAGGCCTTGCTTCGTGCCTGCAGAATCCATGGCAATGTGGAGATGGCTGAACGTGCGGCAACATATATCCTCAAGTGGGATGAACAGGATGCCGCAACTTATGTGTTGCTATCAAACATCTATGCTGCAGCTGGCAGGTGGGATGATACTGCAAAGGTGAGAAGAATGATGAAGGTCAGAAGGGTTAGATACCAGAATTAAGGAAATCCATGCTGAGCTGAGAAGACTGTCTGGGCAGATGAAGGAAACGGGGTATGTGCCTGACACGCGCTTTGTATTGCATGATGTTGGGGAGGAGGAAAAGGAATTTTCTCTTTGCCACCACAGTGAGAAGCTGGCCATTGGATTTGGGCTGATCAGCAGGACCCCTAGGATGCCTCTCTGTCTCATCAAGAGTCTTCGAGTGTGTGGTGACTGCCACACCTCCACCAAATTCATCTCAAAGATTGTTGGCCAAGCAATTGTTGTACGGGATGCTAACCACTTTCACCACTTTGAAGATGGGATTTGTTCTTGTGGGGATTACTGGTGAAAGGATGTTTTCTTGGAAAGATGCGAGTGTCTTGCTTCATTCATTGATCTGTGTAGCTACTCAGATCATCCACCATTTCCTGAGAGTATTGACCATGATGTACTGTTGAGTGCATTTCCTGTGGCATATCCACGGGAAATGATAGTGGTACCCGGCTTAGGTGGTAAGTCAGCCCTCAATTGCAATTGAGTGAAGGGGTGATATTGGACTGACTCTGGTGACAGTGGATGGAAATCAGAGTGCTGTCCTAATTCTGGGTTTGGGTGGTGGAGCTTCTCCAAAGCTTGAAGATGGAAGTGAATACGAATTTTAATGAGATTGATTAGAGGTGTAGCCCCGTGCACAAGTGTGACAGCATCTTATATTTGGACATGTTTGTATATTTCTCGTGGTGCGGCTCTTGACTAACTTGCATAATATTGAGTAGAGAGAGATTTGGCCTGAACCCACTTTGGATAATGTGGGTGTGCACCAGCTTTCCTGCTGTTAGGTTGATGCACTCCTGCAAGACACAGATGTAAGATATGAAGTCTCCCTGTTGGTTCCAAGTGTGCAGCACCTCTTTCAGCCGTCCTGCTTTATATGGTGTTCCCAAATCTTCACAGAAGCCAGAAAAGTTCGATTGACTCCCTCTCTTGCGATTTTCTCAAAAGCAGTGGTCATGAGGGGGGTGCTATCCTTGGCCCAAGCATGATGACCAACAAACCGGGCCTTATTCGACCCTGCCATCCTGCACGACTAGAATCTCAGAGTTGCAAACCATTACACCTTTTCAAATGCATTCAGTACTTCAATCCGGTCGTCATAGGATGCCATTGATCTGTGACGAGACGAGACGTTCCGTTGCAGTTCAAGACGGAAGTCGTCCACGTCGCGGCAACGGCCGCCTTTAAGGTTGTCCTATTTCTCCACAACTCTCTGTGCCCGGAGCTCTCCCATGGCGCACTGTTTGGAGCAGCAGCAGCCTACATGGATCTTTTTGCAGACAATACGCTTGCATTTTTGAGGTGAGACACAGACACACATGAAAGAAACGTTTTCCTTCATATATCCTCCTAGTCTCTGCGCCTCTACTAGCTTAGTAAGCAACTCCAAAGCGGGAGCCACCACACCAACTGGAAGCTCTGCAATGAAGGCATAATGATGACCAACAAGGGGACATACATCCGAAGACACACATAAGATTCTAGTGCACACCACAGAATCTACAAACAAACAGTCTAAAGGGAAGAGCTGCTGCAGGGCCAAATGGCACGGCCAGTGATTTAGTGGGGTCCCTCCTTGCCCCTGGTTTTGGGCAGAGGAGAACTGACCCATTGCATATCAGCTGAAAAAAACACCTGATCCTCAAATCCGAATCTACCCTTCGGTTGCCAATTTGAGATTTTAGATTCCAAGATTTAGAATTGCAAGTGAATCTTTCTCCCAACGCAACTGCACTAGGATCTGCAGGTCCTGTTGACTTGCAAATTATGAGGGAAAATTGAAAGTTGATTTCCACTCGGTCATGCTAACCAATATGGAGGGTTGAAAGGCATGACATTTGAACTCAGTTCTGCTCTTAGATTCTGGAGTTTTGAGTAATTAACAGGAATGAGCCATCAATTGCATCACTGTCTCTCCGCCTGTTGCTATTTCTTGTATCTGTGGTGCACTGACTAGCGTCTCTCTGCTTTTATTTAAGCCTTGAGCTCTTCTGTACAATGTCTCCACTTTTGAGTTCAATTTGACTATCATGTGTTGTCACTCACTGACCAGAGTGATTAAACAACACCTATGACAAGTGGAATATGAATACAGCAAGCACAACAGTGTGTTCAAGTGCAACTGTTTCAATCACTCCGAAATACTGAAATCTTGCCAGAGAGAGAGAGAGAGAGATGAAAAAAATACTGTCCAGGCATGAGGGCCAACGGGTGTTTTACAGAAACAGTAAAGAGAAGACAGATTTACAAACATTGAATGGAAGTGTACCCGGAAAGTGAGAAAACCGCTGCTTTCAAGGAATCGCACACACCACCCTTCCACAAATTTTCAGAGTTTTCATCTACTGCCTTCAACTGTTGTAGGGTTTAGGGTCTAGGGTTTAGGGTCTAGCATCACTTCTAAAGAAATTTCCACATATCACCATTCTTGACTTAACTGGCCCTCTCTTCCTCTCTCTCCACCCTGGGGCCTCGTAAAGGCTCATATATGCAGTCCTGTGAAAATGTCTGTCCAACTCCTTTGGAAGGTCTATTTATTACTAACCTTTGCCTTCCCATGTTGGCAGAAGCCTGTGAAACTGATGCACATGCTGCATCGACCACCCTAACCATAAGTTGCTTGCTGATCTATTTCTCTCTAAGAATAACGTCATTAGCTCAAGCTCCATACTTCTGTCACTCATGCTAGCCCCTATCATTAGCAGAACTGTTCAACTCTGGATGTCCTTTTCAGCCCCCTTCATTACAGTGTCAGTTGTACATTGTAGACAGACCGACATGATGCTCAAGCTTACTTGACAAGATCTTTCACGGGCATTCGACACAATTCTATAGAATAATGAACCTCATAATCCTAGAGGGAACAATATCAGCCAAAAACAGGAACTAAAAACTGCAACTTTACTAATAGCGCAGCCAACACGGACTAACACCTAAACACAGGAAACAAAGTTGGATGCAAAAACTTTTGCAGACCTTACTTGCAGCTTCAAACCGCAGGCTTCACCATGTCATGACATCGTCGGTAATCCTTTTGCTCCTCTCAATTCTATCACAAAATGAGCCCAGTGGAAAGGGAGGGTAGACAACACTGCCTGTAACCAAACTGCTTCTGAACTAGTTCAACTGCCAAATTCCTCAGTGGCTTATCAGCTGATTGGTTGGTCACCGCCAGGCACGGGTGGAAATCGCCGCTGTGGAGGCTCGTCGTCATCGCTGGTAGGCACGGGTGGAAATTTTCGAGGGGGAGGGTCATAGTTGTTACCAGTTGGAACAGGTGGAAACCTTCGAGGAGGAGAGTCATTGTCATTACCAGTTGGAACAGGTGGAAACCTTCGGGGAGGAGAGTCATAGTCGTTACCAGTTGGCACAGGTGGAAACCTTCGAGGAGGAGAGTCATTGTCATTACCAGTTGGAACAGGTGGAAACCTTCGGGGAGGAGAGTCATAGTCATTACCAGTTGGCACAGGTGGAAATCTTCGGGGAGGAGAGTCATTGTCATTCCCAGTTGGCACAGGTGGGAACCTTCGGGGGGAGGGATCGTTATCATTGCCTGTGGGCACTGGTGGGAATCTCCGGGGAGAAGGGTTGTAGTCATTCCCCGTTGGAACTGGTGGAAATCTTCGGGGAGGAGGGTCATTGTCATTTCCTGTGGGCACGGGTGGAAATCTCCTGGGCGGAGGCTGGGTGTCGTCACCTGTAGGTAAGGGTGGGAATCTGCGGGGGGGAGGGTTGCTGTCGTTACCTGTAGGCACAGGTGGAAATCTTCGAGGAGGTGGGTCGTCGCTCGTGGGCACAGGTGGGAATCTTCGTGGAGGCGAGTCGTCACTCGTAGGCAAGGGTGGAAATCTGCGTGGAGGAGAGTCATCGCTCGTAGGCACGGGTGGAAATCTTCGGGGTGGAGGTTGGGTGTCGTCACCAGTAGGCAAGGGTGGAAATCTGCGGGGGGGTGGACTGCTATCGTCACTTGTTGGCAAGGGTGGGAAGGGTCGTGGAGAGGGGTCGCTGTCATTACCGGTGGGCACGGGTGGAAACCTTGGTGTATCTCCAACATCCCGTCTTGTCACAGGCATCCCCATTCCCATATCAAGTTGCCTCCTCCTCCTCCTCCTCTCAGCTTTATCATAGAATGACTGCGGAAGAGCGGGCCTATCATAAGACGGCAGAGGCAATCTCCCAGATGGCTCCAGAGGAGAAGGTCTTTCAGTGGGTGAATCATCCAGAATACTCTTCCCTGCCGTGGGTGGATCATCCAGAATACTCTTCCTTGGAGACTCAGGTGGAATGTAATTGCGGAGGCCTGCAGGGCGCACTCCCCAGTCCGGATCCCCGGGCTTCTTAATCCTTCTTGGAGTGTCAACACTCCCGTTTTGCTCCGCTTTCTTGTACAGAAGCAGCAGCGACTTTCTCTCAGCTTCTGAAAGTTCCGCTTTCAGAGCTTTCACCTCCTTTTCCCTAATTTCAATTTTCTCCTTCAAGAACTCAACTGTGAGATCCACGGTAAAAGTTGGCTGTTCCACAGGCACAGGTGTCTGTTCCACGGATGCAGTCTCTTCTTCAGTCTCTTCTTTCGCAGTCTCTTCTGTCGCAACCTCTGCCTTCAATTCGGACCCATCTGTGGGCGGCACTTCAGAGGACCCCAAGTCGACGGAGGCAACAGAGAGAGCCCTGTGCCTTGGAAACCTCGCGAAGAGAGCTCCTCCAGAGATGCCGTACCCCGGCCTTGTGGCGCAGGATACAGACGCCACTTTCCCGCACTGCAGAGAAAGGATTAGCGATAAGCTCTAAGCATTAGCGCAATCCTGGAGGGGGTACCATGTACGACGTGAATCCCTACAGGGACTAGATAGAAAACAAGAGAACAGAAGAAAAATCACTGGCACATCGGGAAATACACTGGATGGACAATCGGCAACACGTATAGTAGCCCAATCCGAATGCAATGGCGGGGGAAAGGTAGTACCAGAGCTTGTGACTGGCACAGTTCATGAACGCGGACTCGTACTCGTGAAATCGGAAAACCTGTCAAGGCCACGACTGATGCATGTTCAATACAAGTTACTGGAATGAAATACACATTGGACAGATACCTGGTGCACGACACGAGAGAAAGAGACTTCCAGTTCATCAAACATGCAGTGAACCAGTGCAGGAAATGCATGCCATGTCTTAAACCTCTCAAATCACCTGTGCGAGACGGCATTGCCGTGGTGAAGCCTTTCGTCAACATGAGCCTCCTTGAAGGACTCATCACCATACTCATTGCGCTCACCCAACTGCCCAAGCTTTCCCCTTCCTTGACACTCCAGAGCAGAGAGCGTGGAAGAGTGGAAAAGCGCCGACTCAAAAACCCCATACCCTCTCTCCTCGCACCCCTCTCCACGCCCTCTGTCTTATCCTAAACCCTAACGATCCACAATGTGTGGCTGAGAGCATGTAGAGATCGCCCACTCACTGCCTGCCAGCGCGCCCACAGCCGGCCCTTCTCTCCGACCCACAAGCCTTGGTATTCACAGTAAGTATCTCCCTCTGGGGGTCTCCTCATTTGGGTCTTTTATAAAGCTCTACAGACTATGTATCCCACTTACAGCAGCAGTATTGTTGGACATACAGTCTATCAATGTTCCATTTGGGACCCTTATTACCCCTTATTAGTTCAGCTTCCAATTTACATTTTGAAAGGGGGTTCCTTGAAGAGCTCTCCACAGTAAGGGTTGAGGGGAAAGAAGCCTCTAGAAGGCAGGCCTCACCCTTCTTTATTTACTCTCTGACACCCTCATTTATATACTCTCTCAAGGCGGTGGTGAGCCTTCTAGAAGGGTCCCCCCCACCTCATTCTACTTCTCTAGAAAGCTCTAGAAGGAGGGGTTTTCCAGAAGGAGGGTTCTCTAGCCCATTGGCCACTCCATTGCTCTCCCTCTTTTCGACCTTTAGAAATGACCCCTGCCAGAATTTGGGGCCCTTATTTACTAAGAGTGCAGCTGCCAAACGGTACTCCTGGACTGTGACAGCCATACCTGTGAATCCACTGATTGGGTTCACTAATAACAGCTTTGGACATTAACTTGTATGGTTGAAGTTTGGAGTGCTGAAATGTCCATGAGCATCAAAACAGATTTTTCATTCACTTTCACCTTCACAATCTGAAGGAAAATGCTCAGACGTATTTCGACTTGCAATCTGTTGGCGAATTTCCAATACCTTTAAGAGATTGAGGATAGTGCACAACAACAAAGAAATAACTTGAGAGTGTGAGAAATAAATTTCCCGTATATACAGTCCTGCAGAATTCCACAGTAGAAAACCAAACCAAATACAAAGCCATTAAAATGATGTACCAAGTAGGCCCGCCTCTGAATGATCTTCTGCTGCAAGCAGTTCTCATACACATTGCCAAGAATAATTGAGCTACACTGTAAACTAAAATTTTCTAGCTACTCTCCGTATGCACGTCTTGACATTTCGGCGTAAGGGTCACCCATACACTCCATAATTTCTCGCCACAAAGGCTTTGGCAGTTTAATACATTGCTTTAAGATGAAGTATTTAGAACAAGAAGCTAGGTACCAAGTGCCTGCTGCCACTTCCCGCTCCAACTGGCCTCGGTCCCAGCCTGCACAACACAAGGGCCCAGCATATGGAGAAGCATCAGGCAGCAGGACACCACCAAGAGGGGTACGCACCTGCAACACTTGCAATCAGGAATCCACTAAATTCAGAGAAATGCTATGTCTATCCATGCAGACACAGGTCCCCTAACAAGCTTGCTTCAATCAAGAATGAAGTTGCCATTTTCTTTAAGATCCTGACCCTCTAGTAGCAGTGGAGATTACAGCACTCCAACAGCTGTTTTGATTTGTGAATTCACTGAGTCACCATAACACCATATAACACCATCCTCGGAATGGTCAAAATGAGAGCAGTGTTGTGGGAACATAGAAAAGAACCTGCGTATCGTAAAAACCAACGATAATCCGAAGCACGGCTTGCACCACTTTGAACGCTTTCCTTGATGGAAGGGGAACCCCCCATGTAAACACCGCTGATGATTTCCCGAGTGTCTTGTAGGCCTGGCACGCCATGAATCACATGGGTATGGTTGGCTCCCACATCACCACCTAAGTACAGTGGGCATGTTGCCAATTCTGGCATCATGTCCTCGAATCCTCCGAGCTGCCCCAGTGTATATTCTGTTGGTCTGTTACCAATCCCTATGGTACTCACTGTCAGTACCTGACTCTGCAAAAACGGAGCAATTGCATGCACCACCTGAAACTGACCATATCAATTTTTTCTAGATTGTGCCTTACTTACCCAGGTGAGTTCAAATTATTGCCTCTTTTGCATGATGGTATTAACCTACTTACGTAGTCTCTTGTTCCTGACAACATGTAACATGGCAGACTGCTAAAATGCTTCCAAGCCCTACGATATCAAACTAATTTCTGGACCTATACTGGTTTCTCCCATTTTGGGTGGCCACAACCGCAAATAGCCAAAGATGAGTACTAACAACTTACTGAGAACCACATGAGGTCAGGGGCCTCATTGAGTTTGTCTACCAGAATCTCAGCCTCCAGCAGTTGCCTGCCCTGCCAACTCAATGCTACAAGCATTGTCTCACTTCATTGACTTTACATTTTTGGCAAAAAGCAGTGAGCAGGCCATTAAAGTTTCCAAAGCTTTCTTGCACTGCTGTTGAACAAAGAGTCAATTTGAAGCATACACTTCATATGCAAGACAAAGAACAGTTAAAGAAACCCACCTATTTAGGATAAGCCCTGCACTGCCCTCCTCGCTGGTTGCCGAAGACATGAGTACACCCACAAAAGTCCATCAGCACACTATGAACCTTTGCAGCTCAACCTTTTGGCTTCGTCACAGAGATTTTCAGTGAACTCAATCACATACTACGCTAATGGACGACTCAAAGCCTGCTCTATGGCAAGTCAGCTCCAATGGCAGACAAATATAAGTTAGGTCAGGCTGTAATCAGTATCGAGCAACATATTTGTCTCCCAACATCAAGCAGAGTAATGAGTTGAGGCCAATTGAGGGTGCAACAAAGACGCACATAATACATCCAACCCAACTTACATCCTGCCAGGGCATCTTACAGTTGGAACTTGGTTGCAGCCCTTGCTTGGAACAAGGGCGCCAACATAAACAGTCACAGCTCCCTAGATGATTGGATGGCAAGAGGGAAGTGGGACTGGAGTACCTGTGGGCGAACAGGAAGATGACAGCCCTATGAAAGTAGTGTTGTCGAATGCCAAATGCATGGGGATGTGCCAAAAGCATACACCCTGCCTCTGGTTCAACCAGAGCATGTGCCCATGCTTCCTGCTCCGCTTTTGCACCCGAGGCTTTGTCGCCCAACACTAGTCTGGCCCGGAAAGCGCGCCAGTCTGCCTGCTCAACTTGGCCCCGCACCCCATCATCCTCCTTATCACTGCCGAAGCAAGCCTCGGCCTCATCCCTTGTCGCCCATACCCTCTGCCTCAGTGCTGCCCCACGACCTGACCCTGCCTTGGCTGCCCGTAAACTGCATACCGTCATTGCAATCCCATGTGGAAACCGTCAGGTGCAGACTCTCAGACAGCACCAGCACTACACAGGTGCAGGTAGAAGCAACTTCAGCAAACATTGGGCCATTTTCCGAGAGAGACTTTGCACCCTCACTTGTACACACGGTCATGGTGCTGGTGCTTACTTTTAGAGCTTCCACCTTCCAATAAAAGTTAGGGAGAATTCTGTCCAGATTACATGCCATCACCGTCATGAACACAAAAATCCTGTAGTATTTACAAACATATTCCAAAATCTGCTCCCAACCCACAGCGCCGATGACTTGACTCTCACTCAACACCAGCACTACAACCATATATGGAGACAGGCCAGGAACAGAAACTCACCACACTCCACTTCCGGTCCATGCTAACCGCTGTAGCTTTGCAAAATGAGGTAGATCGTGGGTTTGAGCGAGATGGGCCGCTGCTGTTGAAGCAAAGGTGTGGCTGTGCAGGGGCTGCGGAGAGAGTGCCATCGATCTCAGACCTCAGCACGCAGACTGCCATCGCCATGGACAATCCATCGTCGCCTTCTGCTCGCTTCTTCAAACGTGGGCCAGAGGTTTCTCCTCTTTTGTTCTTTCCATGCAAATGGTCTTAGGTTCAACCCACACCTGGCCTCAGAGCTCTCTTTGCTCTAAAGAGGAGAGGACCTAGGAGAGGAGAGGACCTAGAGGACCTGGACAAGTTGGAGCTCAGTGGATATGGGCACACAGTATTAGGCGTAGAATTCTGCTTTTGAATCCTCCTCCAAATACGCCATACTTAGGCAGGCAAAATCCTTTACGTGGGGTGGACCCCATACGGACTAACGATGTGAGCCGTGGGAAATGTCTTCCGTGGCTGCGATCAGACACTACTCGTACCTCCTCCGAGAGTCCGAACGCTGGATTGCGAGTTCCTCGTCAGAGTGGACAGTGAATCACTCCTTGGAATTTCGCGTGTCTCCTGTCTATCGTCTTACTATTGACTGGCTGGCTGATTGGGAGGGAGACACATGCAGGTCAGAGCGATTGTGAGGGCAGCTCAGTGGCAGGCTAGAACGGGGAGAAGATGGTGGAGGTGGGATGAGAGGGGGGTGCACGCAGGTGCTGAGGCATCTGATATCACATTGGTGTCTCAGACTCTGAAAATTGTGTCCCTGGTCAAGGCCTTTCGAAGCCGAGGCCACTTTGTTGCCTCTCTTGGTATGTAGCTCTATTTTCTGCCCAATTGAGGGGAAAGCCCTGAACCACGTTGGTAGTAGGTGACATTGCCACTGCAGTGAATTTGATGCTGCGTCTCCGCAGCTGAACGTGGATGTAGACTCCTCTGAAGTCGTGATCGTACATAGTTGCAATGTAAGGATTTCTTTCATGGATTTCCTGGCCTGAAACTTCTCAAGTTTGCTTTGACCTTTTTATTTAGCGATTTAGACGCTCACTTCGTCCCTTTGCCCTCCAACCGAAGATAAAATTCGGTGGGAGCGCCTCCTCAGTGACAGGCCTGTAGTTTCATTGGAGGCATGTGCTAGCTAAGTAGTATGGATGCAGATTGGCAAGATGCACTCTCTGACCCTCTGTCCAG
Organism: Takakia lepidozioides; assembly: GCA_030704615.1. Taxonomy (NCBI): domain Eukaryota; kingdom Viridiplantae; phylum Streptophyta; class Takakiopsida; order Takakiales; family Takakiaceae; genus Takakia; species Takakia lepidozioides. The sequence goes on from CM060731.1 coordinate 65,286,847, forward strand.
GTGCTTTTCATTTTGCTCAATTGGGGCTGCATGCTAGTTCTGAAGGAGAGGACAGTTCTTTTGTAGGGTTGACACAGCCCACAAATATATGCTACTTACTAGCTTTTAAGTTAATCTGCTGCAAGGTGGATTAGCTCCTCAATGCCACTGGATGCATAAGCCCCCAGTAGCAAGGATACTTTAAGCTAGTCCCCACCATTACAATAAACTATGAGTGGGGTGACGGGTAATTGAACGGGTAATAGATGTTGGAGCCAATGGCTCACTCTGCGTCTTTACACACTCAAGCAACTACACCAAATGCTTTGCTAAAAGCCTACCATCCCTGGTCTGTCTGATAGCAGGGCTACAGCAAAGGAGAAAAAATTCAGTAAGTAAGGATAGCCATGATGTTTCTGCCTTTTGCACAGTGAAGACAATTTTTGTAATTGCTTACTTTGTGCTAGTATTTTCAAAGTTCCCCGACAGGGGAGGTGGTGGGAGCCATGGGATGGGGGACTTGTGTTACCATAGGTGGATCTCGGCATTACAGGACCTGACTAAGATTAGTTCACATCTGGATGGGGCTGAGGCAGATCCTCTAGGAAGAACACTAGGGCCACTGGTGGAGGGAAATGACTCTTTGGAATACTCAGAACCACCAAATGCCAAAGACCTGTTTGAGCTCTTGAAGAACTACCCGGATCTGAACTTGGAGGCTGTTGGACTGAAAGGTGTGGATCCCAATAAAAGGTTCGCTCTCTTTCCTTTTTTTTCCCTGGAAGTCCCTGCACATTGTCCATGGAAAAACGTTCAACCAAACCACAGACTAATGCATTGTGTGGGGGAAGACAGGTATTTTCTGGGAGATCATCTCTCCATATCACGTGCCACACAGCTGTTCTGGACAGTTAATGAGGTAGTGGCACTGCTGCATGGGTGTTATTGTGGCACCATGACAGTGGAGTACGAGCATGTGGTTGCCCAGCCTGCCAAAGACTGGATCCGGCTGATGGTTGAACGTCCGCAGGCGCGCTCCTTGTTCTCCCCTCCCTACCAACGCCAGATCCTCTACCATCTACTCTATACTGGTATCTCCTTACCTACCGTTGGCCCTAGCTCAGGGTTTGCGGCTAGTAAGTGGTTTTAATAGAAGGGAGGAGGAAGTGACAAGGAAGAGATAGTCACCACATATATTTGACTGTGTGGTTGTGGGCTGTGTAGATTTCTTTGAGCGATTTCTTGCCAAGAAATTTCCAGCTTCCAAGCGCTTTGGAATAGAAGGGTGTGAAAGCTTGATTCCTGGTCTCTTTGCTCTCACTGAGGTTTGTCACAACAACGACTTACACTTACTGCTCTTTTAGATGTCGCAGGAGGGGAGTAATCTTGAGGGCAGGAGATTAATCTTTGTGGAGCAATTTGTGGGCTTGTAAGCCCCCAGGGTATGAAGCTTAGCTGAAAATTGCATAGTACCTATGCACAAGTGACTGAAATCTGCTCACAGGGATTTGAGGTTGGTTTCAAGGGCCGCCATTGACATAAGATTAATTCTGGTGTCAGCAGTAGTAATATCCAAAACCTCAACCCCGATAGTTAACAAGAAAAGCTGTGTCTAACTTGGTAAGTTCCTTCCTAATGTTCCCCAGAAAAAGTAGTAATGCAGTCCATTCGCAAAGGCTAAGCACTGGAACAAAAATCCAAATGAGATTGCCACAAAACCTACTTGGTCTGTTCCTGAATGACAATGCCCCTCGACAGAGTGCATCTGCAATACGCTGCTTGGCACTCCTGGTCTTCATGACTGATGGCCTATGACTCGGATGAGCAGTCTCTGAAACGACTGTAGTCTCTTCCTCTCATCTCATAGAATACTCAACAAGAGAGGAAAAGAAGTGGATTTCCATCTCCACACCTGTAGGTGGCATACCGGACAGGCCATGTGTCTCTCTAAGTGCATTCAAGGCTACAGCAAGCAACGTCTTACGAGTACATTCTCTAAGTGCATTCTTGCTGACATACTTCCTTTCCGTTGTTGTTTCTTTTCCTTGTGGTTTTGTCCTGATGCCTTTGTTTTGATCCCATGTGCTCTTCTTTACCTTGGATGTGGCTACGTTTTAATCCCTGACCACCTCTCAAACATGAGTTCAGAGTTTACTAGGCTCTCACATTGATATATGTGATCACTTTTTTGCCTCCGATATGGTTTGCAGGATGGTGTGTTATTTGTCTTAATCTTATGAATCAAGTTGAAGGGAGGTGCAGAGATTCAAATGTCTTGTAAACACCTAGACTGGGATGTGCTGAGGGTGTGCAGAGAGCTGCCGAAGCTGGAGTGAAGGCTGTTGAGTTGGGAATGTCACACAGGTTCGTGGACCACGTTAGAAAGGCAACAATGCAATCTGTTGGCTGGGAAGAACGTCAAGTGCACAGACCAGCATAGTTTCGTTGAAGAACTGTCAGAGGGAAAGTACTAACAGAGATGAGGGCATCTATACATCATCCATGCTTCTACCCATTTCATAATATTGAACACCAGTCTTTCTTGGTGACAATGAGACATGTGACTGATGCGTATGGTCATGGCTGTCCTGTCAGAGGCCGGCTGAATGTGCTACACACATTACTCTCGAAGCCATTGGGAGGTATTGTGACAGAGTTCAAGAATGCGGGCGGAAGTCTACATGTTGGAGATGTTAAATACCATCTTGGTACTCGCGGTACATTATACTTCGGTGACAAGTCGGTACTTCTATTGCACCTTTAACACAGTACTGTCTGAATGTGCAATGGTGAGAGACAATATGCTGTTGTGGTTTTAGTCTGACTGCAGGCTAGATGGATTAGAAGAAAGTGGTGAAGTATAAGTATTCAGGCAAAGAGAAAAATGAAATGAAATGAAACGAAATGGTACTTTATGCTTTATACTTAAGGGGAAGAAAGAAAATAGAAAAAGAGCAGGGCCCTCCACAGTCCGAAAGCAACTATTGCTCAAGCGATTGTCTAAGAGTCAATGTCTCATGCAGGTAGGCTGCCAAGCACTTCTGATCCTCATAGTGAAAGACCTCGGTGAGAGATTGGGTATCACGGAGGAGTTAGCCCCTCACAAAGGTAGTGTCTATTCTCTGTTTCCGTCCAAACTGGGCACGGGGTCTTTGGCCACAAGGCTACGGCAAACGAAGGCTTATGAGTACGTTTTCTCCTCAGCTCCTAATGCTAGAGGCTGAGGCTAAATCCCTGGCCCTGTTGGGGTCTACTTGCTGGGCAGTTACAATCTTTCTTACAAGGTTACAAGCCCTTCCACCAAAAGGGACAGCCTGGGCCCTCACAACATCCATCAGGCTCAAAACCCCTGGTCTCAAGACCTCCTGGTATGCTCAGGTGTCCAACGTTTTTGAGCGCAATGAACTCTCAGTTTCTTCCCTACTGCCACAAAATACGGAAATTGCGTCTAAACAAGACCACAATAGATGCATCAGACAAGAACTTCAGGAACTTCACATCTGGCGGACGTGCAAACCAGCCAATCGTACAGCAGTCCTATCAGTCCTAGCAGTCATATCATGAGACATTCTAGGTCCTCCGTGACGATTATGAATCTTGCGACCTGGAAATTACTCTATCTCCCTCTCTTCTAAGGGTATTGGGGTGGTTCAGGGCTCCCACAGTCTGCAGATAGAGATTGGTTGGTGGAACATCCTGCAACGTGATGACCGCCTTTGCCTTGCTCGCGCTGGGAAGACTTACCTTGACATAAACAATTAGCTTGGGCTTTCCAGATATCCCTTCGCACAAACATCAATCGCTGTGTGTGAGCAGCCCAAAGTTAGACCCCAACAGGGCCAGGGCTTTAGGCTCAGCTTCGAAATTTTGAAAGTTGGTGAACAGAGGTGCAGGAACCATGTTCTTGATCTTCCTGAAGAGGGTTACTCTCTGGTGAGAACACCCCGGACAATGTATCAGAAAATGGATACTGTGTTCAGGTTGCCCGCACATTGGGCAATTACAATCTCCTTTTCCTCTCTGCATCTGTTTATTGCTCAAAGGTAGGTCCCAGCCCTGAGTTTAAATTTCACTCTAGGCCTTCACTGTCATATGCAGCCCTCTGGATTGCATCCTGTATCTGCTCACCCTCCCATGTAGCATCCACTGTAATCCATTGGCTAAAGCACAGTCCTAGAATGCAAACACCTTGTAGTTGCAAAACCGGTCCTCAAGGAACAATCATCCTCAAGGTCCTTGCCCATGTCACAGACTGGAAACAAGTTCAGGGAAGAGAATGCACTCATAAGACCTTGTTTGCCATCGCCTTGTGAAAGGTGAGTAGAGAATGTACTTATAAGTCGTTGTTTGCCGTAGCCTTGTGGCCATTGACCCCGCACTCAGTTTGAGCAGAACACAAAGGAACAGAACTACCTTTGTCAGGGGCTGATGCCGGTAGTATGACTTACCTTGGAAAAGACAATTAATCGGAGTTTTCCAGATATCCTCTAGAAATCCCTTCACACAAATCAATCTGCTTTGTGTGGTTTGCCCAATAACTAGGCCCCAAAAATGACCCGAGCTTTTGTCTCAGCCTCGAGACTTTCAAAGTTGGTAAACAGAATTCAGGCACAATTCCCTTGATGGATTTGAAGAGTTCGTCTCTCTCGTGAGAGTACCCAGGACAATGAATCAGAAAATGAATATTGTCTTCAGGTTGCTCACACAACGGGCAGTTGTAATCCCTCTTTCCTCTCTGCATCTGTTTGCTGTTCAAAGGTAGGCTTCTTGCCCTGAGTTTAAATTTCAGTCTAGTGACAAGGGTGGATAAACCCTTGAGGTCATCCATGGTGAGGAGAGATTGTACTCATAAGACGTTGTTTGCCGTAGCCTTGTGGCCATTGACCCCGCGCCCAGTTTGAGCGGGACAAAAGGAACAGAACCTACCTCTGTCAGGGGCTGACGTTGGTAGTAAGACTTACCTTATATAAAGAATTAATCCGGGTTTTCCAGATATCCTCTAGAAATCCCTTCACACAAGCATCAATCTGCTGTGTGTGATTTGCCCAAAAACTAGGCCTCAGGAGGGCCTGGGCTTTTGGCTCAGCTTCGAGACTTTCAAAGTTGGTAAACAGGGGTACAGGCACAATTCCCTTGATAGAGTTGAAGAGAGCGTCTCTTTGGTGAGAGAACCCCGGACAGTGTATCAGAAAATGAATACTGTCTTCAGATTGCCCACACAACGGGCAATTGCACTCTCCCTTTCCTCTCTGCTTCTGTTGCTGTTCAAAGGTAGGCTTCCTGCCCTGAGTTTAAATTTCAGTCTAGTGCCGAGAGTGGGTAGACCCTTGAGGTCATCCAAGATGTCCTCCCCCATGTCACAGACTGGAAACAAGTTCAGGGCTGGTATGGTGGTATCACCCACCCTTAACCCAAATCCCTCACTTTCCACATCCTCGAGGAGTTGATTGATCAAAACATTGAAGAGCAGAGGGGAGAGAGTACATCCTTGAGCTACACCTTGGTCTATGTCAAAGAAGTTGGACTTCTGTCCGTTAACAGTGACACAGCTTTTGGTGTGAGCATACAAGTTGTGGACAACTCTCCACATCTTTCCCTTGATCCCACAAGACCAGAGGCGGAACCATAGGCCATCTCTCCACACTGTGTCATAAGCCTTTTTGACATCCAGGAAAAAGACATAAGTGGGTTTCCCTTCTTTTTTCGTTCCCTGGATAATCTGGCTTAGAGTGAAGATATGATCCACACAGCCCCTGTTTCGCCGAAAGCCAGCTTGGCTTTCGTGGAAACAACCTCTAGACTCCAGATCAACCTCGAGATGAGTACTTATAACTCTGCAGAATGTCTTGCCAACAGCATTGAGGAGCGTGATGCCACGGTAGTTCCCCGGTTCTTCTCTGTCACCCTTCTTGTATAGATTGACAATGACCCCCTGTCGCCAGCGAAAGGGGATCATTTCAGTCTTCCAGATAAGGTTAAAGAGGAGAACTAGGGCCTCTATCATGGGATCGCCACCGTGCTTGATAAGCTCGTTGACAATACCATCAGGTCCACCAGCTTTATAACCATTTAAATGTTCAATTGCTTCCACAATCTCAGAAGAACTAATGGGAGCATTATAAGCCATTGAAATATACTCCAGTTCATCAGGGCTGTTTTGAATCATAGGAACAGTTTTTCCAACTGTGTCCCTCCATTCAGCAGAAGACCCCTCACTGTTAGACCTAGAAGTTCTGCCAAGGATACTGTAGTGAGTTTCAAAGGTTTTGACAATGTCAACCGATGAAGTCACCACTGCACCTTTAGTAGTCTTCAGCGCTTGTACTTGCTGACCGTTGTCCGGCTTGTACAAACGTTGAAGGGCCATCCAGAATTTCTTGTCATTACCACCATGGTGGTTTGAGTTTATTTCACTGTATAACTTGTCCCAGTATAATTTCTTCTGAGACCTAACAAGCTGATTGATATCTTTACGGAGCTGGTAGTACCTCGCCCACAATTCTCTGTTGGTTTCCAAATTGCAGCACTCTTTATAGAGGGCTCGTCTCTCAGCTATCTTGAGTTTAATCTCATTAGTCCACCAATTAACTGCTCTACCGCAGACAATTAGTTTCCTCCCAATGATCTTGTCAGCCACGGAGGAAACGAAACTCTCCCAAGAGTCCACTGCTCTTTCGACTTCATTTCTTGCGTTAACAGAGCGTGACTGAAGTTCTTGGAGCGATTGGACAAAATGAGGGAGAGCCTCTTGCAAGGCCTGGACGTACTCAGCCTTGACCTCCTCATTGTGGAATTTTTCTATGCGCCACTTCCGAATCGAACGTTTCACAGATCGCTTGGTGGTGGGAAAACACCTTTTGATCTCAGTCCAAACCAGGAAGTGGTCATAGGTACCAATATCAGTTCTGTCGATCAACACATTGGCACACTGGGGGAACAAAATTTTGTCCATTATGATATAGTCCACAATGGAACGTTTCCCAGTTTGGGGTTTCTCACGAGTCCACTGCACTTGGTCACCTCTTGTCCTGTTATTCAAGGTCAAAAGCTGAAGCTCTTCTAAACAGTTAATTAACCGTCTGCCATTAGAATTCAGCTCATCCTCACCAAAAGGTCCAATGATATCGTCCTGATGGATCCCTTTGCCCACCCGGGCATTGAAGTCCCCCAATAGTACCACCTGACCTTTGGCAAGGAACAAAGCACAGTCCAGCTTTACATCTTCGAAGGCCTTGTCTGCGTCAGCACTAAGGGTCCCCTCTGTGGGCATGTAAACACAACCAACAAAGAGGTCCTTTGTCCTCATGCCGCCCTTCAAATTCAGTTTTAGCCAGATACTATGCTCGTACCTCAAACCCTTGTTGATAATTTCACAATTGTCAAACAAGAAATCACGGACAAAGAATCCGACCCCTTTTTGACCGGGTTTGGCAGAGGCTGCCTTGAGAGTACACATCTTACCTGCCCACTTATAACCAATGACATCTCCAACCAGTTTATCCGACGTTTCCCATGTTTCTTGCCCAGCACAGATATGAATATCATTAGTCCAAAGAACTTGTCCCACTTCAAGTTGTTTCCTTTGGTTGGTCAACCCTGAGAAGTTGAAAGTGGCCAGCCGCAAGCCAGCCCTTTGCGTGTGAATTGTTTGTCGTCTAGGTAGCTTGTGATTGCTCCTGGACGGCCAACCGTTCTGCAAAGGGGGGACAGTTACCCCATGTGTAGATTTTGCTCGTCTTGTGTAAACTTTGAGAATTGGTAAACCATTCAGGGTACCAAATCTTTCAGTTACACGACGCACAGGCTCCGCACACATAGGGGCAGATTGTCCGTCAGACTGCTCGGGGACAATTACCCCGTGTATAGATTTTGCTCGTCTTGTGTAGACTTTGAGGATTGGTAAACCATTTAGAGTACCAAATCCTTCAGTTACACGACGTTCAGGCTCTGCACACTTAGGGACAGATTGTCCATCTGACGGCTTGGGGACAATTACCCCGTGTATAGAATTTGTTCGTCTTGTGTAAACCTTGAGGATTGGTAACAGAGTACCAAATCCTTCAGATTCAGGACGTTCAGGTTCCGTACACTTAGGGGCATCTTGTCCTTCTGGCTGTTTGGATTCAACCTCATCCAGAGCATCAAACCGATTAGAAACTCTCAAGTTGAAGTTGTTGCCCTTGGTTGTCTTCCTAGAGCGCCCCATTGAATCACCAATGTCTAAGACCGCTCTCCAGCCAGTCAAGGGACGAACTTCTTTGAGATTGAATTGATGCGGGACTCTATTAGAAGCACTTTTGGTCATTGCAACCTTCAACGTACCCCTGTTATCAAGTCTCGAGATGGTACCATTAGCCATGAAATCCAAGCCTAAGCTAGAGCATGTAGTTTTAAAGGACACATCGTCCATCCTGGGATTCACCCCAAAAACTACACATGAAGCCCTAGATTTGGCATAAGTAACCAATTCCCAGGGATCACCCTGAGGAGTGTTGATGTTGATAGGAGCTAAATTTTTGATTGTTTTCACAGGCCATAAGTTTAAGCACAGGAACCAACCCGAGCCCAAGTGCCGAGTATGCTAGACAGAGCATACGACTGCCCAATTTGGGCGGAGGGGCTGCCCCCAAGCGGTAGGAGTCCGCTTGTTACCATTCAGAGATCACACTCCAGGGAGTTGCAGGGAATGGCCCGTGTAGGCATATTCTAAAGAAGGAAAGGCCCCAAGCTTTCCAACTAAATCCAATGCACTACCTTACCTGAAGCAAAGCGCTTCAGGTTGAAACAAACAAGAACACGAGGTCACAAGGCCGGCATTTAGTCACAGAGACATTAATGTACTCCCGTTTCAAGTCCACCCAATGTCAATTGGCTTCCTAGAGGACAGGGAGATCAGGTGAGGAGAGAGTGAGAGGGAGAGGAAGGAGTGCAAGTTGCCCACCGCCATTGAGGGATGCGCACTCCAGCAGTGGAGTCTACCTGTAAAGATGAAGACTGGTCTTCCACATTTGAAGAGAAAGAGTCTCTGATAAAATACACTGTAAAGCAGACACAGCCAATGTACAGTTCCGTATTCCTACCCAAAGTTCAATGGTTGCATCAGCCTTTCTGCACTTTTATCCTTCTTTCATAGTGTCTGACTAGGGCAGCTGAATGTGAAAAGTCTAACCAATCATAACTTGATATAAGTGTTTCTATGGTGGGGCAGATTCAACTATCACTATCTCCGAACCCAAGCCATTTAGAGGCCGTGGATCCAGTGGTTTTAGGCAAGACTCGGGCCAAACAGTTTTTCAATGGAGATCATACTCGACTTGAAAACATGGTGGGTGTGGCAGACATAATCAAGTTTTATTTTGGCTTTTCACTTGCTGGTCATTAAACTCTTATCCAACTACTTGACATCTGGTGCTGCACAGTGGAAGTTCTAGCTGAATGAGGAGGAACAGGCTAGTCTGTACACAGTCATCTGTGAACCTCAAAGAATCCTATACTGTTGATATCATACTGCGTATGTCTGGAACCAGCAGTGTTCATTTTTCAGATGAATAGGTAATTAAATTGCGTTATTGCTGTAATTAGGTGAGTGGTGGTGAGCGTCTGAAACTGGAATTTGGGGTACTTTTAAACATCTCAAGAGCTGCATGTTTATGGTAGGAAGTCTATAGCTAGCTGTGCCACGCATAAGGAAGGAGTGGTCTCGCCTTTCATATATACCACTAAATTGCCTGCTTTACTGTCTAAGTGGAGGGAGTGGTACAGGGACTGTTACTGCATGGGGATGCTGCATTCAGTGGCTTGGGCCTTGCTTCCGAGGTCATGCAGGTTTGTAGTGTGATTTTCCTCTCCCTTCTTCCCCTGTTGTTATGCTAGGATCTGGGTGTGCTTGCTTAGTGCAATTTTGGATTCCTCTGCAAGGAGTATGGTGTAAGACACATGATTCAAGACACACAATTCAAGAAAGATGCAATATTCCCCACAGCAAGCATCTGTGCTATCTGAAGGAAATGTCTATTTTTAATCACTCTTATCAGCCCTTCAGAGCTCTTGTGCAAAGTGGAACCAAGGCAAGGTTCCACTCTGCAAAGATCAGCGACACATGATGTCGTGCAACACAAAAAAGATATGATTCAAAATTCCGTCATGGGCGTGCTTCGGCCCTATCAGAGGGAAAATAATATTTTTCATCACTATCAGCCCTTAAAGACTCTTGTGGAAAGTGGAATCAGGGCAAGTGTCTTAGAGGTCTGGCAGCAACTGAGATGTAGGTAGGTGGCCAGTTTGTGGATCCTCTTCTGTAGTACAATATATTCTCTTTCAATCAAGAAGTATCTGGCTGCTTAGTTGTGCCATGGTCACTAGGTCTTTGTAGCTCTGTCAAGGGAGGTCTGGGTCTCATCAAGGCTCCCAGGCTAGCCAACCTGAGTGGCATTTACAACTACGGCCTTTGATACTCACCAAAGCACTACCCAAGTCTTAGCTGGAATTATAACTTAACTGGTCCTATTCCAGATTCGATTGGGCATCTCAAGAAGTTGAGAAGTCTGAATCTGGTTGAAGTAAAAAGGGTGCCTTTCCTTCTTTACCCACTCATCCTGAATCCACTACTTAGAATCCAGGGTGGCGCTAGGAAATAATGGTGGAGGGTTTCCATCTGCAGACCATAATCTTTACCCACTATTCAATTATGATGGATGGCTGCATGCCATGAAGGGGTTCATCCCAAATAGTGAGTGCCTACTCTCCTGGTGGGTGGGGGGAGCACCCTCCATTAGTGGGTTGACCGCCAGATAATAATGGGTGAGTGAGTGAGTTTGTGCTGCTGGAAGGCCTCCTCACCCACTATTATCTGACGGATTCAGGTTGGGTGGGCATAGGTGGAAAGGCACCCTAAGTTCTCCTTTTCTGCAGCTGGTCCTGTCACCTTCTACCGCAGGTTTCACTGCATGTTTGCTTTTGTGGTTTATCACTCAAGTGTCGCCTCCTTTGAGAAGGAAACAGAACCAAGAACTTGGAACTGGCAAAGTAGGAAACTTCCTTATTCATTTTCAACAGCTGGGAATATGTTCCTGAGGTCGGCTGCTGGGCTATGTGGGTGGACATTATTTTGCGTACATCAAGCTGTCAGATTTACCAGAATACACAACAGGGGGCACCATCCATGTTATTATTAACAACCAGATCGGCTTCACTACTGATCCGAAGCTGGCCCGCTCTTCACCTCACCCCAGTGATGTTGCTAAGGTATTCATTCTTTTATCACAAAAATTACATAAACTGTGAACTTCTTCAGAGCACACACTCTTTGCATCTATTTGTGTGCATAATATACATTCTGGTTCGATCATAAAGAGGTCTATGGCATTCTGGGCTGTGCACAGCAAGCCCAACCAGCTAGCTCTAGTACAAAAGTAGGACTATGCCTGAAAGTTTCAACAGGCAATTTGGAATCGGAATTCCAACGGCCTTTAGTGAGTTATGAACATCATGTCAACACATGAGTGAGACCTGCTACTTGGGTGCTGTATATCCATGTTGCATACTAGTCACTATTTTAGATATGGAAGCCATGCTTCCAAAAAATCCTGGTATTGGGGGAGAGGATTGCTCTTAAATTAGGAGGCTATGCCAAGCATTTTGGGCACTGTGTAGTTACTGTTTTTGACTTCAGCTCTTATGAATGTGGCCAGTGCTACTACACGGTTGGCACAAACTTGCATCCATAAGTCAAATTAGGAAATACGACCACTCGGTCTCTGCTGAAATCTGAAGGGACCTGCGGATATGCAATATCATATTTCATACAAAAGAAATCTTATGGTCATGTGGATCCTTGTGTATTCACATGTTGATACAAAAGGGTGTGGGAGCTCCCATATTTCATTGCAATGGGGATGATCCAGAAGGAGTGGCCCATTGCTGTCGATTAGCTGTGGATTGGCGTCAGGTATTTCCTTGTCAGCCTGCCTAAGTCCTCTGTATGAGAGCATTCCATTTCAATGTATCTCAAAATATTGGCAGTCGATGAGGACACTTCCTGATTGCTTGACAACTTTTTGTCTTACTGTCTGCTATTGTTCAATCGCATGTTGTTTTTCAGTTTCTCTTGCACAGGGGGTTAGATATGTATGCTCTCTGCATGTCTGCGCATAAACTCCTAAAAGACATAGCACACGTTTGTGACATTCTTTTGGGGTGGTTGAGAATGGGACACCAGTCTACAGTTTTTATCCTTTTTTTGTGGAAGTGGAAGTTAAGGAAGTGGTGGCATGACCTGCAGAAGTTCCACAGAGATGTGGTGGTGGATCTAGTGTGCTATCGACGGCATGGCCACAATGAGCAAGTGAGAGATTGAATTCCAGCTTTACTTTTTACAGACTGTTCAAAGTTGGTGCAGCCTACCTTTATCATGTTGCACCAGAACTGAAAATTTCCCCCTTTATGTCCTGTTATGTTTTTAACAGATTTTCTTTTCATGTGTCCCATCACGTTCACTACTTCTGTCCTTCTTTTCACTTCGGAAGATATCGAGTTTATGTGGTTCATCTCTGTGAAGATGCAAGTTGTGCTGACAAAGTGTAGCGTGTGTCATGACAGGATGATCCGCTGGCAACACAACCATTGACCTACCTCAGAATTCTCAACCATCCCACCACTCTGCAGATCTACTCCCAGAAGCTGCTGCATGAAGGCATTGTCACGCAGGATGTGTGTTGACTGACCCTGCTCTCCATTTTGCTGTCACTGCCTCTTCTCTGGCTTTGGCTCTGGTTCTAGCTCTAGTTCTGACTCTTGCCCTGGCTTGGGGATGTTGCTTGGCTCTCTTTGCGCTCCTCCTTGTCACTATTGGCAGTGCAGTTTACTGTGCATTAGGCTCTGGGTGAATCTATCAAAGGAAATGTTTGATGTGGAGACATCCTTGGTGTCCAATGTGAATGGGTTGGCAACATGGGGGTTCTGAAAGTAGATAATTGTAAGGGGGAAGTGTTTGCAGAGGTCGCATGTCATGGGTGATGGAGGGTAGATGGGAAGTGTCATGCAGATAATTGACAGGTGGGCTAGTGAGGTCGAGGCAAGATTCGAGGCTGAGTATACAGCAGCTGATAAGTATGCTACCAGTTTGCATGACTGGCTAGCCAGCAATTGGCAAGGTACACTAAGCTACCAAGATCTTCTGTTGTGGAGATGGTTCAGTTGCCTGTATAGGTGCCTGTGTGAGAATGTACTCATAAGACGTTGTTTGCTGTAGCCTTGTGGCCATTGACCCCGCGCTCAGCTTGAGTGGAACACAAAGGGACAGAATCTACCTTTGTCAGGGACTGACACCGGTAGTATGACTTACTTTGGAACAGACAATTGATCCGAGTTTTCCAGATATCCTCTAGAAATCCCTTTACACAAGCATCAATCTTCTGTGTGTGGTTTGCCCAATAAGTAGGCCCCAAAAGGGCCTGGGCGGTTCAGTTGCCTGTATAGGTGCCTGTGTGCAAGAGAATGTACTCATAAGACTTTGTTTGCTGTAGCCTTGTTGCCATAGACCCTGCGACCAGTTTGGACGGAAACAGAGGGAATAGATGCCTTTGTGAGGGGCTCACTCCAGTAGTGGGGCTTACCTTGAAATAAACAATCCTCTAGAAAACTCTTCACACCAGCATCAATTTGTCGTGTGTGAGTGGCCCAAAAGATTGTACTCATAAGACGTTGTTTGCCGTAGCCTTGTGGCCATTGAGTGGCCCAAAAGATTGTACTCATAAGACGTTGTTTGCCGTAGCCTTTTGGGCCATTGAGTGGCCCAAAAGAGATCATCCTTAAGGTCCTTGCCCATGTCGCAGACTGGAGGAAGTTTTATGCCTAACTTCATTTTCATTGGACAGTCTTTTGGCATCAGACATAGATATGGACACCAACCCTTCCAGGTCAGCTTCATCCAGTAGGCTCAATTCTCCTGGACCAATGTTCAGATACTTGAAAATCTCTTAACAGGTCGGTCTTGCTTCCAAGAAATAGTGTAGATTATCTTAGAGTATCTGGTATTAGGCATGCGATTCAACTGACTCCACCATCTGACCTTGAATTCATCACGTCAAGAGCTTAAGGGAGGTATGCCAAACTTGCCATGAACAGCCACATTAGCTGATTGTAGAACAAGGCAACATGCTTTCATTGAGTACCGCAACCTGAATGGATTCTAGAGATTTAGCCTGGTTGGAATTGTCGACCCACACAGCAGATGCGTATTCCAAGGCTGGCCTAATAATGTTGCAAGAGTGTGCAAGAGAAAGACATAAGGAGGGCAGTGGTGGTAAGGGAGAAGTGTTGTCTGTTAATATCCTTTTGTGCACAACTTTGATTACAGGAGAAGCGTTAGGGTCAAAAGCTGGAAAGCGCTTCATTCAACCAACTGGATTGGATTTGGAGACTCTCCTCAAAGTGGTATGTGTTTTGCTATGATTTTCTTGCGAGCGGTCATGACAATTTTCTTCACTTCCCGTACTGAAAGACTTGTACGTGCTGGTTTATGGTTTATGTCAAGTTTCAGGAGTAAGTTATTCTGTTTGGTGTTGAATTCTGTGTATGTTTGCTGGGCAGGGCTGTGCCATCAGCACTCCACCATTAGGCTTCAATTTGCATCCAGATGTGAGTATCCTATTTACCGCCCAGCTTGAAGTCATGGACAGACACAATCATATTGGTGCTTTACTTTGCCTGTATTGCACGGACAATATCGCTAATGTAGGTTTCTCTGACTGGATCACTGGATCCATGTTGATCATGAATGGTGGAGGTTGTAGGTTGCATCTCTGTTGAAGGCAAGAAGTCAAATGATGGAGAGTGGCCATGGTATTGATTGGGCGATGGCAGAAGCATTAGCATTTGGGTAAGGCCTTCACCCTTGATTTACCTTGGATCTGTTTTCCTGTTGAGATGAGAAAGCTAAGAAGGAGAGTGTTCTCAGATGCCTGTTGACACATTTAACTTCCTTCTTCAGATAAAGCAGTGGTAAGTGACCATGGCTGGTCAGCAGGTCATTGATGTTGCACGCAGATCCTGCGTGGGGTCAGACGGTGGAGCAAAACCCTCATTTTCCAGTCCGACTAAGCGGCCAGGATTGTGAGCGAGGCACTTTCAACCAGCGTCATGCAGTGCTCTATGACCAAACTACATCGAAGAGGTGTGTTGCTTCAGAGAGGGCGCTGGGCTCTCCATTTCTTTCCATCTGATGTCCATCCTCCTTTCTCCGTTCTCCATGATGATAGAATCTTGCGGCCTAATTACCTGTCTGCAGCTCTATCTCCCTCTCTTCTGAGGGCATTGGGGAGGTTCAGGGTGGGCTCCCACAGTCTGCGGATAGAGACTGGGTAACGACCACCTATGCCCTGCTCGCGCTGGGCACAATGGGGAAAACAAAGTGAAAACATTTCTTCTTTCACTGCCTTTTATACTGTGACATCTGTGGGAGATTGACCTGTCTATTTGGGGATACCCAATCTCTCATGGAGGTCTTCCATGACGAGGATCAGAAATGCTTGGCAGCTTACCTGCATGAAGTGTTGACTCTCAGACAATCCCTTGAGCAATAGTTGCTTTTGGGCTGCTTGTGGCCCTTCTCTCTTTCTTGTTTCTCTCTTCCTCTAGTCCCATAAGCTCTTTGAGCTTCCCGTGAATGATATAAAGTACCATTTCATTTCTCTCACATGCTACAGCAAGCAACGTCTTATGAGTACGTTCTCTCTCTCACATGCACACGCTCACATACACATAACCCTCTTACTGGTGGGCCTGCAATTTGCAGATACATACCTCTTAATAATATTTGGCCAGGACACCAAGCGCCATTCATAGTTTGCAACTCAAATTTATCGGAAGCTGCTGTTTTGGGGTTCGAATATGGTTTTAGCTTGGAGAACGAGAATGCTCTGGTGTTATGGGAGGCTCAGGTATGTCAATAGCTTGTTGTATCCACTCCCTCTTTGAAATGCAACTTGAGGGTGGTCCTATCATGATGCATCTTGCCGGACAACTGCTGTACCTCCGTGCATTTCCTGTGGCTGTACTGTGCTTACCAGTCTGGGGTGTTTCCCCCATTTGCATAATTTTTGTCTAATAGTTTGCCAATACCTATCGATTATTGTGATGCCGTGATCATTGTTTGGCAGTTTGGAGATTTTGCAAATAATGCACAATCAATCGTTGACAACTTCATTGCAAGTGGTGAAGAGAAGTGGATGACACCGACAGGATTGGTGCTCCTTTTACCTCATGGTTATGATGGTCAGGGACCAGAACATAGCTCAGCACGTCTGGAACGGTTCTTACAGGTTGTCTTTCTCTTCATTCTGTTCCCATAGGCTCTACAGGCTTCTATTGTTGGTCATAGTGACCGTGCTTTCTTGTTATATTTTCTTTCTTTCACTATGGCTTTCTAGAGGAATCTCGAAAGCCCAAACCATTTGTTTACACCAAGGTAAGTCCCACTACTGGACTTAGCCCCTCACAAAGGTTGTGTCTGATCCCCCTTGTCCCACCCAAACTGGGCGCGGGGTCTATGGCCACAAGGCTACGGAAAACAACGCCTCACGAGTACTTTCTTTCCCAAATTGCAGCTGTGCGGTGATGATCCTGACCACCTACCTGGATTTGGGCCTCAACACAAAGCCCAAATGGAGGCAGGCTTCACTGCTGCTGATAAAGGTGTGTCTCAGAACTAGTAGACGCTGGAGTATCTGTATGATCTGTTCATTCTTTTAAGTGCTGTGGCATGTTATCTGTGTGTGTGTGATAGTGTATAGAACAGACAGACAGAAAGAGCAAGCAAAAATTGAAATGATACTTTATAAGATCTGCCAGAAAGGACAGGGAAAGAAGAAATGTGCTTCACCTTCCATTTCCCTCCTATTGTCCTGGGCACAAGCAGGGCATAGGCGGTCCGCGTGCTGCAGGCTGTCCCACCTACCAGTTTCTATCCGCAGACTGTGGACCCCACCTTAAACATCGCCAGTGCCCTCAGAAGAGAGGGAGATAGAGTTGCACACGGGTAAGTGGGCAGCAAGATTCCACTTGGTTTCCAGGTTCGCCTGACATAAGTTCCATAAACTTCTGTCTCAGGCATCTGTTCCGGTCCTGCTTGGACAAAATTTTCAACCCATTTGTCGCAGTAGAAAAGCAATGGAGAGTCCGTGGCACTCAAAGAAGTTGGAGACCGGAGCAAAAATTCTTAACGTCCACAGGAAGCTCAAAGAGCTTAAGGGACAAAGGAAAAAGAAAACAAGACAGAAATGTGGATCCCCCTACAACCAGCCCCACCACAACCATGAAAGTACAATTTAACTCTATGGTGGAGAACCTCGTGTACATATGCCGCAAGGTATCTCTTATCTTTGTCATGGACCACTGCAGTGAGGGAGTGGTTGTCTCTAAAGAGTAGTGGCCCTGGATTATGTTGGTGGAGAGGACATTTGAAAGAAGAAATATTCTTCAGTCTCAATCTTGTGGAGTATAAGCCTGGGATAGACAGTGGAATTTCCCACAGATCTCATAGTATAGAGGGCAATAGAAGAAGAAGTGTTCTTCAGTTTCAATGTCCCTTGTGCAAGCTGGACATAGGCGGTCCTCCCGCTGCAGGATTTCCCATCTGTCAGTCTCTATCCGTAGGTTGTGGGAGCCCACCCTGAACCGCCCCAATGCCCTCAGGAGAGAAGGAGATAAAGATGCCAAAAGGTAATTGGGCTGCAAGATCCTATCATCTCGGAGAACCAAGTATGTTTCTCGATAGATATGGAGCTTTGTCGTGAGATTGGGTAGCTTCCAAGTTCTCCTGACATGTAGTTCCATAAGCTCCCTTCTAATGAGTCTGTTGCGGTCTTGCTTGGATGTGATGTTCACCTCTTCTGGATTCACTGATAATAGTGAAGCAATAGAGAATTGAGCATACCAGGAGTGTTTGAAACCTGCAGCTTTGAGCCTAATAGGCGCTGAGCATTGCTTGGAGAAAAGATGACTACAATGGTTCCAGAAAGAATGCTTAATTGAGTGAAGAAGGGTCAAAGAGTTGCTAGTCACAAGGGACATCTGTCATGCCTCAGATGGGAAAGGTTACCTGACAAGGGCAGATTTGAAGGCAGTGATTGAGACTATGAAGGGAGTCAGCCCAGAGCGTGCTGAAATCCTGATGCATGAGCTGGACATCACACAGGTGGACCACATCCAACAGTAACTTTCTTATCTTTCCTCCTTTCATGGCTGTTGGTTGAATCATTGGCCCCCCTTGCCTATGGCTTGTGATGGTTGCTTTTAAGGGAGATGTCCCTTTTCATGGACTGTTCACCAAGGCTGTGAGACATCCCTGTGGTTCCATTCTGACCTTGTAGCAACAGTAGGAGTTACAGCCATAAAGCTATTGTTGCTTGGTAAGCGGTTCCAGTACTACTCTTCTTCATTGTGTACTTTGCTGTACTTGGGCTGAAAGAGCGGGGGAAGATCTACTGTGTAACTCAAACTTGTCTTGAAAGCTATCTTAATCCCACAGAACACAGTCTGTTAGATTGAGAAGAACCTTCCACACTTGGCTGTAAGTTGCAAGCAAGATTTGTGTTGCAAAATGCAGTAGTGAGAAAGGGGACAGAGTTATATGAAACAATGAGTGCTCATTCCTAGCAAGGTGGGGTAAAGATGAGGTGTCAGGTGCAGAGACTTGTGATGGTGCAGGCAAGACTGGGACATGTTCATGGCCCAATGGATGCGCCGCAATGCTGAAAAAGACCACAACCTGTATGTGTGCATGCCCCCCCGCTTGGCTGTCTTTCTACTGTTAAACAGGAAGAGATGGGAGTACTGTATTCAGTTTCTTAGTGTATGAGGGAGGATACAGCCAGGAAGGCAGCAGTATGAGCAGATAAATTGAACCTCAAGGCTTTTCCTTCCATTGTTAATGTCGTTAGGGGCCAGGTTGTATGAGCTCAATGATTCATGGGTCCTGGAAGCCTGCAGAAGCCTGCCAATATGTCTGCAAATCAATTGGTCACTGCCGCCCGCTTAGTGCCTTTATTTAAATGATGTGTAGAAGTTGACCCTCCCACAGCCTTCATAGAGACATCATATAGAATGCATACTCACAATACTCAAGTTAGTGGGCTCGAATTGGCCGTCAGCTTACATCTTGAGGGGGTGTCCAGTAATCCCTTCATAATACAGGGAGGATGTATGGGTCTGTCTTTCAGAACATGCTGGCAAATTTGGGGTGATGTTGACAGTTTGATGCCATAGATGCTAGAACACAACTTAGATGATGTTTCTATTGCATACACAATAGAGATGTGGGCAGATTCTGCCATAACTTGTCTCCCTGGGATTGCAGATGTGTAGTGAACATAACTACACCAGCCAACTATTTTCATGTCTTGCGGCGCCAGGTGAGCCTTTCTTCCTCTATGAATGGCAGCGGAGGGAATAGATTAGAGATATGATGTCTTTCAAGCTGTACTCATTTGGTTCTTTCTTGCAGATGAATCGGCCATATTCCAAGCCTCTTGTTGTCATGAGTCCCAAGGTATGCCTATTGCTGCATTTTTACTATCAAGCCATCGACCTTGTGGTGACTATATGTTGTGGTGTTGGATGCTATGCATATATATTTTCTTGTTGTCATCCAAACTCTGCTCTGATGTAAAGGAAATGGAGGAAGTGGAACAAGAAACAAACATGTCTGGACACTGGTGGTCGCGAATTCAACCATGACTAATAGTATTGAACCTAGGTATGGTCTAAAGTATGGATCGGAGGCATCATGATGTGTGGGATGGCAGTTTCTTCTACATCACAAGCCATGTGTATCAAAACTCAGTGACATGACAACTGGAACCTACTTTAGGTACACACGTTACTCATTTGCAACTGTCGCTTTTCCATCTCCATTCTTTGATTACGTTCGATCCCTCCTCCCCCCCGGGTCATCTGTCCCTCTGTTATTCTGATTTTTTAAGTTTGTTTCCAGGCGAGTAATAGCAGATGGAGATGTGGCAGACAACACCCGTCACACTTTTGACTTGCTCCCTCGCAAGGATGTGCGCAGGCTCATCATATGTTCTGGCAAGGTTTCTCCAAATACTCTTAACAACTCACTATGCAGACCTGGGCTAATTGGGGGCCAGGGTCTATGTGTATCAAGTGTGTACGTGTGTGTGTATATGTGAAAAGAAGTGTGATGAAAGGGTTTTACCATTAGGTTGCTTAGATTAGGCCTGACACAAGCATCCAATAGATGGCCCATCATTTAGGACACAAGGCCACCTTCCAAGTAGTCATGGGTTCAAACCAACATGAGTGTTGGAGTGTCAAGGTTATAGCCCTTGCACGGCACTTTGAGAACAGAACGGGATGGGTAGCTCAGTGGTAGAGCACCCCACCGGAATGGGGGAGGTCCTAGGTTCAATCCCTAGCCCGACCACACGCCAGTGGTTTTCCAACATGGTATCAGAGCCAAGGTTGGGGCGGTGGTCAGAATGGGTGGGCATTAGCTATAAGGGCTATGCCTTGAGGGGGAGTGTTGGAGTGTCAAGGTTATAGCCCTTGCACGGCACTTTGAGAACAGAACGGGACGGGTAGCTCAGTGGTAGAGCACCCCACCGGAATGGGGGAGGTCCTAGGTTCAATCCCTAGCCCGACCACACGCCAGTGGTTTTCCAACAATAAGGGTATGTTGGATGTCACCCATTGTGCCAACTCAAAGCTGCAAATGGGGCGTCACTGGGTCAATCACTCACCTATATGTAGTACCTGAGCGTGAACTTTTCTTGGGTGAAAATCCGCCAGACGGACGATCAAAAAACCTGCAAATCAAACATTTTTTTAAATTCCCCTGCTTTGAAAAACTTCCTTTGGCACTCGGGCTATATGATGGGTTTTGTTTTATTTATAGAAACAACCATTATGGCGAAATATACATTGTCATTTGGCAAACCTGGCTAAAACAGAGTTGTGAAAGAATTCACTGCGTTAAGTCCTTGGGGGAGGTTTTGAGAAACCACATTGCCCCAGGTACGGCCATTAGAAGTTGTCCACCTTGCAAAAGGAAGTATCCCCCATTGGGTCTTTCGGCAGCATTTCACCCTTTACACCCACTTCGGAAATATAGATTTTGACTGAGTGGTGGGGGTTCCCAGTGGGTCGTACAACTGCTCTGAACAGGCTTGGTTGGCCTGCAGGGCTTATCATCCTTCAGAGTTGTTAGGTGACTGGTTTATGCAATTAACTCCATTGCGCTTATGACCCTTCAGAAACTGGTGGACCTCTTTGTTCATGAGAACAGCAGAAACAGTCTGAAGGTTGGGTCAACAGGTGAACTTCTCATAGTTGTTGATGAACTCTGTGCACTTGGAGGCCGCTAGAGATTTTGTGCTCATGAGCGCCCAGTTGCATTCATTGAACGGCTAAAAGTGCCACTACTGGGAAGAACACTGGCCTTTGTAGTATTTTAAGCTACAGCTCCAGAATAGTGGGGCCTAGCTTCCTCCCAACCCAATCTTGGTTCCATCAAGGGGACTAAGGAACAGGAAGTCATTAGTCATTACGCAATGGTTTCAGGGACTAGGTGGTCCAGAGTCTAGGGTCTCAACACAGCTGCAAGTGTCACCTTGACATATATATTTACATTTATACTTGAAGCCAGACGTAGTTTCGCTTACATGCTGGTTTCCTCGAGTCTTCATTTGCCCATTTTGCCTGGGTAGTGTTGCCAGCTTTTTCTTGAAAGGTGTAGCTTCGTGATTCCTACTTGGAGAAAATCTCTGGATTCTTGAACCTATTTGACACAGCCAAGGTATTCACAAAGATTTTTGGTTTATGAGGTTCTTTCCTGGGGGTTCTTATCTTCAGCAGAGAGAACAAAAATGTGCTGTGATAGAGGAAGACTACCTTACCTTCAGACTTGTTAGTGGATTTCATGTGCCTGGAGAGCTTGCTTGGTGGAACAGATATTTTACCTGCTGACCCACGGAAGGCGGAGTCGGAAGTTGAGGAATATTGCCATTGTGCGTCTGGAGCAAATAGCCCCATTTCCATACGACCGCCTAGCTATGGTTATCAACCGCTATCCAAATGCGGATCTTGTATGGGTCCAGGTAACAAATGTCCCCCTGCAGTAACACTTAGAATCCCTGAGGCTTTGGTCTCATTAGTTATGACAATAAGACATTAAAATTTATGGTTTAGCCACACAGTGAGCACGTCATATGTCAGCATGTGAGTTTTGGAAGAGAATGTACTCATAAGACTTTGTTTGCCATAGCGTTGTGGCCATAGACCCCGCACCCAGTTTGGACGGAAACATAGGAAATAGGCAATACCTTTGTGAGGGGCTCATTCCAGTAAGGTGACTTACCTTGATATAAACAATTGGTTCAGAATTTCCAGATATCCCTTCACACAGGCATCAATCTCCTGTGTGGGAGCAGCCCAAAAGTTAGACCCCAACACGGCCAGGGCTTTAGGCTCAGCCTCGAGATTTTGAAAGTTGGTGAACAGAGGTGCAGGAACCATGTGCTTGAAAGAGACTGATAGGGTAAGGGAGGGTGGGTCAGGAGGAGCCCAAGAACATGGGTGCGTGGGCATATGTGCAGCCGCGACTGGCTACAGCATTGCGAGAGCTCTGTAAGGGTAGAGAGAAACCCACGGTTCAATTTATTGGACGTGCTGCATCAGCCACCACAGCAACAGGAAGCTTCCCAGTCCACCAACAGGAGACCAAGGCTATCGTTGACTCTGCATTATCCACATGATGCTCCTAGGCTGGGTTGAGTAAGCATTCTGGTCCTGCTATAGTACTCATGCACTTCTTGAAGCTCAACAAGTATTCAGCATATAGTGTCAATCCCATATCCTTCCACTTCCAATATGTATACTTGAAGCCTGCTGGGCAAGGGTGTCTACATGCCATGTGAATCACCTTCCCAAAAATGTAAGAGTACTCTACACAGTGCTGTCTTGTGGATCCCCCACACTTCTATAACCCCATCAGGTTTTGAATGGAGTAGATGTTGCAGTGACATTTTTTGCATAAAGGTTGTTCAATAACAAAGATGTTATCTGAGGGAGGTGTTACCTAGAGAAGGCACATCATGGAAGTGGTTTTTGGCAAAAGAGAGGAGGTGACACTTGGGGGAAGGCACAAAAAAGTTCATTAGTTCATTCATTAGTTCACTCTGGCCTCAGTTTTTCCAGGGTATAGTGCCCTCATCCACGATGTAAGAAGAAGCGTAAGGACCATCTTCCAATTTCCTTTGGGCTATGTCCCTTTTCCTAGGAATCGGAAAATAAAAAAAGTTATCGATTTTTTGGATTCTCAAATTCCACTCCAACTTCCAATTATTTCTGCTCAGGTTTATTTACCGACCTGGATTTCTAGTTTGATTGTCCTTGTTATTATTCAGTGCTGGTGATGCAACCCACTTACTTACTAGGATGTCTAGAAGTAAAATTTCAACTTTTACTACGGAACACGGATGGATAGTAGAAGTAGAGGGCAGAGGTAAGGGCTCTACTACTGCAGAAGCGGGTCACCCCAGCATCAATTAATCAGTGCAATTCAAAGGGGAAGTAACCCAGTGTTTTGCTTCCAGAAGTCACTAGTGCAGTCACGGTGAGTGGAAGTTAGAGGCAGAGAGAGAAGAGCAAAAAGACTTCATTTCATGGTTGCATAGCCAAGACAGGTTTGTAACTGGGGACTCCCAAATGCCTCGGAGCCGCGAGGTATAATGTACAAGCGCTTAGATTTTTCATACATCAAATTTACAAACAATACATTCACATTCTAACATTGTGGAATAGAAACTGCCACAAAAACTTGTGAATCGACAAATAGATAGATCTGCACTTGTAATATTTCTGTAGACACATCATGTGTGTAAGTTACAGTTCAGCCAATTTGCGTCTCACTGCAACCACATCAGTCAAGTTACAGAATCGCCTTAGACAATTGTATACCTTTGTATTAAAGACTTAAGGGGATCTGTGTGGAGTATCCCAGGTCTACTTCTCAAATATGTGAATATAATTATGTACGAGGTCCACCCAAAAAAATGAGAAGGTGTACCACATCTGAAGACTTTAGGAATCTCTGTGGAGTATCCTAGGTCTACTTCTCAAATATGTGAATATAATCATGTACAAGGTCCACCCAAAAAAATGAAAAGGTGTACCACACCTGAAGACTTAAGGGATCTATGTGGAGTATCTCAGGTCTGTACAAGGTCCACAAAAAATTTGACAAGGTGTACCACACCACATCTTCATCAAGGCAGAATGATGTATATCATATGCTCCCTGTCATGAATACCTCGTTACATCAGAGGCTTAATATCTGTCGCCTTCTTCTTGCTGGGCAAAGATTGTTGTGGGTGGGATATGGCGGTTTGGGTCAGTCTTAGGGGTTTGTGTGCAGCATCATGATACCTCCAAGTTTTCTCTCTACACCCAAGACTCCTTGAGGTCTTATGCCCGACAAGTGCACCGGCCACCGCAGCGAAATGATTGTTGCAAACCCCTGCTGTTCTTTTTCTCTTTCCCAGCAAAGACATCTGAACCGCATTCACTCTGTCAAGCAAAAGAAGAGAGATTGCTGCATCTTCTTCCCAGCTTGAGTTGTTGTTAAGCCACAAGAAGGCCCTGCTCTGCGGGGATGTTTCTGCTTGTGCAAGTGGTGATCTGGAATTAACTGAGCATGCTGCAGGGCAAAGAGATTATTGGCATCATCCTCGGTCACTTGCTCATCTTGCTCATCTTTCCACCTCAATGCCACAAATTTTTTCCTCTTCCTGCTTTGTTTAGATCGCTTTCGCTTTGGAACGAAAAACGGGAGATGGTCGGGCGACCCGCGAAAGCTTGGCATATGCAAACTTGGAGTCATTGTCTCCCGTTTCAATTGCCCTGAACTTGCAATTTACAGAGCAAAATAGGAACTCGGCCTTCATTATGCCACCAAAACAGGTCTGGCAGTGTGGGCCTTCCTAGGATGCATCAATGGCGACCTGCCATGAAGGTGGAGAATCCGCTCTGAGTTGATCCAGTATCGCTGGATGCCCGAAATGTCCACAAGATTTTGTAATTCCACTGTGCGGATGGCATCCCTCTTATGCTCCTCGCACTTTGCGGAGAACTTCGCCTCTAAGAAAATGGATAGCCAATCCCGAATCTCTCCCTTCTGTTCCTCCATCATACAATTAAATCTCTCATCCCCGCGCGACAACGATTTCAAGATCGTCCTCAGTGTCCGCGCTATGAACAAGAGAACCGAACAACCTGTAGTAGTTCTGTCAAACCGACAATCTCCTCTCCAATCCTTACCTCCACAACACTCCAATTCTCCCTCTCGTCCCAGAACGACAACGAGGTAAAGATCGTCCTCAGCGCACACACGGGCACATTCGGAGCTTCTCTCCTTCTCCCCACCGACGAGTTTGCTTCAGGCTGCCCTTCCATTTGGCTCGGGATCACGGAGGACGATACGTGTAACGAGCCTGGGTCCGGCCAATGTGAGCCAACGTAGTCCAATAAGCTTGGAATGGATGCCACGTCGAAAATGATCCGATCCATCCTTGCCTTTCGTTAAGAGGTTGGTATCGCGTGAGCACATTGTGAGCATGCGCGTGAGAAACCCACGGTCATGGGAGTTTTATGTTTTCTTAACCTCGGTCATAGGAGTATGAGTTATACGTTTCCAAAATGGAAAAAACCATAAGCGAATATAGAGGACCGGTGCATATATACGGTACGTCTACACCAATGAAGCGAGGCGAAAACTTCAGTAGTGTAGCTAGAAATCCTAAACTTATAGTGGCAAACGAGTTTCGCATTGAGAAAGACTTGGTGATATGGGCACAAACTTATGCAGCGGTGGGTTTCACATTGAGAAACCCTTAGTGGTGTTTGAGAAAGATGGGCACAAACCTATGCAGCGGTAGGTTTCGCATTGAGAAACCCTTACTGGTATATCTTGAGTCAAAACTTTCTATACGAAATCCCATTACCCAACAATCCCACATCCGATTCAGGCTAGTTGGTACAAAGTTTCGCCGTTCGAAATTATCCTTCAGTGTGATTTCTTCTCAGGCTGTGTGGTATAGAATTTCCTGTGAGAAATTAGCTATAGCCGAGGACCTACAATTTGAGGTGAAGTCTCACTGCACTCTCGCGCCTGTTATTGTGTTAGTTTTGCATAATGTTTAATTTCGCCAAGTTCGTTTCGCTTCGATGTGGAAATTTCGAGGAAATTTCGTGGAAATTTGAGGAATATGCCCTTGTGCTCACGTGAGCATGCTCACGCGCTACCCAACCTAGGATCCTTTCATTATAATCTCTTTTTCTGCGTTATTGTATTAATCTATTAATCTATGAAGTGAGACGTTTGTTTGTTTGTTTGTTTATTTTGTTCTGTTTTGTAGCGTTGAGATGTCCCAAACCGCATGGCCCGCTTGGTGCTTGGTACCGTTGGAAAGCCCTCAACGAGGAGGGGTGCACTGGTTTGGTCTCATGATTTTTGGACATGCAGTGTGGGAGATATGGAATTCCAAGTACTTTTGGTCGCTGGAAATTCACAAAAAATAGCAAAAATGGCAAAGTGGGCATTCCTGGGACGATGGTTGGAGCCTCCACGGGAGAGATATAAAGGGAAAGGGCTTCGGTTCAAATCTGGTCGTAGGCTCTGTGGAAAAATAACGATTAGACTTAGATGACATTGGACACTTGGGCGAACAGCAAAGGCTACCCTAGAGGTTGCATTTGGGCCTCGACATAGGAGACTCACTTTGATACACACGGGATTGCACTTGGACTTAGATGACACTGGACACTTGGGAGAGCGACCGGACAGCTCTTAGTTATTAATGGTCAGGCGAAAAAACCTTTTTAAGAAAATTAACCCCCTTGTCGGACCTGCTGTTCAAACGATCAGGAGGATGAACGGCCTTCCGAACCCTAACTCTGTCCACCCTAACCTCGGTGCTGCAGTGGTGGGGAGCAGGGTGGGTGGAGGCGAGCCCATTTGTACCCCGAGCTTTACTGTCGCTTGTTGAAGGGTTTGGTTGGTTGTGACCTGAAAGTCCGTGCGGTAGCTTTGCTGTTGGTTTGAGATGAAGGTAGTTTCCAAACTACTGGATCTCTCTGCAAGCCCTCATATGCGAGGGGACACAGTTGAAACAAAAATTTCCGTGAAAGACTGATAGCGATGGTTGCTGAACTGGAACTTGAGTTATAGAAGAAACTGGGGGCTCTACCTCGCGAGCAAGATCCAGGCGACAGCTGTAAGAGCATTTTTCGGGGGAGAGTGAGAGGGAGAGACCACGTTATAAATGCCGAAACGACTTTGATCACATCCAAAGTGCAGGAGCTTAGTTCTCCATCTCACATCACTCGCAAAAATTTTACTGGTTATTTTTGTTTAAAGCATGTCGGTAGAAGGAATGTGAGACTGTATGGTTGGGCTGGATTTATCACCAGGTTCCGTCTTGCCTATACAGCGGGTGGCGGGGGGTGTTTTCCATTCTCTGGACCACATGGTCGAAAGTTCAGGCTATAGGCTTGTCTTGTCTTCTGGATTTTTTCAAGAAATAGTTAGTCCGCACTGGCTTGCTTTGGTCTTGTTTGATTCTCTGGTTATCGGACTCTTTAAATCGCTCTTCTGCTGGCCTTCTTCGTTCCACTTGAAGCTTTGGTTGTCTGATGTGATGTGTAAGTCGTTTTTTGGGTTTTTCTTCTGTTGGCATTTGTTGGAAGGATTGCGGGTCTCTGAACATCACATGTAACCAAGTGTGAACGCAGTGCTATTAGTGCATGCGTTTGCTCCGAGTTTAATGTGTACATTAAGATCTGTTGTAGGTGGAATTGTGTCTTCGATTCTTCTGGAAAAGAGGGATTTTACGGAAATTCTCTCCTCTGCACTTGTGCGGGTGGACGCAAGGATGAAGATATTACCTGTCTGTGACAGGCAGCCCTTTAGGGTTGTCTGAGAGAGCATTGACTACCACAGTTTGTATTCCCTGAGCGTCCACTGATCTGTTGTTTTGGGTTCATCTTGAATCACAATTCCGTGATAAGTGGTGTGCGTTCAAATGTGTGTGAGATTCCATCTTGGTGCATGTAGTTATACTGTGCAGGTTGGTCACGATACAAAATTTTGGCAGTCAATTGTTTGCTTAGAAACCACACCAAAAGAATCGATTGCAAACCTGCGAGCCAAGAGATAATTGAGAGCTTCGTCGTCGGCGACAGAAGCCACGTCTTCCTTTTTAATTCCCTTAGCAATCTTCAAGGTAGTATTCCCTCCTATCTTCCGTTCTGGTCATATAGGAGCCAGTCCTTGCGAGGTCAATTAGGGGGGTGTTCTTTAAAGAGGTGAATAGCAGTATTGGGGTAAAGCAAGGCTATCCTCTCTTCCCGGCTACCCTTTGGACGCCACATAGATGTCATAGACATTGCACAAAAGACTTGCAATCAATTGTTGTATAAGCTACAATGTGGTCCTGCTGGCTCAACCTCCCATCTTCCTACAAATCATGGCACTACTGATCAGAGATTCCACTAAGACAACCATCAGATTGAAGCGGTCACATCTTACACATATCTGGGAGTAGTATTTATGCCCCAAGATTCCAGTTTACAGATGCGGCTAAGGACAGACTGCCGAAGGGTTAACCAACCTCTTCGTATCCAAGGGAAATACAAACAAATCCATTTTAGTCATCCTCCCTTTAAGGTGTGGCTCTTTGACTTTGCTGTCATTCAATTTTGCGCTCCCCGGCTCCCTGCTTCCTCCTGGTGGGGAAACCCCTTGATGTGCCGGGCACGTGAGCAGTTCGCTGCATCCTAAGCGGCGGCTGGATGTGGTGGGCCCCGCCAGCGGCTGCAGCCTGGGCGGTCCCTGCTTCCAAGGGCAGCCCCCGCGGGTGTGCACATGTATTCTACCCCCGGGGTGGCGTAGGAGGGATAAGAGTTACTAATGAATAAAGGCCCATTTAGTTTCACTAGCCAATAAAATATGGTGAGCTTAAGAATTACCTCCAAGCAAATTAGCCTGGCTTAAGAAGTGGCCACCATAGTGCCTCTAAAAAATAAAGGCCCAATTATTTTCACTAGCCAACCAAAGATTGAGAGCTTGAGAATTACCTCCAAGCAAGCTAGGGTTTGAGGATTAGGGTATGGAGTTTTGGTTGGATGGTGGTGCTAAGTTAATTTGAGAAGGATTTGTAGGTGAACATGGAGGATGTTGAACTTGTTATTGTACTTTGTGTTCTCTTTTTGTTCCACGAGGGTCTCCCACATCGTTTCCATCATTCCAAAAAAAGGAAAACAACTCTTATACTTCCGTGGTTGGTCAAAATGGCCAGCCCCATACCAGGTGCTCCCATTTCACCACAAAAAAATATTTTGCAATTCTTTCAAGCAGAGAGTGTTTATTATCTAGCTACCTACCCATACCAACTGCCCTCATTCAATTCCGACATCGTGAGCGGAAATGGCACCCACCCTTGCAATTAAGTTGCATGTAACAAGCACCTGCAAAAATTGATCCAAGCATCTCCTCTTTTTTAGTATAGTGAAAACCCTTTCTAGCCATATGACCCTAAACTGCAACCACAGTAAAAAGTCGGTGGCGCAGTAATAATTATTTATTTTACCAGGGTTTTAGGACCATTAGTTACCGCAGGTGCTTCCGTGGGGGCGCATCCTTCCCAAGCGGCTCGCCTGCCCCCGCGAGGCCCCACGTCCTTGGCTGCCCCCGTTTCTGCCCCCTAGGCGGCCGCGCGCAGCCTGGGCGGCTCTTTTGGGGCTCAAGTGCCCGGCACTGGAGACTCTTAAGGTGTCCTTTCTCTGAGGGTTGCTTGGAGCCAGGCAAACCACAGCTTTATACACTGAATTTGCCTACACACCCCTAGAACTTGGGACCATGTTTTGCCTCACAATCGGTTTCACAGGGCTGTGATCTCTCCCACCCATGGTTAGCAGTATGTGCCCTCACAACTTCTATCAGACCCAAAGCGGCTGACTCAAGGACACGTTCATGTGCCAGCGTTCCACTTTCTTCAACCACCAAGGCCTCTCTCCAGCATCTCTACTGCCCCAAAACCCAAGGTGTCTGGAATCTTTGCAAGAATGACAGGTACAGACTTATTAGGCAAAGAGCGTTCGGAACTCCATGTAATGCAGACCTGGAATTCAGCAACACCCCTCGATACCAAGTTACAGTTCAATCAAGACACCTTCCTCATCCTCTGTGAGAATAGAATCCTACAGCGCAATTACTTGCTTGCATCTTGCTCTCTCTCTTCTACGGGCATTGGCACAATTCAGGGTGGGCTCGCAGGATTGAGACTGGCAGATGGGATTAGCTGCAGCATGACCTTTGTCCAGCTTATACGCAACAAGATTGAGACTGAAGAATATTTCTTCTTTCAAATGTCCTCTCCACCAACATAATCCAGGGCCACTACTCTTTAGAGACAACCACTCCCTCACTGCAGTGGTCCATGACAAAGATAAGAGATACCTTGGGGCATATGTACACGAGGTTCTCCACCATAGAGTTAAATTGTACTTTCATGGTTGTGGTGGGGCTGGTTGTAGGGGGATCCACATTTCTGTCTTGTTTTCTTTTTCCTTTGTCCCTTAAGCTCTTTGAGCTTCCTGTGGACGTTACGAATTTTTGCTCCGGTCTCCAACTTCTTTGAGTGCCACGGACTCTCCGTTGCTTCCCTACTACGACAGATGGGTTGGAAATTTTGTCCAAGTAGGACCGGAACAGATGCATCAGACAGAAGTTTATGGAACTTATGTCAGGCGAACCTGGAAACCAAGTGGAATCTTGCTGCCCACTTACCCGTCTGCAACTCTATCTCCCTCTCTTCTGAGAGCACTGGGGAGATTTAAGGTGGGGTCCACAGTCCGCGGATAGAAACTGGTAGGTGGGACAGCCTGCAGCATGAGGAACGCCTATGCCCTGCTTGTGCCCAGGACAACAGGAGGGAAATCGAAAGTGAAGAACATTTTTTCTTTCCCTGTCCTTTCTACTATGAGATCTGTGGGAGACCACTTCTTTCCAGATACTACAGAGGTGTTCCATTACGAGGATCAGAAATGCTTACCAACCTGCATAAGGTGCTCACTCTTAGAGAATCCCTTGGTCAATATTGGGCTACTTGTGGAGGGCCCATCTCTCTTTCTTGTTTCATGCTTTCCCTTGTCCCATCAGCTCTTTGAGCTCTCCGCAGATCTTATAAAGTATCATTTCAATTTTTGCTTGCTCTTTCTGTCTGTCTGTTCTATGCACTATCACACACACACAGATAACATGCCACAACACTTAAAAGATGAACAGATCATACAGATACTCCGGCGTCTACTAGTTCTGAGACACACCTTTATCAGCAGCAGTGAAGCCTGCCTCCATTTGGGCTTTGTGTTGAGCCCAAATCCAGGTAGGTGGTCAGGATCATCACCGCACAGCTGCAATTTGGGAAAGAATGTACTCGTGAGGCATTGATTTCCGTAGCCTTGTGGCCATAGACCCCGCGCCCAGTTTGGCTGGGACAAGAGGGATCAGACACAAGCTTTGTGAGGGGCTAAGTCCACTAGTGGGACTTACCTTGGTATCAACAATTGGTACGGGCTTTCTGCACTTAACAGTGTTTAGCAGCAGCTAAAACTAGAAGGACTATCTTGATTGAAAGGCCCTCAAATCTACTGGGCATGGTTCATGTTTGTTCATGCCTAGATAGTGCTTTTGATAGAAAGCAGTCTTTGCTTGTTGCTTCTCTCCAGCTTCAACTTGGCAATCATATTGATGTATCGGACAGAGAAACACCATCTCTGAAGTAAATTTT
The DNA here is from genome assembly GCA_030704615.1 of Takakia lepidozioides. Taxonomy (NCBI): domain Eukaryota; kingdom Viridiplantae; phylum Streptophyta; class Takakiopsida; order Takakiales; family Takakiaceae; genus Takakia; species Takakia lepidozioides. The sequence continues at coordinate 65,318,691 of CM060731.1, forward strand.
GCCGAAGCATTATGAGGTCTTTAGGTACTTCCATCCAATGTAGTCTGTCCAGTAACAAGGAACAGATTCCAATCTTTTTTGAAGTCAACAATGTATGTGTACACAAATTTTTTTCATGTGCAGCCTACCATAGTTTGGAGAGTAGAAATGTGAACTAAAGTAGACCATCTGTGCCAGCTTGCTTGCCCGACCGCTCTTAGCCCTCGTGAATGATTGCCCAATTGTTGAACTCCATGGCTAAAACTGCCCCTACAGTTTGCCATGAAGATGAGAACATAATCATTCGATAGTTATCCCAATCCAACCTCTCGGTGGATGATGCTTTTTGTAGCATTTGTTGAAGAGGTTTGCAATATATGGAACCAGGTCGACTTGTGATTGGGAGCGTCTGTCTCGGGGGGTGTGGTTGGAAGAAAGACTGTAGTTTGATACTGTAGGCTCGTTTCTTTGGACGGATAAGAGCCTTGTTTTGCTTGATAGCGAGGTTTCTAGACTTCGAAGATGACATATCAAAAATGACTAATTTGACCCTTTCGCTAGCAAGTTTGCAATCTGCATCATAGAAGTGGGTGGAGAAAGGTGAGTGAAAAGATGAGAGGGAAGAAGCCTAGAACGGACTCCTAGAGGGCCTTAGTCAAGGTAGGATCCGGATTAATCACCCCAGTTAGAGTGTATGGAGCATGGAGGCTATGGGATCACTTGCAACAATCATTGATGGTACCCTTAAGCAAAAAAGAGGGCTAACTTTTCACTATAGAAATTCAAATGGAAGAAGCCTCCTGCTTGTGAGCTTGGAGATTTTACTCCATGCCAAGCTTCTGGTGAAGGTCAACATCTGTCGGGTGAGCACATAAATGAAATGAAATGCTCCTAGGCTGGGTCTCGTTGAAGCATTGAGTAAGCATTTCTGGTCCTACTTGAGTACTCATGCACTTCTTGAAGCTCAACAAGTATTCAGCATATAGTGCCAATCCCATAACCTTCCACTTCCAATATGTATACTCAAAGCCTACTACTGGGCAAGGGTGTCTACATGCCATGTGAATCACCTTTCCAAAATATGTCAAAGTACTCTACATCCCCCACCTTTCTTTCTCAAAAGGCTGTAGTACAACCCTATAACCCCATCAGGTTTTGAATGGAGTAGATGTTGCATTGACAGCTTTTGTATAAAGGTTGTTCAATAACAGAGATGTTACCTGAGGGAGGTGTTACCTAGAGAAGCCACATCATGGCAGTGGTTTTTGGCAAAAGAGAGGAGGTGACAATTGGGGAAGGCACAACATGTGATAAGCGATTTTTGACATGATGCATAGTGAATGTACCAGTGTTGGACTGGTATATAGGTGAAGGACTGGTATATAATACTATCTATAGGAAATCTTTCCAACGGACAAAAGGCTGACAAGAAAAAAAGAGCGGACTCCAAACACATGAGGAATCCCTCGGATGTTGTGGCGCCTCGTCAATCCAAGCCCGCGGGAATCCACTGTTCCCCTGCGAGACCTTCAATGGTAAATTTCAAAACAATTTCTCCACTTTCGTTTGCAGTTTGTTTTGCAGTCCCAAACTAACTCCGTAATTTTTATACAAGCGAGTATGGAGCCGCATAACTTCTTGAATACGTCTCCCGACAAGGTGCATCCACGAACCTCCACTTGACAGCCGACGTTCATCTTTTCATGATCTCAAACTGTTCGATATATCGTCTACTCTTGGTCATTTACAGTAGTCCATTGTCGGGACATTTATATCTCGGGGCCACCTCCAACCGGCGGTGAATTGTTTAAGGAGAGATTTCGTTTCAAGAAAGTTACAGTTCATGTTCTCGACAGGCCTTTTGTGGTTCCCCGGCCCGGAGTCTTGGAGTTTCTCAACCTTGCGTTGATGCATTTTCACGTGGCGATTTGGTCATGTGTTAAAAGAGATGTTCTTTGTAGGATGCTTGAGTGCTTAGTTCCCACGAAAATTGCAAAGAAGTTTTGCTTTATCTGGTCAGCTGAGGATTGCAAAGACACTACCGGTTACATCATGCCTGAGATGAAATATCTCGTTAAGAATATTCGCACTATTCTTGCCAAGTACCCTGGTACATCATTTGCAACGCAAGGACAAATATTCCTTGTCGATGATGAGCCATCAAAGGGCCTCCGAAACCCACCAAATACTGGATTCTTCCCTATTTCATACAAGCCATCACCAAAGGGTTTGGTTGACCAAGATAATATGACAAAAGCTGTGTAGCCATATATATTGAAAATGGCTGCAGCTTCAACAGTCGTCAGCGGGAACCCTGCCAAGTGTTCTCGTAAGCCTATTGGTCGCGACCACGCCTATTGGGCTTGGTATGGAAGATATGTTGATCCTCGTGTTTGGATCCCACAACAAAAAGAACCTGATTACTTTGGTATGTACTTATCCCACTGTTTGTTATTTATGGAGAATTTGATCTTGAAAGTATCTTCCACTTGCACTTTTACCTTATCATTTTTTCTACAAATCTTCCACATTTCAGCTGACTTTTGTCATATGAAAAATTGTTTTGCCCAGTCACATTCAAGGAGCGAATTCGAAAAGAAGAAGAAGAGCTTCGTGATTGGCAAGAATGGCGGGCTTCCCGGCAGGTTTCAAGAGCATCAAGAGATTCAACAAGTAGAGTTCCACGTAATATTTCGGATAATAATGTTACTTCTAGGTTCGAGTTCTCTGAAAGTATTTCCGTTTCCTCTGGTGCGGAGACCGTTGCAAGTGGTTGTGGTAACCGGAGGCGTCTTCAAACACATGACTTGACTGCGATCCGTTTGGGAAGAAGCTCTGTAATATTAATGGGTTAGTGTAAGCCGTTGTATGGCTTCGAGCCGATGGATAACATTAAGTCCAACGGATGTACAGTTGACGTTACATTATGTGTGACTGCAATGCCAAAGTTGCAATCTCTAATAAAATATGAATGTTTATCATCAATGTATGCGGACTCATTCTTTCATGTCATCCTCTTCATCACATGCCATGATTGTTCTATGTTTGGTTTTGTATGTTATATGATATGGCAACCATTTTGTACAAAAAGTTTTACATATCTGACCTCACATCATGGTGTAATTTATTGCATCCTCCCATTTTCTTCATGAACGTCAATTTGGCAGTGGATGTTCTTCTAAAACCACAATACATACTTATATTGTCTCCAAAAAATGTTTGGAGGATTATTGTTCATGGTTATATTGTGCATAAAATAGCCAAATAATCATATGTATCGCTTTATTTCAATAATAAATTTTATTTATTCATATTTCTCATATTATTTCTGGACCAAACAAAAGTCCAGAATTAGTTAAAATACAGTTAGTGACAACAATGTGAGCTGCTACAGAGGTAGATTTATCTCAATCATATAGTTCGGATATAATTTATTATTTGAATGTATTATTATGTATTAATAATGATGACTTACCGTATTAGAAACCATAGAATATTTTTCAATAAAAATCTAAGTAGAACTTACCATTTAGTATAACAAAGAGTGGATTACATCATTTTCATATAGATTATAAATGTCATCTAGATTTACTTGTTTCTCTTTTTTCTTTTTAAAAATTGAACATGGGACAGTGGCCTTGGATGAACTTTATTGAGATTACTTGTTGGCTGCAGAATCTATGTAATACCGGAGCTCAAAACTTTCTTATTTTCATCAACTTGTCGTGCGCATACGTATCGCTACAAAACTACATCGCTGTCCAAACCACACCACACATATATGCACAATAAAGTAGTCTGCCGCAATTGCCCCCATGGCCGTGAAAAGCTAAGAACACACTCTTAACACAAGAAACATGAAATCCATCTCGTCATCACTCTTTCAGATAATAGTCGAGCCAGGGGCACCCCAAGCTATGGGGACTCCACCCCACAACAACCTATCATCCCATCATAAGCACACTCAGTTCTAAACGATGAAGGAGCTCGGTCGCGCAGGCTCAACTCGAGAGAGATGAACTGCGCGACTGCCGCTCTCGTGAAGATAAGACGGTTCAGGTGTCAAACTAAACTTGACACCTGATTTAACACTTGACCTAAATCCAAGTGTTAAATATAAATAACTAGCTTTATTCTAGTTGTTTTCACACTGTGCTTATTTAACTTGACAACTGTCGTGCGCATACATATCACTACACAACTACATCGCTGTCCAAACCACACCACACATATATGTACAATAAAGTAGTCTGCCACAATCGCCCCCCTAGCTGGTGGATAGGTCCCTCTACCTCCAGATAGCTACAAGATGTAATAGCCACAGCCGTACTAAGTCCTCTATCACTGTCCCTATTGTACTCAAACTCTATAGACCAAGAGGTCGGGTACAAGAGTAGCCCCATCGTTAGTCGCCGTCTTGCAATCTGTGAACTTGAGCCAAGATCTCGTGTGTTCAAGTGTCGCGGCCCTTTGCCTTGAGGGCAGGGGGTCGGGACACATGAGGGGCTGCCCCTGTGGTGGGGGCAGCGGCAGCGATAGGTATGGGGGGCTGAAGCACCCTTGAGTGCCCAAGGCACTCAAGGAGGCGGAGGCACTCACTAGGTGGAGCCCCGCACACCGGGTTGCGGTGGGGGTGCCTCCACAAGGGGTGGTGGTAGCTTAGCGGGACTTAGTGGGGGTGGCATAGGACTCACCATGGGGGTGGAGACCTCGTGGTGGGAGTCGTGGGGAGTCTTGGGACTCATCACGGTCCATAGTGGCCGTGGTGAGTGGGCCAAGACTCACCGCGACTCATCACCGGGAGTCGAGGGTTTTCGTGGTGGTTCGCCATAAAATGGCATGGCTGGTTGTGAAACCCCCGCGGACAGCTACAAAAATATATATAGGGAGTAGTAACCCCGAGAACGGTGCAAGCCCGTTGGTGTCCAAAAACTAGTGAGTAAGCGAGCGAGCCGGAAAGCGACCAAAGAGTGGGGAGCTGTTCCGGACTGCCAACTACCAAAGGGAATTCCCACTGGTTCCAAATCGGTGGAGGGTTCTTTGGGAGAACAAAGGGGGACCGTTATGCCCCGGTGAGCAGCCGAAGCTCCAAGTTGGCCCCGCGGCCGGTTGGGAGTCAAGCACGCGCATCAAAGCGAGTAACTATGACTTGAGGGGGAGCTTACCGAAGTGAGGTGCGCGACACTTGGTATCAGAGCTTAGAGTTCAGTACGCGATCGTCCTTGGGATTGGCCTCATCATGGGGTCGGGCAAACCGAAGCGAAAGCGGAACGGCCCAAAAGATGATGATCCCGGTGAGCCCGATGGGGGCGACGTGCCACCGAAGCGGCCGTTTGAGGAAGCGACGCAGGTTTTTGAAAGCGAGGCCGCTCAAGAGCGGGAGGAATCCGAGGAGTCGGAGCCCAAGGAATCCGTGAGAGCTCCGACCGACCAACAGATGCCTCCCATGCTGACAGCCTTTTGGGAAGGGTTGTTGGTGCAGTTTGGCGGGACGTTGAAAGACGTGTTGAAGGCGGCTAATGCCACTTCCACTAAGGCAAAGTTTAAAGTGAAGCCTAAGGAACCCGGCATCTTCGAGGGCGTCCGAAATCGGAAGGCACGCAACACCTGGCTCATGGAGCTAGAGCAGTACTTCCGGGCGGCCAAGTTGAGTGACGAGGATCGGGTGGAAGTGGCTCCCACCTATTTGAGGGGCTATGCTCAACAATGGTGGCAGAAATGCCTTCACGACCGAGGCCCAAGCCCGGAAACCTTGAACTGGAGTGGGTTCAAGGAATTGATGAAGAGACAGTTTGTGCCCCTCAACGCGTCCTGGCTTGCCCGGGACAAGATGAGGAATTTGAAGCAAACAGATGACATTCGGGGGTATGTCCAGGCTTTCAATGTGCTGTTCGCTCGAAGTCGCGGACATGGCAGAACCAGAAATGGTCTTCAACTTTGTGGTGGGACTGGCCCCATGGGCCAGGTGGAAGTTGGAGGAGAAGCCACCCAAGACTTTGAACGAGGCAATTGAGAGGGCTGAATGTTTCTCGGATGTCCCTAGGGTTGAGAGACAAGGCCGTACGGAGCTGAACCACAAGAAGACCCGGCGGGAAGGTGACTCCTTCCGACCGGAAAAGAGGTGGGATAGGCCACGCGGCGACAATGGCACGTGGAAATCGAAGGGAGGGCCTTCACACGTCAAGGCGGCACCCGGTGCTTCGAAAGGAAAAGCGGGTGGAGCGGCTTATGGCGGACAAAAGATGACCTTTGATGGAGTGTGTTTCAATTGCGGGGAGCCCGGGCACATGGCCAAGAAGTGCACGAAACCTCGACAATTGAACATGACTCGGGCAACCACAGAGCTGTCGGAAGATACCATCAGTCGCTTGGTGGAAGCGGTGGTCGCCGGGACTTGCAAGGTAGGCAAATATTCTTGTGAGTTGTATCAGGAAACTGGCGCATTGCGTAAAGGGAGTCACTTATTGTTCGTGGATGGGATAATATCCGGAACTAACGTGTCATTGTTGGTGGACACAGGAGCGTCGCACTCCTTCATGACACCGGCAACGGCACAAAAGCTTGGACTCCCGACAACTGACGTAGGGGCCTCTATTGAGGTGCATTTTGCCAAAGGAGAACCGCAATTGGCGACGAGGTTGGCGTTCGATGTTCCTCTTCAACTGGGGAGTTGGGAGGGACGTGAGAACTTCACCGTGTGCGAGATCGATGGAGCGGATCTCATTTTGGGGATGACCTTTTTGAGCAAATCCGGAGCGGTCATAGATGGCCGCAAGAGGGTAGTCACGCTGCCATGTTGGAATGGTGGCGAGGTCTTACGAGTTTCGGAAACGCCCAAACTCGTGGGAGGGCGAATAAACCTTCTATCAGCAAGGGAGTGGGCCGTGGAGGAGGCACACGAGCCCCAATTTTTGCTCTACATTAGAGAAGTGAAGGGAGAAGGCAAGGGAGAGCCGAGCCCAGATTGGATCAAGGGGATTTTGGAGAAATACCATGATGTGATGCCGGAGGATTTGCCAAGCGGCTTGCCACCGCGAAGAGGAGTTGACCACAAGATTGAGGTGATACCGGGATCGGAACCGCCTGCCAAGGTGCCCTACCGGTTGAGCCACAGAGAGTTGGTCGAGCTGAAGACTCAGCTCAAAGATCTAATGTCAAAGGGGTATATCCGGCCGAGTAAGTCACCTTACGGAGCCCCGGTGCTATTCGCAGACAAGAAGGATGGGACGCTGCGGATGTGTGTCGATTACAGGGCTTTGAATAAGGTGACTATCAAAAACCGGTATCCTTTGCCAAGGATCGACGACCTTTTCGATCAGTTGGCAGGAGCGAAGTATTTAAGCCGGATCGATCTGCGCTCTGGCTATCATCAAATTCGAGTGGCGGAAGGAGATGAGGAGAAGACCGCGTGCAGGACAAGGTATGGTTCATATGAGTTCTTGGTGCTGCCTTTTGGGCTCACCAATGCACCAGCGACATTTAGCACGCTGATGAACAGCCTTTTCCAGGAGTGGTTGGATGACTTTGTGATCGTGTACATCGACGACATGTTGGTATATTCGAAAACAAAGGAGGAGCACCTGGAGCACCTCAAAAGGATGTTCCAGAAATTGCGAGAAGGGAAGTTGTATGCCAAAGCTTCAAAGTGCGAATTCGGGGTCACAAAAGTGGAGTTCCTGGGGCATGTGATTACACATGATGGGATCAAAATGGATGACAGAAAGGTGAGGGCGATCTTGGACTGGGAGCCTCCGACTTCGGTCCCGGGAGTGCGATCCTTCCTTGGACTCGCCTCCTATTACCGGAAGTATGTGAGAAATTTCGCCAAGATCGCGGGGCCGTTGTCAGACCTTCTGTGTAAATCTAAAGTCTGGGCATGGAACACTCTTTGTGGCCAAGCTTTCGCTAAATTGAAGCAGGGGATGGCGGAAGCTCCAGTCTTGAAAATCCCGGAGTTCGATCGTCCGTTCGAGATACATACAGATGCGTCGGACTTTGCGATTGGGGGTGTACTGATGCAAGATGGACGTCCAGTGGCTTACGAAAGTAAGAAACTGAATGAAGTGGAGCGACGGTGGCCGACGCACGAGAAAGAGATGAAGGCGGTGGTGCACTGTCTTGAGCTTTGGCGCCACTATGTTGGTTCCAACCCAGTGAAGGTGTTCACGGACAATGTCACGGTGAAGTATTTTGCCACGCAGCCCAAGTTGTCCCCAAAACAACTTAGGTGGCAAGATACTTTGGCGGTGTTCGACGTGGATATCCAGTACAAACCGGGATGAGACAACGTGGTGGCCGATGCTTTAAGTAGAAAGCAGCAGCTCTTGTTGGTGTACAAGGGCGAGACGGCGCTCCAAAGGAAGATCCGGAAGGCTTGCCGGAAGGATGAACTGACGAAGTCCGTGATGCAGGACTTGAGGATGGGGGTTAAATCGCAGTTCCACTTTCAAAATGGACTGCTCCGGTATAAGCAAAAGCGTCTCTACGTGCCGAAGGGAGGGATCAGAGATAGCCTCTTGAGAGAATGCCATGATAGCCCGCTTGCGGGCCACGGCGGAGCCAAGCGCACTGCGGCGCTCTTGAAGAAAGAGTATTTCTGGCCCAAACTGAGGGAGGAGGCAGAGGAGTATGTCAAGACATGCACCACATGCCAACAAAACCGGAGCGAGTACAAAAAGCAAGCGGGGCTGTTACAACCCTTGCAGATTCCAGAGGGGACTTGGGAAAGCGTCTCGATGGATTTTATGACTGCTATGCCGCTGTCAAAAGGATTCGATGCAATCATAGTGGTGGTGGATAGGTTCAGTAAAATGGGCCATTTCATCCCCACCAAGGAGACGGCAACGGCGCAGGAGACAGGGCAACTTTACTTCGCCCACGTCTTAAAGCATCATGGAGTCCCGAAGGATATGTCTCGGACCGCGATCCAAAGTTTACGAGTAAATTTTGGAGGGCACTTTGGAAGAAGATGGGGACGAGGCTGAAGATGAGCACCGCCTTCCGACCTACGACCGACGGCCAAACAGAAAGAGTGAATTCCGTAGTGAAGCAGATCTTGCGGAATTACGTGTCGGCAGACCAAACAGACTGGGTGGAACACTTAGACGCGGCAGAGTTCTGTTATAATAACACAGAACACTCCGCAACGGGAGTTTCCCCTTTTGTATTGGTCTATGGAAAAGCACCTCTGGTGCCGACAAGTTGGGCCGCCCAGGACGTTGAGGAACCGGCAGTAGCGGCGGTACTGGAAGAACGCGAGCGTTTGTTGAAGCTCGCAAAGTACAACATTGCCAAAGCTAGGAAACGGTATGAAAGGCAGGCAATCGGAAGCGGAGGGAAGTAAAGTTTGAGGCAGGCACAGAGGTCTGGTTGAACATCAAGAATTTCCGACTACCTCCGGAAGTGAGTCCGAAGTTCGTACCTCCGTATGCGGGACCCTTTCGCATTCGGAAGGTTATGAATGAGGATGTGTATGAATTGGAGCTGCCGGAAACAGCAAGGTGCACCCAGTATTCATGTCTCCCTTTTGAAGCCTTAATTCAAAGATGAAGCGCGTCCGAATCGGCATCAAGTGTTGCGTCCGCCACCTATGCTGTTGGATCATCAAAATGAACCTGAGTACGAGGTGGAGGCAATACTTAAGTCGAGGAGGTTCAGGAACCGAGAAACGGAGTATCTCGTCAAATGGAAGGGCTATCATCATGTGGAGGCATCTTGGGTGCGTGCCTCAGAAATGGGAAACGCATCCGAGGCGGTTGCAGCTTTCGAAGGGCGACCTCAAAAACGGAAGAAGCGTTGATGGGGACATCAACTTGGAGCGTGGGGGAGGAAATGCATGCTTAGCCCGGCTTAGCTAGCTTAGGAATCTGATTGCAAAAACTTGTATTGTACAAAACGTGCTTTAAATGAAATGGCTTCCAAATGTTGTGCGTCCTATTTTGTTTGGAATGGTGATGCATGGTATGGTTGGCTAGTGTGTAGAATGCATGCTAGCTTATAAAAGTGGGAGAGGTAAATTGGGTAATCGTGTGTTTGCGGAGTGCCGAAATCAAGTGACCCCCATTTAAGGGCAAGGAAACTTGCGCCTTCTTTGGGAGTTCACGTGCTAGTGCGCACCTGGCGCGTGCGCGTACTATAACTGCGCTACCGAGGGGGTTGCCTTGTAGTGCGGGCTAACGCGGAAGCTACGTGCTTTCCGTTCACGTACTATAATCGTGTAGCCTCGGGACGAAGTCGTAGTGCGGCTTCGGCGTGTTCCCGTACCTCAGGCCAGCATTCCAAGGCGGACCCAATTGTAGTGATTGGGGCGCACGGTTGGTTCAAGGTTATCTTCCTAGTCAAAGAGGGTTCCAGGTGAACCCTTTGCTCAAGGTGATGCCAAAAGCGGCATCATGAGCGGTCGCAAGCAATGTTGTTGCAGTAAGGCGATTCGATCCTCGGGGAGGATCGTTCCTTGGCCTTGAAGTAGGCCAAGAAGAGTGCACTGGGAGGAGCTGGAGAGGCTCCACCCTTGGCCGGGACTTGGAGGAAGTTGGCCGAACTAGCTAGTGGAGAGTAGAGTCAAGTGTGGGGTTTGGTTCTTTGCCATGGGACGCCATGGTACGGAAACAAACTCCTTGATGTGGGACGCCACAACTTGGATGTTCGTTTCTACAAAACGATAAGTCGATGAGGACATCGACTCCCTGTTGGTAGGGGTGTGTGTCGCGGCCCTTTGCCTTGAGGGCAGGGGGTCGAGACACATGAGGGGCTGCCCCTGTGGTGGGGGCAGCGGCAGCAATAGGTATGGGGGGCTGAAGCACCCTTGAGTGCCCAAGGCACTCAAGGAGGCGGAGCACTCACTAGGTGGAGCCCCGCACACCGGGTTGCGGTGGGGGTGGCTCCACAAGGGGTGGTGGTAGCTTAGCGGGACTTAGTGGGGGTGGCATAGGACTCACCATGGGGGTGGAGACCTCGTGGTGGGAGTCGTGGGGAGTCTTGGGACTCATCACGGTCCATAGTGGCCGTGGTGAGTGGGCCAAGACTCACCGCGACTCATCACCGGGAGTCGAGGGTTTTCGTGGTGGTTCGCCATAAAATGGCATGGCTGGTTGTGAAACCCCCGCGGACAGCTACAGAAGTATATATAGGGAGTAGTAACCCCGAGAACGGTGCAAGCCCGTTGGTGACCAAAAACTAGTGAGTAAGCGAGCGAGCCGGGAAAGCGACCAAAGAGTGGGGAGCTGTTCCGGACTGCCATCTACCAAAGGGAATTCCGCTGGTCCCAAATCGGTGGAGGGTTCTTTGGGAGAACAAAGGGGGGACCGTTATGCCCCAGTGAGCAGCCGAAGCTCCAAGTTGGCCCGGCGGCCAGGTTGGGAGTCAGGCGCGCGCATCAAAGCGAGTAACTATGACTTGAGGGGGAGCTTACCGAAGTGAGGTGCGCAATCAAGTGCCCAAAGCATGATGTCAGGCCAATGTAGACTTCAGTGTGTTCAAATTCTTTGCCCCATGAAACCAACGTCCTGGTACTAAGCTGCAATGAAATGGCTACTTATAGAGAGATACTTGGGTTACTTATGCACCCAGAATACAATCAATAAAACTTGGAGGGTATTCTCATGGACCCATCAGGTTGTCATGAATTCTTGCTATGGATTCCAAGAACACCCCAACCAAGAGGGGCTCAAAAATGTACTGGGAGGACATCATTGGGGCCAATCAAATTTGGGAGATTTACTGCCCAAGGTCATACTGAGGTTTGGTAATCTTGTCTTTACAAATGATATGTGCTCCAGTTTGTTTTGCCTGAATTCAAGGATTTGTGCTTGATGCCTATTAGTATGTGTAATCACCCACATTGTACTGGGGAATTTTTTTCAGGGCAAGACAGCGCACTGGATCCACGATCCCCCTGCTTGCTAGCAATGGAGATGGCGCCCACAAGAACGCAGGAGGTGGCCCTAACTCTCCCAACGTGTGGGTTTTGTGCCACCAGTACCCCACCTTATTATGGTATGCCTCGTACCCACAGTCTGGCACTCAGTATGGTCAGGGTCAATATGGTGCTCGTCCATATGGGCAGTATGGCCAGTATCCTCGCCACCATATTTGCCACCCCTAATAGCTATGGGGTGGCAGGCCACTGGAATATCCTCCTGCTTATGGACAGTATGGCCAGTATGGTCCTCGGCCTTCTGGCCAACAGCCACGGCCACCAGTCCCTACTTGGCAGGATCCTGCTTTGAATTCTCCTGAGCGCACGGAGGTCTCTGAAGGAGGGGAGGGTGCCGTTTCAAAGAATAATAGAACCAATGCTTTAAGGAGGGCTAATAGCTCAGCCAAAATTGAAGCTGCCAAGGTCAAGGAAGAGAGAATAGCTGCAGGTCTTCCTCCCACGATTGATTTTGACGAACCTCAAAGGAGCCCCGTATGGTCAGACCCGGAATGTATGGTCAAGGAAGAGAGAATATCTGACGAGGTATGGAACAAGCTTGTAAGTTACTGGCAGACAGAGGTGTTCCACAAGTGTCGGGCAACATGAAGAAGGCAAATGGTGCAATTTGAATCCTACCAAGATTGGGCGTGGTGGGAAGGCAATGGTGGAAGCACGCTTGGTAAGTGGCATCATCACGACTCTGTATTTTGTTCCTCATTGAATTGCTATGTGTATATAGTCAGCCCTTACATTGCTTACAAACTTGTGGCATGGGTTTGTTTGTGGCATGGATTAATTTGTAGGAAACACTATCAGGGTGCCCTCCTACATTATATAAATTCAAGAGGGTTTAGTGTCACGGTTGTCAGCTGGGGAGTGACAGGCGGGTAAGTGTGTTTTCCACGTTTGCTAAGAGTGGTTGCTGCATCATAGGTTGCTAGGGTTTTTTCACGGCTTTTGGCCTGGGTTTTCTTTCAATGGTTGTTCATGCCAGGTTTTTTTGGTTTGATTCATACTTGGGCAAGTTTTAAGGATTGTTTTCATGGATGGCAGGAGGGAAGTCTCGCATATTCTACAGTAGTTGGCAGGATGGATGGCTTGGACAAACTGGTGGAATCACAAGGACGTGACATGGCAGAATTAAAATTACAGATGCAGAGTATGATTGAGTACCAGAAAGCCATTGTGACCAGATTGGGGATTAATCTACCAGGCGCAGGACCAGTGACATCTACGATGGATACGTCTGTTGTGACAGTATCAAATGTTTGAAATCCCAATTTCAGACGGTAACTGGTGCTCACTCTAAGCCCTTATGTCTTCCTGTCACTGATGATCTTTTGAATTTGACCGAGCAGCAGCAGGATACAGGGAAGGCCAGCTGTGAGGTACACGTGGAAATTCAGCCCTTGCCACGTACAAAGGCAGTAGCAGTCCAGGGGGCAATGGTGACAGAGCCGCCGGGCACACCGGATTCTGGTATGCAGGTATGTGGGAGTTTAGATGGGGAGGAAGATGCAGACGGGGACAAAACAAACAAGCAGTTGCTTTAATTTCTCCTGCTCACATGTTGAAGCCAAATGTCAGTTTACTTCCTGGACCAACGAGGAAGCATTTACTAATTCTGGACTTAAATGGTCTGTTATGTGAATCTTTTCATTCTGCTAATGGGCTTGCATCCCTTCCCAAAGGTTTTGTGGGGAAGATGTGTGGCAAGAAGATGGTAGTTTTGAGACCACGCTGTTATGACTTTTTGCAAAAGTATTTTGAACACTTTGAGGTGGCGGTGTGGTTTGTTGCCAAGCTCACAACTTCTTCCCAATGGTAGACTATATTTTTGCAGCCCACACTAACCTGGTTTTCCAGTGGGATGCCCTTCACTGTGACGAGGATCCAATCCTCCCATGCCGTAAGGGGTCTGATTCAAAGCCATTATATTTCAAGAACTTGTCTACAGTGTGGGCAGACTGGCCAAAATGGACTTATGAGGACACTGTTATTGTTGACGACACACCAGAAAGGCGGCAAACAATCCTCCCTTCAGTGGGATTTTTCCAGAGCCATGGAAGGTGCAACCAGATTCACTACTTGATGAGTATCTAACAGAGGTGTTGTGGCCTTTCTTGTGGAAGGCATCGAAAGCTGCCAGTATTCCCAAGTTTTTGGAGTCTCAGCCTGTTTTCGGACAACAACCATACAACACTGCTACTGTGAAGGTACAAACATTCTGACAGTGCTCCAGAGGCTACATTTTTGTGGGTTCATTCATTGCATTGCTTTCCTGGATGCTTCTCCTCGGTTGCTTGATTAATGCTAGGTTTTCTTTGCAGCTTTTCATGTTGGCTTTTTTTGTTTGATTCATACTTGGATTTTGTTTCTATTCACTATTCATGTTTGCTCATTGCTTTCCTGGTTGATCTCTGGTCTGTGACACAGGAACTTGTGACAAACAAAGGTGATATTGTCGACAAGCCGGTACAGACGAGGGGCAAGAGTGTCGACCCGGCGAGTAGCCCCCCAAAAGGTCTCACCACCACTGGAGATTGCAAATGGAGTAAGTCCAGGCCGTTGTCTTGTTTGTTATATTTTTTCCAACCTTGGGGCTCTCTTTAACTCTCAAATGTTGAGTGTCCTAGTCGTGTGTATGTCATGGGTTTTCACATCGTGTTCTTTTTTGTGTGGAGTTGGGATCACAGTTCAGGGTGGGTGACGAGGTTCAGCTGTTGGATGTGAACTCCAAACGCAAGAAATGTGGAGTAGGGCTGATGTTGCTCTTCAAGGTGCTGTGGTGGGTTACGGGTACCCTGCTGTGCCTCTTGATTATGCCTGTGTGTACATCAAAGAGGCATGTGTCAGTAACACCCCTCTACCATATGTGAATGGTGTTAGGAAACAGACCGAGTTGGGGCAGGTGGTTGGCCAGACAACATTTTGGAGTCTAAAGTTACTGAAACTTATGGAGCTGCGGAAGGGATAGTCAGTATTGCACTGTTTAACAGAGTTCTTGATTCTAATAGCACTGTAACATACTAGCTACAACAATTCAGCCCATGTGTGGGCTTGCTTGTTTTTGGCTGGGCCTTTTGAGGCATGGATTTTTTGACCTTGTGGCTTTTGAGGTGTCCATTGGGATATTGGTCTCATTTGGATTTTTGTAATGTGATTTATAGGGCTTGTATTGCCCTGTAGTTGACTATTTTCTCCTTGTGGTTGATAGTATGCAGGAGGGATCCATTCTGTTTTCATGTTGGAATTTCACCATGTAATGAAGATTTTAAATCATTTAATTCACTTTCATTTTAAATAATAATATTAAAAATAATACCATTAAAAAAAAATCCAAGGCTGCAATCTCCTTGTTCTTTTAAATATTAAATGAAAACTAAAAATTAAAATATGAACATTAAAAATATAAACTATTTCGGAAAACAATCTTGATGACACGTGGCATCACTCTTGCTCAAACTAGAACACATGGCAGTATATGACACGACATTCTTTATCCATATTTTCACCACGTGTAAAGATCCGTAGTCATATATGCTAGTCATATATTTTGTCTGTGTGCCACATGTCACATCTCAAGTGCAACAGGTGTCCCGCTAACAACTCTTCATGTAGACATCCCTGTAGTCATATGAGCGAGTCATGTAGTCACCACGTGTGAAATCTGCCATATCACACTTGTCTCGCTAGCGCCTCTCCATGTAGGCATCACTGTGCAGACATGTAGTCATATGATCATGGCAAGAAGTCGTGACATGTCAAATTCGCAGTGGCGTACGTGTCCATCCGTCGCCTCTCCATGTAGGCATCACTTTGCAGACATATAGTCATATGATCCCCTGACGAATGTATGACGTGTCGCTTGCGCAGTGGCGCACGTGTCCCGCTGAAGCCTCTCCATGTAGGCAGCACTCAACAGACAATGTAGTCATATATTAGTCATATAGTTGTGACTGCAACCCTCTCTGCAGCAGGACTCCAGGTGCCACGCAAGCAATCATGGATATGACTTGCAAAACGCAGTCCTAAAGACTAGTCGCTGTGACAGGGCTTTTTTCACTACAGAGTGATGTAGTCATGAACGCATATAAGACTGAAAAAATAGTCATATGTGAAGTCATAAAAACGCTCATTTGTTGTAGTGACTACTAGTGCTGGCAGTGGAAGATATTGGTACTGATGCAGCTACTGGTCGCGTCGTGCCTCGAGTAATGGAGACGTAGTCAGGTGACCAATACATCCTCCACTCCTCAATCTTTGCTTCATGTCCTCGCCTGAACTGATGGTAATCGTCCATAGGCGGGCCTTCCAAATGCTGGAACAGTCCCTTCCATGCCATGAATGGGGTGAATAGCTGTGGATTGTGCATCTGCTGCAAATCACACCAGCTGTCGAACTCCCGGATAAAGTCATCCAACTCGATTGTGCCCACAGCTCCAGAGTACCTACGAGGCCCCTTGGTAGCTCCATACATCTCCTCCATGTCGTCCCACAACAATGGCGAATGAAACTGCACACCTGTTGATGAAGCCTCCGAGTCTGTGTCTGACTCTGCACTAGTTGACGGTGGAGGTGAACGTGGTCTGAACCGAATACCTCGTCTTGTGAACCCACTCTCACTGTTACTGCCTATAGCCGTACTCCCCTCAAAACCCTTGGGTAACTCCGTGATGACACTCACAATGTGCACCTCCCCCACGTGACACTATAATGCTCTAGTACTAATTCTAATAGTGACACGGGTGGGCACCTGTTGCAGTTTAAGGGTCATATCCCAGTGGCTCAGGGCACCTGCACCTGCATCCACCGCAAGAACTCCTATGGTTGGCTGGTCATCAACCCAGCCTCACCATAGAAGAAACATTGGTGGTCTTGCTGGTCATCACTCCAGCCTCACCACCGACAGCATACTCTAGGATTGACCGGTGATCAAATCCGGCCTAATCCCTATGAAAGCAAGCGCCCACACAAAACCAACATGGCGCACAGTCAAGCATGCAGGTGTTGGGGGGGATCCAAACACAAGAAATCAAAACATCAACACCCCCACACCAAACTCCATCTGCAGTGCTGACCTGCAGAATATCCCAGCCCAAAACCCCGGATTGACTGGCCTCCACCAAGAGAGGCTTTGGCAACTACAAATACAAGGTAATGAAAATAGTACAGAGATGGAGGGGAAGAATAGAAGCCCGATCCAGCAAGATCTTATCCTGATCTATGCTATCAACTGCCAGACTTCTCTCAAAGTGCCTCGCTCTGCATGATAGTAAGGTGTAGGAGGTATATCTATGTCCAGAAACCTGCCACTAACCTTGTCCCAAGCTACAGTAGCTCGCTCTAACCAACCCTCCTCCTCTTTCTGCCAGGTAGAGACAAAGCAACACTCTGCTATCTCCCGCTCACTGAACACTAAAGAAAACAAAGGTAGTGTCTGATAGTCTCTCAACTCGAAAGTTTTGAGACGGTTGCGGGTGTCCTCATTGCAAATGACTGCATCTCCTTCAAACAGAACAAACTTGTCCTTGCTAATGAACCCCCGCTCGTGGTTGCCTTGTGCAGAGCGTGTCCGGCTGCGACGCTGTCTGATTGCACAAACTTGTGTAGCTCCTGCTCCTCTATTCCAGTACACCATGGCATTGTGGCTGAACACCTTGGTCCCCGGGGCTGTCTTTGGCTGTGTTCCAAGCCTAGCTTTCACCCACTTTGGTATTTCACCTACAGCTGCAAAACTGTTGGCTCCAACAGAGTTCTGACTGTCCAAAGCAATATTGAGGCCCTCAACGCCAACTACAACGCCAACTACAGCAGTTTGTTGTCCACTGCTAATGCCTGACTCCCAGTATGCAATCAACTCGTCCAACTGTTCTCCACTCAAATCAGTCTGAGTTCCTTGGGAAACATAAATCTTGTCCCCTTGTGTGCACAGGCTAAGAGACGAGACCTGCCCTTCAATTACGGCCTCATTTCCCCCAGCCATACAAGGAGGACATCCACAGATTTGTCTCTCATATAGACCAGCACATGTTCTAGAAACAGAATTGTGGATCTTTCATGGCACACTCACACTCTAAAAATTCCATAGATTTTTAGCAGAGTCCCAAATACAAAAACCGTCGACGACACCTTAATCTGCGTGGTCTTCTGGTATGCTATTTGGGGTGAATGATATGTACAAATAGCTCGGACTACATAACTTATGATTCATTATCATGTCCTTCTTCCATGTGACCAGAAACCCCAGGTCTTTTGCTTGCAAAGCGGGGGTTGGGTTCATTTGCAAGTTTTCCACAAAAAAAAAAAAAAAAACGTATTTTTTTTTTTTTTTTATTTTTTATTTTTTTTCTCCTGAGTGTGTTAGATTAAGGTGTCGTCAACGACACCTTAATCTGGGTGGTCTTCTGGTCTGCTATTTGGGGTGAATAGCATCTACAAATAGCTCGGACTACTTATGATTCATTGTCATGTCCTTCTTCCAGGTGACCAGAAACCCCAGGTCTTTTGCTTGCAAAGCAGGGGTTGGGTTCATTTGGATGGTCTTCTGGGCTGGAATTAAACTTCTGCCAAATTAAAACACACTTATTTAAACTCAACAACACATGGATCCCTTCGTAGATGCTGATCGGTAAGGATAAATGTTGTTGTAGTCATCCATGATTCATTCAGCCAAGTAATAGATGGGGCCCTGGAGTTGAATGCGAGGGAGACGGTTCAGCCAGCGTGGACCCCCCGCCAGCCCCCACCCACCCCCGCGTCCGCCGCCCGCGCCGTGTGGCAGCCCCTCCCGCGCCTCATGTACCCTATGCCAAGACATGACACATGTCCTCTCACCCATCCCCATCCCGCCTCCCATCCTCACCTCATGCATGGCATTGTCCCCCATCCCCCCTGCATGCCTTCATCCTCCCCATGCCACATGCTTGCGTCCATTGCATACATGGTATCCCCAAACATACATCATGCCCTCAATTCAAATTCAATCTGACATCTTTTCAAATTTTGAAATGGCAAATCTGAATAAAGAGAATGGACGTTGGGATATATGCCACGTCGTCACATACACTGCCACCCCAATGGAGGGTTTTGCTACCCTCATCGTGCATTTCCTAGTAGAGCAGTTCTCTCCATGCGTTTCTAGCTTGCCCACATGAATTGACAGCATTCCATTATACATGCCCAGAATATGAATGCAAAAAGGCGCGTGTGAGGATACGGCAGCGAAAGAAGACATCAGCAAACTCAGAAGCGTCTTATTTTTGTAAGCATGGCTGAAGAGGTTGAACATGGCAAGATTTTGCCCCACCTTCTTTATAATCTGCAGAGTCAGCTACAGACACCAAAGATAGGTACTTTCACATACCATGACTTGCAATGGAGGTCCCAATGGCACGGACAGATACCTGATGAGAACACAACTGAAATTGCATATATTCCTTGGAATCGGGTGGCGGACTTCATTACTGGTGAGTCCTCCCAGAAGGAAGCCCCATGCACGTTCCGCACTCATCGACAAAAAGGCACCCCTGCTGGGACTCTCCAGGCACCACGCATCAATAGTGCCATGAACATTACAAGGTATGAATTCAACTTGAGCATGCCATGATTCATGAAAATGTCCAATCCCAATAGCCATGCACTTATGCTTTCATAAGAGCGGTTCTAAAAGGCCACTCATGTTTTTGGCGTAGGTATCACTACGCCTATGGCCCACAAGACAATACCCTGAACATTGTGGAGGTAACAGAGGCTATGCGTGCGAAGAAATGGCGTTCAGGTCCACCAAAGAAAAGGGGGAGAAAGCCTACAGTGGGGCCAGCATCCACAGGAAAAAAACCTAAACAAAAAAGGACTACAAACAACAAAACAGGAGAAGGCATCAAAAGAGGATGCATGTGCCGATTTGCTGTCAAGCAATGCTACCTAGACCCTGGTATGGCAGAGATAATTTATTATGAGAAACAACATGTAAATGGAAGAGGTCAGATATGCCACGGACCTTCATGTCACTTGAACTGATGTGCAATGGCTCCCCATCTTAGCGATGACATGAAATCATGGATTTTGCACAATTTGCGTCTTGGGCTGAGCATAAACAAGATAATGGCCAAGCACACCATGCGAGTGAAGGAGTTGATGGAGCAAGGGCTGGACGTCAGCCGTGACACTTTTCTCCTCTCCCATGACATACGGAATATTGCGAAGCCATGCGATGAAGAGACATTCAAAAAACACCCCAATGATGCACAGAGTGTCCGCATGTGGGTGCATGAAAATATGGCTAGTGTTTTCTACTACCAAGAAGAAAAGAACCACAAGGCTTGGACATCCAGTAACATCAAACTTGATCTTCCATTCGTTCTTGGCATACAGACAGTGTGGCAGCGAGATCAAATGTTGAAATTTGGCCATCACAGAATTGTCGCATGCGACGCCACCTTCGGAACCAATGAGAAGAAGGTGGGATCTGTCTTTTTACTTCATTGCAATCGTTGAAGCCAGGTTTAAGGTGTATTTGCCATACTGCATCCTCACATCGTACAAATCTCATACTCACTGCTTTCTCCATACAAATCTGCCTCAATTGTTGTACATTGATTGTTGTTTATGTAGTACCCGCTATACACCATGATGGTATTCGACGAGTGGTTGAATGGAATCCCAGTTGCATTCATCATCACAACAAGATCAAAGGCAATCGATTTGGAGCCATGAATGTCCGCACTGAACGGGAAGCTTCAGGCGAACCAGGCAGGATGATATGGTGATGCGTTTTGGGTAGGACGCATGGGTGCTTTGGAAGGCATGTCAGCTGGTGATTGAGGTGGTGCAAACAAGCTATGAAGGCCACCTCTACTACTCCCAATAAGGCTTCCACAGAATTTGGCTATGGTGCCATCTTCTAAGTTGGGGTGCAACATTTGCAACACCTTCACTTGATGCGCACACATATTACCTTTGCGGGCATGCCGACAATCACAACATCCCCAGTTGGACTGTGGATTGTGAACCGTATATGTAGTCCCCTCATCCCAAATACATTTGACAGTGGCGATGCCCCCTTCTGTCTGCGGAAGGTTCACATTGCAATCGGGAATCTGTTTGGCAAGCAAAATAGAGCTGCACACAAAGCCTTCAAGTCGCTTGTTGCGGATGAAGCCATATGTTTTGGCATACGACATATACCAGTAATGAGTAAGCAAATCACATGTGAGTTCATGAATGAGCCAATCGACTCGTCTGTTGACCAGTTTGCTCTTTGTGCATTTCAGTTGTGCCTTCAGATTGCCATGATAAGCTTCAATGGTGGCGTTTGTGTCTTGTCCTGCGTGTGGAATGTTGCGAGAACCCATTGTCCACATCTTAGCTTTGGGAACCCACTCCTGCTCCAAGTAGTCACAAAATTCACTTACGGTGGGATACTTGAAACGCAAATTCACAAGTTCGCACACTGCCCATGCTTCACCTGCGTCACCCTCGCTTTTTGCAGCACTATACATGATTTTTGACATATCTTGCATGACACATGCACGCAAATCTGCATCTTTGATCTTAGACACGACATTCTTTTGCCATGCTCTCCTCACATGCCAAAGGCATAGAAAAACTACAGACTACCCCCACACGGCCCTGACATAGAAAGACATGTGACAACATTATAATGTGGAGATTTGCAGAAAAACCAAAAAATTCCAGAGAGTTGCGAATCGGGATTCACCTGATTGTTTTTATTTCAGCATCTGCATCATCAACAATGAAAGCATGTGGGCACCTTCCGCCCAGAAAAGTCCAGGACTGGAATTACTGCCATTAATATCCAATGAGTTCGAGCGGGTTCTAGACATGACAAGACATAATAGGGTCTTGCAGCAACATCTCCTTGCTATGGTTAGAGCAGCCAAAGGAAAAATTTGTGACTTGACGTGCAGCATGGACGAGGGTATTCAGCATCCCCAAGAAGACCCCACTTTCACTGAGGTTGACGATGGAGCAACCAACTCCCTTGTGAGATGGAAAGATTTTTTGGAGGCGCGCGGTAGAAAGCGTCATGTGGCAAACTTGCCTGAACGGCAGAATGCAGCAAAGAGACAATTGTACGCATCTTGATGCACATGGAGGTGGGGGTCCTAGTGTGCAATACCCTGTTTGTTATGCCAAGTAATAGATGGGGCCCTGGAGATATTTGACCACAATGACATTGGTCCCAACATTTGCAATCCTAATGTTCCCATGACGTGCCATGCTTCATGTATATGTTTCGTTCTCAATGCTGTGACTTTGTCTTCCGAAATTGTGTGGATATGCAGGCTACAATTACCATACATGTATGAAGTGGTTAGTGCTGAATCATAAAGGCGTGTTGATATGAAATTGCATGGATTCTGGACTGTGTTTGGTGTTAATTTTGCATGTCATGGCATGTCTAATGTGTTCTTCCCACATGGTGTTGCATTCATTTCATTCATTCATTCATTCATTCATTCCATGCTCGTCATAAGCCTCAACAATGGATATTGCCTTGCAGACTTTGGCACATGCAACCACATTGCAAAAATAGCCGGGATACAAGACATAATTTGCCTCAACCATCCTAAAACCATGTACATTACATTGTTCCATATGCATCTTGCGTAGTGGTAGAGTGGCCACCTCGAAGGCTGGCTGATAGATGGCTGCTCACACGCATTTCAGCCATGGAAACAGGGACATGCATACAATGCAATGTACATGAGAAGAGGAACCCTAAAACCTTTCATCCATATCAAGCATATGCATATTACCATCCCGTATTCAAGTCGTCACCATTCATCCCATTCTGGAAATGCATAGGAATCCTATGCATGTTATCATGTGATATTTCATCGTCACCATTCATCCCATTCATCCCTATTCATGTTATCATCCGTATTCGACATCACCATTCACCACATTCAGCCCATCCATCTCAACCCTATCCATATTTCATCCATATTGCGCCATCACCATTCATCCAATTCAGCACATTCATATCATCCTATCCATGCTCCGTATTCGACATCACCATTCACCACATTCATCCCATCCATCTCAACCCTATCCATATTTCATCCATATTGCGCCATCGCCATTCATCCAATTCAGCACATTCATATCATCCTATCCATGTTATTAGTCGTATTCGACGTCAGCATTCATCCCATCCATTCCAACCCTATCCATGTTTCATCCATATTTTGTCGTCACCATTCATCCCATTCATCCCGTGAGAAGAAAACTGTGGATGCACTGCATGAAGTGAAGAACTGTTGTGGGCACTCTATAGGGTAAGGGCATCCACCACTGTGTAAGGGCATTCACCATTCCACCAGGGTAAGGCCCCGATGTGAAAGATAACCGAGTCTCCAGCTCAATAGGATCCACAACATTCATGGACCCGATATATGAAATTGAGCCCCGATCTCTGGCAGCGATCGGAGATAGTTCCCTGGCAGGAAGGGTAAGGCAAGGACCCTGGGCTTATGGGCGACACCATCAATGTGACCCCATTCAGGGGCAGTACTATCCCATGTTACATACCACTTCTTTTCACTGGACCTAGGAAGATTATGAGTATGCACTTACATTATAATGAAGGAACACATCAAAGCAAGATTTTCATGAGTTACAACAGATTTGGCCTCCTCTGTTCTGTGTGCAGACTGCCATGTGCCAACCTACATACATTGATTGGCTCATTCATAAAACTTTACTTTGTAGAGTGAAAAAATAGAGTGTACATCATAATGCTCATAAATGTTGTAGACAATTTCCTAAAGGGGCAGACGGCGGCCACCAACACCCTTGACATGAAAGGGATCATGCTACAGTCTCATGTCCCGGCATGGAAGTCCTCTCCCCTCCACTGTGGTCTTTCTTGTGTGCATTCGCCAACATGCAGGTCTTGTGGCATAGCCATGGAATACATCCAGGACAGGCTCATCTTTCACAACATAGTATGGTTGGCCATGGCAGGCGCTCTGCACTTCGAGTGAAACAATTTTGCATATTTCCCTCTTCTTCATGATAGCCTCATTCACCGGAAACCAATGCTCGTTCAGCTGCAGAAACAAACCCAGTGGACAAGGGTACTGTTTACTCAAAAGTAATGAGCATGTGATTAAGTGCAAGCCAGTAGGAAAGAGAACAAATGCAGATGAAAAGTGAGAAACGTACCGGCCCAACACCTCCTGCTCGTGGTTGTACAAATGTTTGATTCAAGTAAACATCTATGTAATGTGCCGTAAAGCAACCACACTCCCAAGTAGAGACCTGTTGGGGGACAGGGGGATACAACCACAGGCGGGGGGCAGTGGCGTTCTTCCATTGGAGGCTCGGGGGTAGAAATCCTCTGGAAAGTGCCCAGAAATGTGCAAACAAAGGCTTCAGCATACTATGAGTATGTGACCTTTTGACACTATTTAAATGGAGGTACCGCTTCCCTTCCAGAATGACGGCACTCCAGTGCGATCTGCACATGACAATTGCAAACAGCGGCATTAGAACATGAATGCACTCATAACTGAGAATACAACACCGATGTGTGATATAGGGTAGCATGCAGCAGAGTACGTACGCATATATAACAGGAATATTCATGGCCTCCACCCCATCACATTGAAGGTAAGGAAAGCGTTCTTGCATCCACTGTAGAATAGAATGAGCGCCCACACCGGATTCCTTGTAGTGGTCACGAAGGCATATCCAGGTAAAACTGTCAAGAAGACGTATCTTATTTCTTACATGGACGGGAAGAGACAATAATTTCATTCGCAAATAGAAATCCATGACTCTGTCACTTGTCCACCCCTTGGGGTTAATCAGGAGATCTGCGTCGTCTAGTCTAAGGGCGATATTGGGGGCTACACAGTTATGGAAAAACCAGACGTTTGATGTCTGTTTTACTTCTGCACCAGCTGATATCCTGGAGACATACACTCTGTGGACTGTGCGCCATGAAACAATATCCACACACGCACTCGTTGATGCTCCCATAGTGTCCACCTCACTGCCACAGACACATGTCAATGTTGGCCAAGGCAGAGCTTTGGGTGAAGGAGCTCCGAGGGCGTTCGTTCCTCCAAAACCGAGCAAAGGGTTCGCATGTTGTACAGGGGGTCTGGACGACACCATTCGTGTTACTGCAGGCACCATAACAGGCACAGCGAAGCGTTTGACATGCATGTGTAGCGTTGTTGGGCGCATGCACTGCAGGCAAGTGCACCTGTTCAGTCACAACCTCGCTTGAATGCAATTCAATTTCCATTTGAGTAAGAGCACCTGGTTCAGTGGCATTAATGCCAAGGAGGGTAAGGTCTGTGGCGGCGGTGTCATGGTTACACAGATGACCGTCATGTTTACACAGATGACCGTCATGTACATGGTCGGGCTTCGCTGCATCATCGGCCCCAATGCGTTCATGTGCAAGCTTCCCTTCCACTCCAGGTGTGGGCTCAGCGTCTTGCAACAACTCTGTTGGTGACCCGAACATCAGAGAAGTAGGCGTGACTGGAAGGGGCTGATTGTGAGCACGCTGCACGACACCACAATCTACTTCATGAGGAGGCAAAGCCTGAGGGGGTGTTGTGACTTCACCATACTGGAAGTCAAAACCGTTCATTCAAGAATGATCGAGGTTGCGTCTAATATCCCCCACCTGCTGCACATCAGCAATTGCAGCCATGTACGCAGCCTGCAATGCTTCATTCCCATGGTCCACATTACCTACAAAATGAACAAAACAAACAATGAGTATAATGGCTCTATGTAAACAATGCACGACATGATGATGCAAGGCAAATGCATTCAGGCAAAGATGGGAACAATATCACCTTCCGCACCGAAAATCCAGCCCATGTCAATGTCTTCACGGTGTTTTCAGGGTATTCTGGAAGTTCCTGATTGCTTCATGTCTCTCAGAAAGGGTGCTTGTGTCAATACACCACAACGTGTCAAAACCCTTTGGATTGCAGATGGCAAAATCCCCCAAAGCTCTCCATCGAGTCATGTCTATGAATTCTTGCATATCCTTGTTCACACCATCTGCCCGGCTCGGGTCGGAATGCAACAAGTCCTCCACGCATCTTTTCGTCTCATGCATCAGATTAATTGGCAGGTATGCAAACAGGCAGGGGCCAACCAACAGGAAATTAGCTGACGCATGCTTGAGCATGGAATTGCCCTCTGGCGTTCCAACAAGTTGAACCATGACATCATGCAACAATGTGTTTGTCGATGAAGAAACTGCATCAGTGCTACTGGCATATGACATCCAGATAGTCCTCAACACCTGCAAAATCAGCGGGCATTTCATAGGGGGCCCTGCCTTGCGGTACGATGTAAAGACTTCTCGTAGGAGCTTCGATTCGTCATCCGAGTGTTTGAAGAAAGTGGGTAGGGTAGCAGGCACATTTCCCTTATGAACAATGGTGTAAAGAGGGGACCAACCCCGCTGATGTGCTTCTTTTTCACGATGCCAATTGGCATCCCAGGCAGCCAACTGCTCTTGAACATACTGGTTTCTGATGGACTCCAACTCAGCGTGTCTTGCTATTTCTTTGAATTTCAAAGCTTGAGAGGGCAGACTTGTACTCATGATAGGATGTAATGGCATTGCACTCATTGTAGACAACTCCATAGTCAAAGGCAACGCCAGGCTTCTTTGTCCAGATAGCCATGGTCTTGAAGACAACATCCTTCTCCTCCTCTGGTGCTGCATGCTGGTTCGCAGGGAAACAAGTACAAATACATTAATATAAACCACAACATTTCCAGCGATTATGTTGCATATCTGACCCCAAACATGAGCATGTGTGAGTGAAATAGAAAGGGAAATGAATATGTGCATGAAGTATTGTAGTGTGAATTCACCTGTCGATTGATCCACCAGCGACCATACGCTGCAACCAAGTTACATTCAGCAAAGCCCTCCGCGTCAACAAGGTGCCTGAGGGATTGTTGGAATTGAGGATTTTCCATGCTTGGGAAGGGTACAGGAAGCAATCCGTAGTTAAGAAGGGTGTGAAGGCCAGGACACCGAACAGGTGAAGGCTTTTTTGGAACCTCCATGGATGAAGTTAGAGATTTTTACTTGTTGGTAAAATATAAAATGGCATCCTCCCTGGAGCGAGGAAGTGGAGGATCAGGAGCTCATGCCCCACTGACCACTTTGTTGCTTGCTAACGATTTGGATGCATGCAACTTCCCTACCTTTGAACCCCCGGCAGGAGCCCCTTTCCTAGAGTTTTCATGAGGAAGATTAGCTGATGGCAATTTTTTTCCATGGCCTGCATGATGGGAGGAAAAACCCTTCCAAGTTTGCAAATGTAGAGCCCTCTTGCGTTTCGGCGGTTCATCAAATGTGTCATCATCGGAGTCATCTGGAAGTTGACCTGATGTGGGATGTGTCTGATAGGAAGCGTCGTCGGCATCTGATGACAAGTCCTGGACTACTTGACTCTGCGACCTCATGGACCTCCTTCCTAATTTCCGCTGGAGATGCTCCATTTCTTGGGACACGTCCGCCTGGGAGGCCTGGCCCTTCTTCTTATTTGTGGTTTTGCGAGGTGGCATATGTCCATGGCGCCTGAGGACATCTTCCATAATACCCTTCTGGCTTGGTTAAAAAACAGGGAACATTTTGAGGACACCTTCACCTTCCCCATGCTTCATACAACCATCCATCCTATGCAAGTTCAGTTTCTTTTTATCGGCAAAAAGCAGATCACAGTGTATGCATCTGTATTGTCGTCTATTAGACGCACCAGGTTCATGGACCCTTGCCCTTGTGTAGGCCTCGCATATGAGGGACTCGAATTCATCAGTATCATATGTCTCGCGGTATTCATTCCGGTTCTCTATCATTTTGCTCTCCTTCATCGTGAAATTGCAGCGCCAACGTGCAAACCTACATAGACAATGCCTAGCATAAATCCATAGCAACGATACTTTTTTGAACCCTGAAATTGCATGCATGAGCATTGAACCCCCTAAAACCTCTAACAATGGAGTGCATGAGCCTAAACCCTAAACCCTAAACACCAAAACAAAATGAAAGGACTTCAGATAATATGAAATATCTCCGTATGGAGAGTGTTCATGGCCGCATATGTGCACGTCCCTGCAGCTCGCAACTAAACTATGGAAACAACACTTTATCCGGGTCTGCTCTTTCAAATACCAAGCAAATAAAACATGCAATAAGTTGCCCTCACCTACAATTTTTGTAACACACAAAAGTAACAAGCGTCTTACCCTAAACTCCATATGAAACAAAGTGTTCACCTCAGCTTCATGTCAATGCTTGCATGAAGTGCACATAAGTACCAGACAGCCCCACTTTTGCAGTTTCCTAAGTACTGTAGTGAGAAAGCGATACAGGAACACGGGTAGTGTGCATTAAGGCTAGCACATACGTACTTCTCTAGTTCACTCATTTACCACTGCTATTGCCCTGATTGATCTGTTCCCTCTTTTTCAATATCTGTACTTCTGGAATGTCCCACATTTCTGAACCTATGCATACAGTATATATGAAAGTACCCACACAGAAGGGAACCTGCGAAGATGATTGGGTTTCGGATGCTCGATGCAGAACTCATTCATCCGCAAGGTAAATCCTGGGAGAAGAGCACAATGACAATCCGGATAACACAGAAGAGCAAGATTGAGGTTGTGGAGCGATAATAAGGACCTGCACGCAATTCAGATTTGGAGCGGAAGCGGTGCAACCATTGAAGACGACCACAACATCCTGCTTCGTATGCTGATTCTCCATTCCTATCCACAAACTCGACTTGCATGACGGGACGCGGTACGCCAACGCCATCAAACGCAACGATAGCGACATTTCGCGATGCCTGCCAACAAGGCAACATCCCGTCTCATCTGGTACGTCTATTCCACCTATCCTCATCATTTTACATGCAATGCCATACCATGTATGCAATGGACGCAAGCATGTGGCATGGGGAGGATGAAGGCATGCAGGGGGGATGGGGGACGATGCCATGCATGAGGTGAGGATGGGAG
The DNA here is from genome assembly GCA_030704615.1 of Takakia lepidozioides. Classification (NCBI taxonomy): domain Eukaryota; kingdom Viridiplantae; phylum Streptophyta; class Takakiopsida; order Takakiales; family Takakiaceae; genus Takakia; species Takakia lepidozioides. The sequence goes on from CM060731.1 coordinate 65,347,636, forward strand.
GCGGGATGGGGATGGGTGAGAGGACATGTGTCATGTCCTGGCAGAGGGTACATGAGGCGCGGGAGGGGCTGCCACACGGCAAGTGCCGCGGGCGGCGGACAGGGGGTGGGCGGGGGGTCCACGCTGGCTGAACCGGCTCCCTCGCATTCAACTCCAGGCCCCATCTATTACTTGGAATTCATTCATCAGGCCAATTTTTCATCCCACACATCCATTCCCTTTTTCATTCATCCCATATTCATTCATCCATCAACTTTTCATCGCACATTCGTGCCACATTGTGGTCATGGAGCCTGTCTGTCTTCGGTCCGATGGAGCAGAGTTTGTGTCGTTGCATTGGAGTTCGCGTCCACGGCAATAGGCCCACTTGTTCCCTCGGTTTTAGGGTCCGCATCAGTAGTCTGCTCGCGCTTCGGGGAATCTACTCATGCATAAAGGAATCTGCTCACGCCTTTGCTGCCCTCTCATGTGTGCAGTTACAGTTCAGCCAATTTGCATCTCACTGCAACCACATCAGACTGGTCAAGTTATAGAATCGCCTTAGACAATTGTACACCTTTGTATTGAAGACTTAAGGGATCTATGTGAAGTATCCCATGCCTACTTTTCAAATATATCAATATAATTGAACACTGATGTTTGTACAAGGTCCACCCAAAAATTGAGAAGGTGTACCACACCTGAAGACTTGAGGGATCTGGGTGGAGTCTCTCAGGTCTACTTTTCAAATATGTCATATAACTGAACACTGTGTGTACAAGGTCCACCCAAAAATAGGGAAGGTGTATCACACCAGAATCATATGATCTCTAGGGATTTTGTCATCTTTATCAAGTCAGAACGATGTATATAAAATGTGAATTATAATAGAGAAACCTCGTTAGATTATACCTTGTTAGATGAGAGGCTTGAATCTTTGCCGTATTCTTTTCACCGAGCAAAGATTGCTGTGGGTAGGAGATGGCAGTTTGGGTCATTTTTAGGGGTTTGCGTGCAGTATGATACCTCCAAGTTTTCTCTCTGCGCCCAAGACTCCGTATAACGGTCATAGGGTGTTTTACCCTACCAAGACAATAACGATCTGCACAAAACAGGAAGAAGAGAAATTTGTGGTATTGAGGTGGAAAGATGAGCAAGATGAGCAAGTAAATGAGGACGATGCCTATAACCTCTTTGTCCTGCAACATGCTCAGGTCGCCATCGATTCATCCTAAGAAGGTAGGCCACACTGCAACTTGGACTGGGGGATGGTAGGTGTCCAAATCCACAGTTTTCCCTTCAAAGGTTCCGTTGTTTCCGCACATCACAACATTGTCAAAATTATATGGATGTTCGTGTCCGTAAGCTGCCACAAAAAAAACACAAACCATGGGACTAGTCTCAGTCAACATAAATCAGAGCGTGTGAATCAATTAGTGATGAGCCTCAATAGCAAACTAGTAATTTTATAAAAATAAACATAATATTGTAATAATCAACAGAAAACAAAATTGGCTTTTAATTAGAAACGATCTTACCATCTTGTTCTGGACTTTTGAAAATGTCTCTACTAAACTAAATGGCTGAGCACTTTGTTAAAAATAAAAAATAAAAAATGTCGAAGTTGATGTTATAATAATGACCAAACTGAATTGTAATGCCTAGCAATCATTGACGCAAGTCTTTAATCATACTTTTCAATCCGCTGTTTGTGTGGGATCAAACATCCATACTAGTCTCTTGAAACATTGTCAGTGCCAAGGAAAAAAAAAAAAAAAAGCATTATAAACAGTTGCGGCCTCACTAAAATGGAAAAAGATTTGACAACACAGATACGAAAAGTATGCTAGATGGGTTTGGGTGCTCAGGAACTTAGCCAATAATGATCGTTTCAAAAAAGAACTTTTTGTTGAATTTTGGCAGTGTCCGAGGCAGGAGAGAGAGAGAGCCCGAGGGAGGGTAGGGTATTGGGAATTGCAAACCATTTCAACAAAGTATATTTCTGTAGAAAGGGTTGCATATGTAGCAGAGGTCTGAACGCTGCTAATTTCAGCCGGGTGTGGTATGTATATTTGTTCATAGGCAACATGCTGGTGCCCCATTGAACTATCTGCAGGGGCTGTGGTTCTGGAAGGGAGAAAATGAAAGAGACTAGATTTTGTGTAATGAATATAGATAATTCCAACCCTCTCCTTCTCCTCCTCCTCTGTTGTTTCTTTGGTGGAACGACGACCTATCATGGCTTTGATTGGTTTGACATCTTTTCTTTTGCGAACTTTACAGCAGGGGTTGCCTAAGACACAGCTACCTGCGATGCTATATGCTCTTCTTGCTCCAAATCATTGAGAGGAAGCTCGAGGGAGACCCCTTGAAAAATACACATATGTGGGACCGAAGGCGGCTATCTATCTAAATTTAACAAGGGTCCCAAATTTTGGTGGCAGTTATAAATCTGAAGGTCAAGAAAAGGGAGAGCAATGTAGCAGCCAATGAGGAGGGACGCCAGGGGTGTAGGAATGGCTGATATGTGAGGCCATGTGTAGAGGAGAGCAGAGAAGTAGGATATGTGAGGCGGTGGGGCAGTGGGGCCATCCTTCTAGAGCTTTCCAGAAAGAATTGCTACCGCCTGTGTACATATAGGAGGACCCCTCACAGTGTGGCTGGGCTCTGCCGAGAGCGGGGTATGAGCTAGAGGTTTGGTGGGCTTTGGCTATGTGCAGGCCCACTAGAAAACCCAAACACTAATCACTAATCACTTAGGAAACCAGGCCACTTCCCCCTCGCACTGCACTAATAATTTGTCAATACTAGGATGTTGAAGCACCTTTGCACCACACTATTTCTTCTGAAGACACTAGGGCAAACCAGTACTACTGCAACCTAGTTATTTACCTGTCATAGCCAGCAGGGTAGTACAATTAACTAATGCGAAAGTTTAGTAGTCAGAGCATAGCCTATACTGTGAAGAGCCTCATTACAAACTCACTTCATGATTTGCAGCCTTCAATTTGGGCCGAATGCCGTCGAGCATCTCCAGCTTTCCGCGGAGGCGAACAACAAGGGGCAGATAATGAGTTGGCAACAACACTTTCAGTCTGCAACACACAACAGAAACCCTGAGGGACACACTACATGTACCCTCTGCCTCTCACTGCAATAACAAATTTGTAGCCAAAGATGGTGAATGTCACCTCTTCTGAGTGAAGCTGGCTGAGATAAGGATGGTTACAGATGTTGCAAAGCTTCATCACAGTATTTTGAATCGATCATCCATACCATCACATTGGTTTGATAAGTCACCTGATATAACACTCATCTCAATGCCTTTGAGATCCAGCAGAAGATTTCTATGAACTCCAGGCACGAGTTTTCTCTTAAAAAGCAGCAAATGTCAACAAGTTTACCGTGTGCAACCACCTTTGGAAGGTATGATACCTTCGCATGTCCAGACATCCATCTTCACACGCTTCAAAGCAATTTTTGGCAAGCAGATGCATCGCACCTCACCAGTGTTTGAGCTCATTCTGGAAGCTCATTCTCAACCTTAACATGCCAATCCGAAAAAACTCCCTCAGCAAAGCAGTTAACTATTTCCAGGCTCTAGCTCATTGCTAATTTGAAGCAAGCACCTCAATTACCCAACTTCTGCTTCTGCTACTGATTCTTACACCAAGTTTAGACATGCCACATACGACGCAATAAGCTTCACATGCGCACCTCCTTATTTCACAGATCTGCTGTCTTCAAATGCAGACGTCTTACCTTATGCTTTAACCCCAAGCATGAATGGGGGCAACACTTCATGGAGATGGTTGATAATAGGAGGTTCTCCTTTCTGTCTCGACAAAGCCTGTAGTGCACATCAACCAGAAACTTACTGACAGCAAAGATACAAGCCGTGCACTATTTCGGAGAGCCAAAATTAAGAGAGATCCTCACCTGGTCAGTAGCAGCGCCACATTCTCAAAAGGCTTGTTAAACCATTGAGCAAAGTCATCTGAAGAATTGAAGATGCTTGGCAGCAAGAAGTTCAGCAGCGCCCACAGCTCTTCCAGATTGTTCTGAAACACAGTCAACAACCAGTTGTGAGTTTGATACACATGCAATGCTTAACCAATTTGTAACCTGCAAACCCAGTTGGTACCTGGATGGGAGTTCTCGTGAGTAACAGTCCGTTGTTGCTCTGGTAATGTTTCATTTCAGCATTGAGCTTGCACGATCGCATTCTTTATGCCATGGCATTCGTCAATGATAATTTAGTGCCATGCTATCTTGCATACCTTTAGCCTATCATGCTTCTGCATCAGATATCAGTAATAAAGACGAGCGAATAACGATTTCATAACAGCTCTCACTGCAATTATATCACGGGTGCGTTCCTCCTAGCTTCCACGCCGCTCCTCTGAAGCACCAGAACTTTAAGGGTGTGTCGTCGTCCAAATTCCTAGCAATTGGTCGCACCTCAATCCTCAGAAAAGGCGATAGGAACATTAGAGTCGAGACTTGTCAGAGGAATTGCTAGCACGAGAATACACAATGGTGTGAATGTGTGTGTGTGAGAAGAGTGCCCATAAAGGAACCGAAATCTGAAGCGGAAGCATTATAGCAACCTCAGCAAATAACGCAACGCCAGCTTCGCGAGAGGGTTCTTCACTGTCACAGAGCACACCATCCATATCCGGTAGCAGGCCCCGCACAGTAGACCGCTGCTTCTCAGCCTCTGAAACACTAACCTCCTGCGTACTGCTCGCATAATTCAGGGGACGCTCTCTATCCCCTCCAACTCTCTTGTGCACCGAGATTTCGCGCTTACCAAGATGTGGGCAGCTCATGGGCTTGCACCCAAAATGCAGGCTACACTTTGCTCATCTATAATCTCTGCAAGTATGTGGAATAAGATATGGTGGGCACGGCCGCATCGGTCGAATGTAATGACAATGCGGACGAACAGGGACACAGAGCGCCATAGCTGCGAAGCTGCTCCCAGGCAAAGAGCTCAATATCACAGCTGGTGCTGTGGCATCTTGCGGAACAGAATATCCACTGTGGATAGAATATTCCTGTTATGGATCCATACAGGGTATTGATTGACTGGGCTACAATAGCAGGCAGAGTCCAGCATTCTATGGATCGATCGCGGAAGTTGCAGGGCAGCTAGGGCATTGACGTGGTCACAGATCGCTTGTCTGACTCGTATGCATTCACGTCGATTGCTGCAGCATCGAGTCCTTGTTGTCGGACCGGTGTGGTGAGCATCACTGGTTTCCGTCATTGGACAGGACGATGTACCTGACTGCTCTGAGAGATGGACTGCCTCTTGTGTAATCTCACCGCACATAGGATTCCATCCATGTCCGCGGTGGACATGCTCGTTTTAGGGTAGAGGCTTGTTGTTGGGTCTGGATCCAGACTGGGGTGATCATCTTTGGTTGAATTTCCTCGTGTTTAGTTCGCATGTAGCCTTCTCAATATGAGTTGTCGAATGCCTCGATATCGCCCTCTTTGTGCTTTTTGGGTCATCTTTTGAAAAGGTTCGCGATTTTGTATGAAACTCCTTTGGCAGGACGGCCGAGATTCCGTGACTTCACAATTCACACTCTCTCCATCACCCTGTGACGTTTCAGCTAGGTACTCTGTTTGGAAGTTTGCACTTTCGAACCCTGTTGGAGCCATCATGGTGAATAGAACTGATTGTTGTCAGCTTCAAGAAGGCCCCGCGCGGAAATAAATGTAGTTTGTGCGATTGTGGTGGTATCTCTTTTAGTCGGATCGATTTGGTACTTAGGTCAGTGGACAGAGACAGAGACAGCGAGATGGGGGGCGGATATGGGCCACTTGTTGCGTTGTATACAGCATTGAGCATAGGCGGAATCGCGTGGAGAATCAACTCGGCATTGCAGAATGCTCTCCCAGAGGAAGTTGCGTCTGAGAAACGAGCTTGGGATCCCGTAGAGGCTGCTCGTGTACTACAATCACTCCTACAATCCTCGGTCACCGTCGGTCTCCTTGGCAATCTGATGGCGAACTTTTTCCTTCTCATCGCACTTTTGACGAAGGTGGGTTCTCTCTGGTGGTTCTCTGGAATCTTCTGATTCCTGTCATTTTCTGAAAATGAGATTCATAATCTTCAGCGTGTACCTCACAAAACTTATTTGAAAGAGAATCCCTGAAAGTGATGACTGATCCCGAATTTAGTGGTTGAAGTTGAATTCTAAGTTGGTTCTTGTATAGCGGGAGATAGAGAAGCCAACCAAGGGTGTGAGCACCAGCTCGACATGATAGGAGATTTGAAGTCTAGACAGGTCATTGCTTTTGGAAATGGTTCAGGACTCCAAAAGTGTGAGGGAGCAGGAAGATATAAGACCGATTAATGAAGAGAATTGGCATCTGGCTGAGATGGAACCTAGCACGGCAGAGCCCAGTTATGGCCTCAGGTGGAGATTCTACACATGAAGAGGGACACCTGGCATATCAATTTTTGGGATTGACAAAATTAAATGCAGCAGCCCCTATCAGGCCTTGAAGTCATCTTGCCTGACCCTGAAGCAGGAAACATTATATGATCCTGTGTTTCATAAACTTGTTGGAGGATGAGACTCCCACACCCTACCCTACCATCATTACTAAGGATTTGGAGATGGGAGAATTAGCTGTTTGTCACTGGAAAGGGGCACTTTGTAGCTTGTGGATATAGTGGTTGCTTGTGACTCTAGGGAACTGAAAGCACTAATGGGAAGACACATGTGCAGACCATTTTCTTTGGTCAGCTTTCTCTAATAGAGACACAGAAGGTGGTGGAGCGTCTCATCAACTACATACTTTTCAAGGTGAATGTCAGACCTTCTGTTGTGTCTTACATCTAATATAACGTATTCTAAGACTAATCGACTAGGCTTTTCATGCCAGCTCAGCTTCTGGAACAACCAAAATCTACCCCCTCTCAATTTGCAGGTATTAAACACATTTCTCCTGAGCTGTTGAGATAGCTAGCCCAAAGATTGTGCGAACCTATAAACTGATAACTTATAAGTCCAGTCTACTGTGCTCTTGCGCAGTGCTGTAGTTAGGGCATCAAACTGCCAGTGACCTGTAACTGGATTGTTATTGACTGTGCGGAAGCACTGTCACAGATTTTGGGCTGAGGTCCCACATGCCGGTGAGTAGAAGTCTCATAAAAGGCTTGATGTCCTGTGGCACAATATCCTCAAGGAGTACTTCTCTTCTGTTCTTTCAAAGTGGGGAGGTTACACTCCCAACGCCAGTCAATATGCCAACCTTCAGCTTTCTTCGATTCTTCTCTTGTGTTCTTTAAAGGGGGGAGGTTACAGTCCCGACGCCCGTCAACATTTCCAACATCCAGCTTTCTTTGATTCTGTCTTTGTGTATATGCATGAGAGAACTATTCTGCCATTCCCTCACCGTATGTCATGTTATAATGGCTTGAGAAGCCATTCTGATGGAACACTGGAATGAGTGCTTGAAGAGTGGTGTTTCGTGTACATGCAGGCATGCTCAACACTCTATATTGTATTTTGGGTGGGGATGATGGCAGGGTCTGTTTCTTACATGGGTGGTGCGGCCAGAGATGCTGCAGATTGCAGTCTGGCTTGCTTGGTTTGCTGTCCTTGGCTTTCTCAAGGTGGGATGATCTGTGCTCCTCTTGTCCTTCAAAGCAGAGCTTGTGAGTGCACATGATAGGGGAATGCAGGGCATGGTTCTGAAGGGAGTGGGCAAGTGCATGCAGATGTTCCAAGGCCTGGCGAGGGACCGCTTGGAACGGTTAAATTCATCCCCAACTGCAACTATGCTAGCTCACATGCGCGTATTTGCGGTTCTTTTACTAGTACTTCTAATCGACTTGTTTTGGTAACTCCCTGCTGTCTCTTCCTGTTCATGTCATTGTGAAGCTTAATGCAGTAGGTGAAGAGGTTTGTTCATGGTGGTACAGCATTGGGACCTAGTGCTGTGGAGATCTCCATTCTTCTAATTTCAAACACAAAAGTACAGGGGAGGATTATAGATGTGAAGTTTTCTATGTCTGCAATCACCTCCCTTCAGTGGACTCTCTTTGATGTATTGCTCTTATTCCAGAGGTAAAACAGTAGAAGTTGGGGATGCAAAGGCATCCCTCCAATTTTGTATGTGGTATTCATTCTCCCCACAACTTGTTCCAAAGGGATGTTTACATGCATGGTTGGACAATTGCATAAGCATGGAGGACTATCATGGATGATACAGGATGCAGCTGTGCATGATGGTCTTTAAGGACACTGGCACCAGCACGTTTTTGCTACTTCTATTTGAGCCTCTCAGCATTGCGATTGATACTTTGCAGGTGACTGTCACCATCCCCCTCCCCGCCCGCCCCCTCCTCTGCTCCATTATTTGTTTCCTTTTCTAGCTCTGGTGTTTCCTTTAGTTGACCTGTAAAGGGAAGCATTTATCCTGGCTCATGGAATCTTGTACAGGTTCTATGAAGGTGGGATTGACAGTCGGAAAGGTTGGTTTGGCAGGCAGTCATAGTGCATGGCATGCAGCTGCTGGATACATGGCAACGGCACAGCTTGGATGTGTCATCACAAACCTCAGGGTTGCAGCCTTCTGAAAGGTCTGCTGCAGGTGTGTCCCGCGCTCACTTCCTAGAATTATGCCAGTGAAGAATATTGGCCAGCTGTGCAGGTGCCATCACTGTCTAGTTTAAATGAGTGTGGTCCTGGTGAACATGTACGCCAAGATTTTATGACTGAAAAGTTATGTGTTGGCTATAGCTAAAGCCCTTACTGGCATGGGCAGCATGGTGGTGCCACAGTTGTTTCTCTTGTGTATAAATTGTATTCTTTGTAGAATCTTTTGAAAATTACTCGTCATGAAGGTCAACAGTCTATGGCATCACTTCCAAGTAACCTGCATAACTTCAGATTTGGGAGGACTGTAATTTGAGCAGGTTGAAGTGTTGACACCAAGTTTTCTGCTAGTTGCCACTGTTTAGGATACTTGTGACCATGTTTCATTATGTGATACTGCCCTCCTGGGGTGGGAGGTGTAGAGTTCTGGCCCTTGGAAGAGAGTGAAGGTTGAAGAGGACTGGTGCAATGCAGGCGCAGCATGGGAATGGCGGGGAAGTGTGGTCCGGAACTGCAGCTTTATGATGGACATTGTCAGCTTGCTTCTTGCCCTAGGCCACTGTGTCCATATCTGGTGGCTCCGCGGTCTTGCATTTCAAGTGGTCGATGCTATTCTCTTCCTGAACTTGCGGGTGCGTGAGGGAGCCTTTTCCTTTCTGTTGGGTGGACGATTTATGAAAGGGATAGTTTGGGAGCTGAATGGTCAGCAGTGTTCATCATGCTGTATAGTTAAGGGTATGGAGCATAGATGCAGATTGGGCAACCAAGGCAAATGGTCACCAACAAGTGGTGCTGCTGGCAGGCACTGTTAACTGCAATATCAAAAAGGATCAAGGGGTTCATGAAACTGCGGGCAGACATGACTACTTTGCAAGGAGCCCTACCTGATGCTACGGCAAATGAGCTTCTCGCGTATGAAGATGATTGTGCCATCTGCAAGGTTTGTTGCACTTCTTTCTGGTGTCTTAGGCTCACAAAGCAGGTGTATCTGTCAGAATGTCTGAGCAGGGGTAGGTGTGGTTGACAGGAGCCAATGGCGAGGGCTAAAAGGCTACCATGTGCACATCTCTTCCATCTGTCTTGCTTGCGATCTTGGTAAGCCTTAATCTGTAAATGCCTCTTCCAAGTTACAGAGCTAGCAAAGCACGCATGCTTACTTAAGACATAAGGAAAGACTGGCTGAGCAACTATTTGTCCCAGTTTGTTGCAACAGTCTCTTGTAATCCCGAGATTTAGTTTTCTTTTGGGAATTCCTGTCAGTTCTGCATTCCGTGCTTGTTTGTAGAAACTGTGGCAGATGGAGGATGGCTGCAGGTTGGATCATGGGTTGGCAGAAACCAATCCCTTGTAATTCCGAGCATTTAGTTTTATTTTGGGAATTCATGTCCGTTCTGCATTCCGGGCACACTTGCTGGTAGAAACTGTGGCAGATGGAGGATGGCTGCAGGTTGGATCAAGGGCTGGCAGAAACCTATTCCTGCCCAACCTGCCGTAGGCCCCTATTTATGGGTGGCTCCAGGATGACGACACCAAGTCCTCGGTCCTTTGTGGACGTGCCTACTACCCTCCCTGGCATCGGTGAGCGGCAGGCTCAGGAGCAACAGCAACTCACTAGTGTGCCTGTGCCCTCCCCGGTGCCTCTACCTTTGTCAAGCCCGCACTGGAATGCCCCAGTGACCAACTCTTGGAGGTAGGTTTTGCTGCTTCTTTGTCTTGGAGCAAGGAATATGGCTTGCTGAGTTCTAAGGTTTTTATCTACTGGCAGTCATAGATTTTCTCCAACCATGCAATTTCAACAGAGTATCTTTTGTATTCAGGCAAAGAGTCACTGAAGCCGTGATGCCAAACTGAGATAGGGAGTGGGGAGTCTGAGATGCTGCCAAGATACTAGAGCTACAGCGCTGGATCCTCATTGTAGTTGCTTTGCAGATTGTTGAGAGCGGGTGAAGAAGCACTCTGTAAAGGCTAGATCTATGTAACTGTATCCAGTGCTTGTGAGCTTATCCCTAAGACAAATGGATGCACGTGGTGCACAATAGGACACCTGCCTGTAGTTTTTGCAACAATTACAAGTGTCTGTCCAGAACGTGGTGATACCCTTAAGCCAGCACATGCCAATCGGTGGATAAATCACAGTTCTGGGCTGATGTTCCACTTATTGACAAAGTGTTCACTGAACTGCAGTGTTTAACACATTGCTGACTCTCCAAATTTTTGAGGCTGGCTCTGTCTTTATAACAGGAGATGGGACTGTCAACTGCCCCTGATAGGAAGGAGGGTGTTTGGTGCAGGGGCAATGGGGGGGAAGCAGCCTGGGCAGGAGTGGTAGGGGCAGCAACAGGGGAGGGTGATGGTGCCTCAGCAGAGGCAGCAGTAGCAGCAGGTGGCCTAGGACGCGTACATATGATGATGAGGCAGCTTTCAGGAACAGCAGGGCGTGGCCACGGACCTGTGGATGAGACCTGGGGCTGGTGGCCTTTTGGCGAGAGCAGTGCACCGGCAGGCAGGCGCAGTAGAGGGGACACAGCTGCTACTCCACAACGACGTAGTAGTGCCACCAGTACATCGGAGCTGGGCTCCCACATAGATGCGCGGATGACAGGGATGGTGAGCATGGTCCGTGAGGTGTTGCCTCACATTCCGGATGAGCTCATTACACAGGTTTGTGTTCCCCTCATCTCTGGGACGTTGTTCTCCATTGCAGTTAACCCTTAAATGCCTGAAGCAGTTTTCACCGTCTCCCGAAAAATCATGACCCTTTCTCAGTAAATGATATTTGTCTCCCTGAATTTCAGTCCCGTGGAAAACTGACTGTTTCAAATTCATCCCATCCACCCCACCTCCCACCACCAAAAACTGCAGTGCAATCCATCCACAAAACCACCAGAGCACAATGTCAGAACCTGGATCAAAAGTCGATTGACAGTACAAATAGAGACCCAAAAAAAGCAGTGTACCAGCTGTACATCCATGGGAATGGTTTTTTTTCTGTTTTTTGGAGAGTCACCAGAATTATGTGCCCGACTTCATATCTGACCTGCCTTGAAATTCCCAGATTTTTCTGACAACAGAGGGTCTTTTGTAGTGATAAATGTGGGGGTAAAAATGAACCCCTCTTTTTGGGCAGTGATGAAATCATACTAGAACAATTCAGATAAAAACTGAGACCGTTAAAATCCTGATTCCTCCGGTCCAGCCTCTGTTTGCATTCATGTCACTCCCAGTCAAAACTTCCAACCAATGGGATAAATGCAGGGGTCTTTTTTAGACCCCTGCCTGCCTTTCAGGCCCTAAGTAGCGTGCCGGCCTACTACCTCCCTCATTGTTGGCCTGTTGTTTCCCGAGGTGGATCCACCCTGTGTCATCATGTCAGGCTACCCTCCCTGAAATCAAGGGTTTGTGGGCCCACTCCTTCCCTATCAGCACGGACCCAAAAGTGGCAGTGGTCGATAGTTGCCAGCCGTGCAATCTCACGCATGTGAGGAGGACCTCAACTAGCTCTCAGGCTGTAGCACCCTACAGCCAACAGAATTGCCTCTGGAAATTGTGCCACGGGGAAGATGACTGGATTTCCAGTAGAACAAGTCCAACCTGGGTGAAATTGGACTTAACTACAGGTAGATCTGCGGTCCCCAGCTAACCTGACCGACCCGGGTCGCTTAGTCGTTTAGGGGTTAAATACTAGCATGTTTGGAATTGATCTTGCCCTTTTGGTTGCAGGACCTGCGGCGGACAAATTCTGTGACTGCCACTGTGAACAATCTTCTGTAGGTTGGAAGTCAGTTGTTCACACATGGATGATGCTGCTAACCATGGAGAAAGCTTTCATGTGGGAGTTGCATCACTGTGCATTGGTTAATAGGACATGCAATTGGCAGCAGTGTTTGAGTGCATAGTCTGGAGATTAAAACCGTAACTACCTTCTGGCGCTCAAAAGGATAAGTTGGCTCTGGTTCCAAGCAAGTTATGACCAGCATGACTAGCTGGGAATGGCTGTTAAAGAGTATCCTTGTTGACAGTCTTTTCGAGGGTGCCTGTAAACACTGAACCAAGGTGAGCTAGAGGTAACTGCCACTGTTCTTGCCAGTAACACTTGCACATGCTTGTACACATAGATCTATCTACAGAGATGCCTTCGTAGTTTTCAGGCCAATATACCATTACGCCAGAAAAGGAATTAAAACCTTGTTGTCAATCCTGGTATGAGGAGAAATATGGAGCTGTTCAGCCATGAATAGATTACTTGTCAGTTCAGATTGTAGTATTGGCAACCACTGGGGTAAGGTAGGTGTGTGGACCTCTAACAGCTCTAGTAATGGCTTCTATCTAGAGCTCACTTGGAGGACATGGCACAAGAGTGTTCGTGTCAATTTGGGACAGCCACCAGGTATTGTAGGATATGATGGAGAGACTGATTTCAAACCAGGTACCCAACAATGACACAGTAGCAAGTGGAGTGCAGGGCTTACGGATCTGCATGGGCCTCACAGTGGTAATGGTGGTAAGAGAGACATCAAGTTTAGTGAAGTATGATGTACCCTCACTCGGATGCCTTGTACATAACTTGAGCAGCCCTGAATTGTCTGTTGATAAGAAAAAAATTGCAGTTGATCTTTGTGGTTGTCTTCGTCTGGATCATTGGGCATGCTTAAGTTGTTTGCAGAGGCCCATACAAACCTCAGGAAAGGAAGCGTTACTATTTGTTGGGGAAAATCAGGCTTCATACAGTGTCCAAAATAGAATGGTGCTGACAGGGATTTAAAAGGACCTCTTGTTTTGAGGCTCATCCTCCCAGATTCTTCATAGGTTGTTTGTAGATTGCAGATTGCATAGTTAAACATTAAATTCTTTCAAGTCTTGGACTTGCAAAAGATCTACCCACCCTTTCTGGGGTGCCCAGCACCAAGTCCAAATGTGATTGACTTGGTGAATGACTCATACCAGTTTCAAAGACTGTTGGTAATGAAGTGAACTCTATCCCTGTGAGTAATCTTCGAGGTCTGGCATGAACTACTGTGGGTTTACATTTCCAGGAAACACTCGAGTTTTATTTACATGTTCAGAGCTATAAGGCAAACCAGCTGAGCAATTTTGTACTACAGTGAAGACGTCAGGATGCAGTTTGAAATGATCCTAGAAGCATGCAGTTGCAGTTGGGACTTTCAGCCATGTCTCCAACGTAAGAATTGAAGACAAGCAGCCACCATCATGGTTCCATCACCTCGAATTTTGGAGATTGCTTCTGCAGAGAGAGATGGGTTAGCTAGCTGTGCAGGCTTTACTTGGAAAGCTTGGATCATCATGGTAAGAACGGTTGCAATAGTGCGGGTCGGATCTCGAACAATCTCGAAAGCTTCTGCTGGTACACAATCCAGTATTCGGAGAAGTGATCTACAAATGTGCGGAAGGTGAGGTTGGGAGATGCGGCCAGCACGGACAGTGCACATGAACGGCCGGTCCTTCTGCCATGAAAGCATCACGTGCCATCTCACAGCCTGCCTCTAACCGCCCCTCCCATGCTTCTTTACGAGTGGCCATCCCTCTGCCGCCACAGTGTCAGCAGGACTCACGGGGAGAGACTCACATGTTGACCATTTAAACACACCTGCCTGGGCTGCTGAGAGGACAGCGCCCATCTCCAATGAGAAGGCAATTGTCTCTCCCTGGTACGTACTCGCAACATTGAGGCGCAGATGAGTGTGGACGGCGGTGAGCAAGTGTGGCTACCACGCTTGGCGCGTTACTGCCAAGCATATCTTATCTGCGAAACATTTTGTGGCTTTGCAGATTCCCTGCCCCCTTCGTTTCCAGAATTGTTCCCTCTCCATAGCACGAGTGGGCTTTATGCTTGTACTGGGCCAGGGCGGCTCCTTTCGAGGACAAGGATTATCAAGGACACCAATCGTCCATATGGTCGGCGCATTGACCATCTAACATCCTTCCAGCACTTGCATATCACAAGATAACCGACTTTTCCACCGACACGGGACATGAATCAGCGAGCAATCACGTAACTCAAGGAACTTGGACAGAAGTAAGTGTAGTGAAAGAGAGATGGTGCAGGGAGTTAGTTGGGGATTGCCCAGATGCAGGCCTTACTATCATCTTCCTCTTCCCATCAAGTTCCATCATTTTATGGAGCTGTGGATCCGCAGGTTTTAGTCCTGCTGTTCACACCTCAATTCCTCAACAGATTAACCACAAATCGGAGAGTACGAGGTCAAGGTAGTAGTCGTCACCCTTTTTCATATGACAAGCACAGATACGTCCAATACTTTGACCTCGTTGGGACCATCGCAAATACAGCTAAACTGAAATCGTCATGCTCAATGTAAAGATAACTTTGAATGCTCCTCTCAGCAGTGACGAGGCTTGACGTTTGTGCGTCAGACATGTTGTCAATTGTCGGTGCTTTGGAAAATCTCCCATGGGGGGTTGGCCTGTCATTGATGTAGATGGTTACGTCGTCACTAAATCTAGCACACGGGCGAACAATGTAGATGCTCATTGGTGAAATCAGCAGATACAGTTGTGCACATCAAATCGCAGCTTGTGGGTCAAATACCTTGGCGGATTTGAGAATCCAGATTACAGTTATTAGTAGTATGTTATGTCAAGATTTCTGCCTTCTCGACCTCTCATTCCACAACCATGAATCCAACGAACAACAGCATTCATAATCTTGACAACGTTGCATTTCATGATGCATACTACGCCTGGCCGTGTTCTCTCAATCCCGATGCACTCCCAACTTAAAAAAACACACGCACAAATCAATCTCAACTTCTTAAAGTCATTCTCAATGCCCAAGTCCAAAATCAAATTAGCCAACAAAAGTTGGAGCTTCAGATTAGATTAATGCAGGTTTACCGAGGTAGGTGCAGCCTCAAATCAAGTCAGGGGCCGATATCGCCCAGACACATCGATGACAAAGCCGTGTTTCTAACTGGAAAATTTCCCTACTCAAATCTACTCTCTACTCAAAGTTTCCTGCCTCTAACGGCCGTGTTTTTAAGTGGAAAATTTCCGTGCCTCTGCTAGATGTATCAAACTAGTCTGGTCGGCATAGCCTACGAATGGCTGCAGACATTGGGCTAAACTGTTAACTGATGTGTCGTCTTTCTTTACGCCCGCCCTCCCGCAGCAAACTGAAGAGTACGATCTGCCTCAACGGCAATCATGTGGAAAGGTTCAGGCGCAGGAGGTGCTGGCGATTCTATGCGTGGCTGCTATACATATTACAGCCCCCTCTTCCCCTCAAAAAACAACGGTTCGGCCCCTAATCCATAACCGAAAAGCATCCCGCGACCTTGGTCAAACGACACCCATCATCAAATGCTTACGCACTTCAGGCTCCATAACAAATGATACCCATAGCGTTCCAGTCCATGAAGGTGAGGAGGAAAGGGGTGACCAATTATAGCCAAAGAGCTCCGGCTTCCTTCAATTGGGGGACAAGGGCGCCACTAATGTGGGCTGCCATGACCCGATCGAGGCCCCCCAGCAGCTTCCCACCAACGAACACGGCTGGCACAGCCTGTGCCTCCCCAACCAAGCGCATCAGCGCCTTCTCCATGTCAGCACCATCGCTCTGCTCGTCTAACTCGTACACGGTAGGCCCAACACCCAGGCTGCAGAAAAGACGCTTCACGACATGACACATGCAGCACCCACTCTGGCTAAATACCACCACAGCATTCTCGGTGGCCAACCTCTCCACCAACTCCATCGCCTCGGCCACCTCATCTTGCTGCATTCCCCCATTACGACTCCCCATGTTGTTCATGTGTTGATACGAGTGCGTCTCGGTCTCCATGCTGCCCGCCGCCTCGACAAGACAACCTTCAAAAAGGCGAAGCAGAGGAGGACAAGAAAAAAAGGCAACTCCTTTAAGCTGGAGACGAAGAGAGAACACGAGTCTCAACAAATTGCTCGGCACCCAAAAGACAAGGCTTTGACACACTGCAACAAAACACAAGGCTTTAACACTGAGAGATGAAAGTCGCCAAGACAATGCCCATGATCGTCACGGCTCCAAGAAAGTGCAAGGCGTTTCCAATTTGTGATCTGATGTGAGACTAGAAAAGCCTGTGAAGTGCTCGCTCAATAAGTAGACACCCCGCCGTTACAGCCTCCAATTGCTTTCCAGAGACGCGCTAGTGACAAGCACTTCTTGCCATCGCCACATTCCCACTCGCTTTGGACTTGATTACTCGGCTGTACTGCTGCTTTCTCCTGTCCTCCTTTCCACTCAAGTACTTGACGCTGTGTCAGACCCAGATCAGACAGTGGGTTATTTTTGTCGGAAAGCTCTCACGCCTGCCTCCCTACAGTACCCCCCCTGTAGATCCACCTCCCCCCTCAAAAGAATTCCCCAGGATGGATTACCGACCCACACATCCTTCCCTCTCTCTCTTTCTCTCTCTCTTTATCTCCCTTTATCCCTCTCTACACTCTGTCTCTCTCCCTAAAGATTGAAGAAACCATAGCTCTGAGGGAGTGATGAGGGAGTGGCAGATCTGGCACACGTGACAGCCACTCTCATACGCGAGCGCGGGGCGTGTGTCGGGCGCGTGCAGGCCATCCTTGGATCGCGCTACAACTCGTACACCGTCATCTCGCACCTCTCCATCACCGCTGCTCTGCTCATCATACTCCCCCCTCCCTCTTTGCTAATATTACTTACCTCTGCTCTCTTCGTACTCCGCTGCTCTTTTTATATCTTATTTGTTTCTTCCTGCCGCCAAAACTTGGATCCTTTCCATTCTCGGATCCCTCCTCCCTCGCCTTCTTCCTCTTATTATTATTACACCCACCCTTTCTTTGAGTCCTGTGGTGGGAAGCTTGTTTCTGGGTTCAAATCTTGGTTGCATGCTTGCCTGGTGGTGGTGGAGTTGTAATTGTGATTAGCTGTTGATGAATGAAATGGGGTTTTCTTTTTTCTTTCCCTCGCACCAAATTACTATGTATATATTTACATATGCCCATGTTGAGGATTTTCAGGGTCCGCGGTTTATTACTAGAGGGAAACCCATTTCTTTCCCTCGCACCAAATTACTAGCTATGCATATATTGACATATGCCCATGTTGAGGATTTTCAGCGCCCTGGGTAAATTACTAGAGGGTGAGTTGTTAGTTGCTACATCGCTATCTTTTTGCCTATCTACATATATTTGTGTGTGTGTATGTGTGCGCCGGATATTAGATTGGGAGTGGGGAGGCTACTTGGGGAGTTGCTAACTGTTATGAATATATATATACACATTTTTCAGAGTCCGGAGGTTGGATGGGGGGTGTTGCTAGGGTGCGATCCTCCGTAAGGGGGGTCTACAAGTACAATTCCAGAGGTGAAGCTCCGGGCCTTACTACGACACTATGATTGGCAATCGGCCATTGGAGAAGCCTGCCTTGCGAGTAATTAACAACACTAAACTTGCATATGTAGTTTTTGACCATTAGGATGATTGGGTTGGTGGGTTTCCGCGGAATTCATGGTGGTGATGCAATACCCCAATACCTCACTATCTGGGCAAGATAGTAATAGTGTGTCATGTATGGTGGTAATATATGGCTTCCAGACAATCAATTCTGTTATTGGGTTGTTTTACCCATGCTGTCACTAATGTTTCCCTCTTCGGGCCCAACCCCCATCACACAATCAATTCTGTTATTTGGGGGTCACTAATTAGCCTTCTTAGTGCGGAACCCCAATCACACTAGTATCACCAACTAAGTTAAGCCTTGGACTTGGAGCATCTTCCACAGCCCAACAAGGGGCTGCTACAATAACCCGCCTTCTCCCAATGGCTCTAGTAATTTGTAATTCCCCCCAGGATTCAAACTGGTGCTCTAAAAAAAGCCAAGGAGAAGTGTGGGCAGTTGATAAGAAAAGAATGCTGTGCATTGAAAACTATATTTTGAATGGTGGGCTATGAGGCGTAGAAGTAGTACAGTAAGTACTAAGTACCTTGGCTACAAGTAGAAGAAGACAAGACGAGAGAAGGGGAGAGAGAAAATGGTGGGCGAGTAATGAGAGGAGGAGCAGTGGAGCAGACTCGCAGAGGGAGAAAAGCGGCGATGGAATGAATGAGCAGCGAGGGATGCAATAACTGAGCGCGTCAGCGCGGCGTGGGCTATCGTCAGCGCCGCTGCGCAGTGATGGCATGTGTCGGAGCATAGCGGCGCCTTCCGTGACTCCAACAAGTCTGACATCTCTCTCTCCCCCTCCTTTCCGCCTCCTTCCTCGCATGCCCTTTCCCTCCACCATCAGCAGCAGCACAGCATGATGCCACACACACCCCCCACCCGCACCCCAACCTTTAAAGCGCCCACTTTCTTCCCTTGTCGGTGCAATTCGCCGGCCCTTGAAACCTGACGTTGAACGAGGACTGCCTTGGGGGGGGGCTCTGGGGATGTGAAAAAACCCAATATGCAACATCTTCTGTCTCTTCCCTGACTTTTACAGAGGAACGCTGTGGGTGTCATCCTTTGACTTCAATGCGGGTCAGATACCTGGTAAGGCATGTTTTACTGGCAAAACCATGTCTGACCGAAACGGCTACGCCAGGGAAGAACTCCCAATACTTGGGTCGCCTTGCCTAACTTGAAAAACAATAACAGAAGAAAGAGGGTTTCCGGGAGAAAGAGAGATAGAGAGCAATTCCCAAAGTTGTAATTCTCTACCCGACTGAATCCAGGATTCGAGCTGCGCATGGAAGCACGCAATTCGACAAAAACTTTAGCAAGTCAGAGATGTGGGTAGGCCCCAGTAAAAACATCCAGGCATGTGACTTATAGTTCGTTGCAAAAGCTTTCAACCCTCTCTCTTGTCCCAAGAAACTTCTCCCGGTGTACGAGGGGAACTAAAAGATCATGGGAATGTGATAAAAGTTGGAAGCATCTAAGCTTCTAGAATGCTAACCGACTTTCAAAATGTAAAGCGACCCACCACATATTTTTTCCTTTGTTCTTGTTGGTTTTGGGCAGGGGGGGGGGAAAGAAGAAAGGACTCACCCGGGACCTTTGAAAGCCAGATTAAAGAAGTAAGGAATAACCTCAAGGCACACAGGTTTAAGAACTGGAGTGATGCCATCAATGGCACGTCATGTTAGCCACCCAGGGTGGGAGTTCAGTTGGTGATAGTGCTTGGGTATTGATGGCTCGGCGGCTCGCCTAAGAGGAGGCTCCCACCATTGGATTTGTCTTCAATCCACTCTCATGGAGCTTGATGAAGTCTTCTTTGAAGTGGGTTCCAAGGCCCCACACACATAAGCTGCCGAAATACATGCAGAATAGCTTTTTTAACCGTTGTCAACAAAGGAAAGGACGAAAGGACATGTGGGCTGACACTGGATGGCAATGTGGCATGAGTTTGACTAACATAAACTGTGGTGGAACAGTGTAAGAAATGCCAACAGCCTGTAGAGCCCATGAAGTTATGACATGAGCCTCCTTTGCCTCCTTTGCTTTATGACGAGGAGGTTCATGTTCAGCTGCTGTATGAGTTCAGATATTTTAGGGTCCGTTCAGGCGGTGAGGCTCATAATACCATTCATTCACTCACACATCAATCTTTCCTGTTGTAGCCGTCGAAATGAGAAAACCAGCCCTAATGCCCACTATAGCAAGTAAATGCCCATGTTAGCCCTGACAAGCCACACTAACCTTCATAGTTCCACCATTGCTTCACCATTGCTTCATCAGTTCTGTGTTTTGCCACAAATTAAGATCCCACCCACCCTCATCATGATCATGCCAGTTACTAATGTCCACTTAAAACCCACCCGGCAAGTGAAGAATGAGAGTACTTATGGCCCATTCTCTCACAGAGTGTTGAGATCTTGTTAGTGTTATCCGATGATTTTGAGTTAACAAGTAGTTTAAGAAGTCAACTGTTAGTTTAGCATCTAATGCTTGGGAATCCTGAGAGTTAAGTTCACACATGGGGAGACGGTATCATGGGTCAACTAAACATTTGTCGTTTCTGTAAGTTAGAATTAGAACTCTGATTTCTTACTTTTTAGTAAAGGCTATCTCGTCTCATGATGATGTTTTGGCTCTAATGCATCACTGCTGGTGGGGCATGCAGAGATTGTGCATCTTTACCAATCCACTGCTGCCCAGTAGGAGTTCCAGCCCTAACATTCTATTTCTTAGAGATGATGTATCATTGCATCATAGTGACCCACTTTCATCCCCTGTGGTATCTGGTATCCCCTGTGGTGAGTGCTATATATCTATATGAGGAAGTGATGACGAAATACAAAAACAACACTTGGGTGCATGATACATCGCCAAGAAGACAAGCAGAGGAGAGAAGTCTGCTCTTGACAGGTGGTTAGAGCCATGAAATTTGTCAAATGACTGGGGGTCCCATTTTGAACTAGTCGATGTAATTAAACACAGTGTGAACTTAAAATATATGAGTTAAAGGCAATAACATAAACCATGTCTGAAGTGTGAACCACCATGTTAAGGTAAAGTGATGTCACCTAGCTTAACTTGCCCTTAACTTTACCATGCACTAACACTGTGCCAATAGGGGGTCAGTTTTCCATTTTCTATTCAGTCCCTAGCAGGAACTTCCTCCCCAAAAATAGGAGGCTGTTCAAAAACACAAAGTGGTTCCCAGTTCTCCATTTTTTATGCAGTCCCTAGCAGGAGCTTCTTCCCCAAATAGGAGGCTTCCTGACTGGGTTCAAACTTCAGACGTTCCAGTTCTCCATTTTTTGCACAGTCCCTAGCAGGAACTTCCTCCCCAAAAATATGAGGCTTTTCAAAAACACAAAGTGGCTCCCAGTTCTCCATTTTCTATGCAGTCCCAGCAGGAGCTTCCTCCCCAAATAGGAGGCTTCCCGACTGGGTTCAAAACCACGCTCCCAGTCCTCCAATTTTTTATACAGAATCTACCAAGAGCTTCCTCCCCAAATAGGAGGTTTCATGACTCAGTTCAAAGACACAAAGTGGCGCTCCCAGTCCTCCACTTGGCAAATGTCAGAATCTTCATCATCATGTGTTAGTCCCCCTGCCCCAAATGATGGCTAGAGAGCCTCTAGGTCAAGACCAAAGACCCCTTCAACGTGGACTTCAACATGGAATGGTGATAGTTATAATTTTTCTGATCCTATGATGTGAGTGAAAAGCAAGTGGTGGTTGATTGGAAGTGATGTACCGTCCGTGGACAACCGTTTAGGCATTTTTGTGCCTAATAATTATTTCAATCAATCAGACTGCTGAGGCATTTCAAAATGAAAGTGCCCAACCAATTCTGGGAATTTTTCAGATTTTGGCCTAATTGTTTGGAAACTATGGCCTAATGCCTAAAAATTCGAGCAAAAAACTTGCAAGCCTCTTCTCATGTTGTTTGTAATAAGATGAAAATTTCATTTGAACAAAAATCAATACAAATATATGCGTGCGGAGATAACTTCCTACAAATAGCAATCTATTTGCGAGAGCTCCATGTAACTTCGAAAGGCCCCCGCATGGACTCGACAATGTCATCATATTCATCCTCCTCGCTAATCATCATGATCTCTCCACTACCTCGTCCACCACATTGAGATCAAGGATATCCTCATTTTCAATGTGCAGATTTGCAAGACATCTACACATAGTTTCCTCTACACTAAGGTCAAGGTAGAAATCATCATTCACTGCAAACAAATTGGTTACAAAATTGGCTCGCATAGCTTCTCCCTGGAAAGTGTGCTCCGTAAAATCCCACATTGTTCCCACGTAAAACCCCACATTGTTCCCACCCAGAGACAATCATGTCCGTACAATAAATGTTTTCTCTTCTTATGTGCCTAATTCTAAAAACTTATAGCATGAAGGTGCCTAATGTGAGAAATGGTTTGAGAAAATTAATTATCGCCTAAATGGTTGTCCAGGGACGGTATACATATTTGTGTGCCTTGTCATGATATTATGTTTGTTGTGATTCCCTCACAATCCACTCACATTGCCTCATCCATATACCCTTTGTCGTGGATGACTCTAGATATGTAGAAATAGACAAATACTGCAACAGTCCTATTCACACTGTTCAAGTGGTATTCTTCTTAAAGATTCAACCAAAAGTATAGGGATTCAATAGTTTAATCTCTAGCCATCCATAGTCATAAAAATGGGGCTCTTTCATGCCCAAACCAGCATGGGATTCATGCAAAGCTCGATGTATTGATCAACCACAACTTTGCGTGGAGGCTTGCAAATAGTCATATCATATAGTGTGGTTGAAACAAGTTTGCAACCCAAGTACACGCACTTCAATATGCAAAATTGACTGTGAACTTAGCAAGAGGATATTCCAGCTCCTGATGGTTTACCACACATAGACCAAGATTTCTATAAGAACCTCATCAAAGTGGGCATATTATGTAGGTAGAGCCATCCTCTATGGACAACTAGCCTAGTCCTCTCAGTAACTGTTGCTAGAGAATATACAAAAATCATGTCTATTTCAACCCAGAGAAAAAGCCTGTTACATGTGTTGCTGTAAGGACCTTCACATGTACTGCACCTGGAGATGCAGCATCAATACTTGACTAAAATCTGCATGTACAGAAAAGCCAACGTGACTACACCAAGTGCCCATATATACCTTTGACGAGATTTCCATACCAACAGGACAAAAATGTCAAATGAATGTATTGCATCTGAGGTGGTCCTATTTCCAAACCATTGATTGCCAGAACAAGCAGATGCACGACATAACCTTCCCAAAGGTCAATTTGCCAGCTAGCCACCACAATTTCACAGCCCGACCATGCAAAGCTGCATTTTTTCCCAAGGTGTCAAAAGAGTCAACAAAGGTGACCTCGTACATGTGTGAGGATGCCCAATACCTGTCAAGGCAATTGCCGGGCTTGCATGGCTGTCATGCACACCAAAAATCTTGCATGCAGATGGAAGTACTGGACAAATGAACAGGATCAAATTTGAGGGACAGCAAATTGAACCCAAAGATTCCTGCCTGGAGCGCCTCATTTGGGCTCGTGTGTAAAGGGGGCAACTGACCTACCTCCACGATTGAATGGAGCTATCACATATCACCTGCTCCCTTTCAGTGGGGCTGATGAGAAAGGCATCTCAACCTAAAATGTGTGCAATAAATCATGGCCCAAATTAGGCAAACGGCATGGCAAAATCAGGAGATGCTGCAGGCAGCACTGTTGATGACGAAGATGCACAGCCCAAATAGGCAATACATTGATCAAGTGCTCCCCGCATCCAATCATGGCGACACTGCTCGATGGCTTCTGCCACTGCAAACTGCAGCCCACCACTTGCCCCCACCCCAGGGGCCTTTATCAGCAAGATCCAAACACACCTAACTTCATGTGGCTAACTTTGTGTGGCTATTGACAATGTTTGTCATTGCAAAACCTAAACCCCACATGGTCCACATATGATTTACACAAACAATTGCACCCATCAACATCACTCATTATCTACATCGGAATAAAATAGCGCCAGAGATACTCTACTGAGAAAAAGTTATCACCAACAAAAGTAACTGGGAGATTTATTTCTGCCTCAACAAACTTATGGAAGAGCATATCCACTTGCACAAGGTGCCAAATCAAGGATGATTGGCTGCCCTATTGGGCCATCAAAATGGCACATAAGCTCAGTATCTTACTTGGCATCCACCTAGGAATAAAATAGTGCTGCAGATACTCCAATGAGAAAAACTTATCACCAACAAAAGCGACTTGGATCTTAATTTCTGCCTCAACAAACTTATGAAAGAGCATATCCACTTGCACGCAGTCCCAGATCAAGAGAATGATTGCCTGACCATTGTTACAGAATTGTTGGGCAATCAAATGGGAAAGTAAGCTCGGTATCCCCACTTTGCACATTCTAAGGTTTCTTGGTCTCATCCAAAACAGATTAAGAACACCTGAGTCCAGACACAGCTCCAGAAAACAATTCCAACAACGCAGCTGTAGGATGCAGCCAAGAAAATATAGCCATCAAGCATTGTGATGAAAGTACTAAGAACTCACCCATTGTCGTTGGCGAACATGCTCTTCAGGCCAGGAATCGAGTTGCTCAGTGACAGCCATTGCAAACATGTGAGCACGACAGAGCCCCTCTGGACAAAAATCTCCTTGTTGGCGCTTGCTCTTGAAATCCCAGGACCCCAGCTTTCCCTGCACAGACTCATCTGTCTACATTCATCCACCCTGAAGCTAACTTGAAACTCACCTAATTATAAACAAATTACAAGTAGAATCCTCCTCGTGCATACAACAAAGTTTCCACATATGGGGAGGCACAAAACACAGGATTTGACTCTACAGCTGGCCATCACTCTATGCCATCCCTCCTTCCCTCGGTGATGAAACCTTATCATACAGAAAAGCACATATGTGTCTGATCATGTATGATGAACATATGGTTATCATCCGCCTTTTCTAAACAACGGCAGTGTTAGGAGGTTCTCGTACCTGGAGAAGGCCACGAACACCAGCCTCTTCAAGTGCTTCTCGGCAAGCTGCCTCTTCTACAGTCTCATCCGTCTCCCAACCACCCTGGAAATGGATAGCAACAGAACAAAATGCAACAACACTCACACTCCAAATCATATCATTTGCAATAAACTGCAAATCAAGAGAACTTTGATACAACCACTAGCTAACATAAAAAGCCCAGAGAAACAAGTATCCAAACCAGTATTATTCTCTTTGCTGAAAATGTTGGTAGGGCTGGGACTTGCAGAATAAAGGAAAAAAAAACCAGGTAAACTGGGCAATCTGGTCACTACAAACTTGACTGTAGTGTACACCAGAATTCAGCTGACTGTAACAACACCATGCCTCTAACCAAAGGCTGTAAACAGCAAACGACAGAGTAGCCATGCATAGGCCAGGAAATACTCAGCCAGCCAATAGCAGTAGATGAGGTTTTCAAGTTGTACTCCACAAACAAGACATTTCAGTTTATGGATTTTTGGGGTTATGGACCTTGGGAAATAGAAGGCCTTCGCCTCTCTGTGATGTGATCATAAGAACTTCCACTATCTTGCCATCTCCGGCTGGGGTATACCTGTATGGTATGCACCTGCGCACCCTCCTCCCCAGGTCATCATTCATAATACCCGAACCAATGCTCTTTAGGCACCAGAGGCATAAATGCTCAATCTAAAGTACAGTAATTAATCCTAAGAATGGGACCTCAAAATGATCATACAGGACCATGCAATGCTGTAAATCCAACCTAGGAAGACCATAACCACATTATACCAACAACAACGCTGAGGAAACAAAGGGCAAGAACCAATCTTTCAGGACCAAACTCTGGCGTTTCATCACTTCTGCTACAAAATTAATAGTAAGACAACATGTCTGTCCCCCATGACCACAGAGCACCTGATCCCACCCACCTAGGGAGATAAAGAGAAGGTGGGGTCGAAAGTTGAAGCAAAAATCCAGGGGCAGGTTATTGAAAGACAGTGACGAACTCTACCAATCAGGATGCAAAATTTGCTCTCAAAACTTTTTGCTGAAATTCAAGCCTTCGAAGATATTTGCTATTGGAAAGAGTCACAATATGTATTTTTCCAAATTATTGGGGATAGAAAGCGGGAGTGATCTCAAGAAACTGCCCAGCCACTGTCAAAATGACAATAACCTTCCGTTCTTCTAATTCTTCAGGACGGATCACTACCCGTCCTGGCAGGTACATTGTTAGTACAATAAGAGCAATCACTACACCTCGAACCTGAACCCCTTGAGCGTCCTGGAACTAGTTAGTGTTGGGTCACGTACAAACCTAAAGTGGTCTCCAGCAAACATAAACATTGTCCATTCCCCATCACAAGTAAAGATCAAGAGCGTAGAGGGCGCACCCGGCAACAAGGCGATATCCAAGTTCGTAACGCTGTTGATGACGTCCTGTTCGCGCCACCAATGCTGTCATGCTGAAAACTCCAGAGAGGTCTCTTCCTCCAATCTATATCTATACTTTCAACAGAAAGGTCCTCCTTAAAATCGCAACATGACTCTTGAGGGTGTTACCTTCGACCCTTTTATCGAGTCGCCATCTCAAGGGACTCCATATATTTTTAACAAAAGGAAAAGGCAGTCATGCTAGTGAATCTACATACGCAGATGAGGACTCTTCCACAAATAGGAAACTTTATGCCACAGCGAAAAAGAACATTCCTTTTCTCAACTCCGTCTAATTCATTCCAGGTCCACCACTCAGCTCTAGCTGCACGAGATCATAGTACTCAAGGGACTCCCGTCTAATAGGGGATTCTGACGTGAAAAAAAATTCCTCTCAAACTTATTTCCTGGATCTTGGCATTCGGACCTCCGACGGTACATGCTTACGATGCTCCATGCATGGCTGCAGCCCCGCTTGACGCTTACCACGTCCACTTCGCTCATCGATGTCACGGCTACCCCCTGCAAGAAAGAAACTGGAAGAGTGGCTCTCCTGAACCATCGGAGGGCCAACCCTAACCCTATTCCGAATGAGAGCAGCGGCCAATCCTGTAGCTTAACGGTCGCCTTTGCCTCGTCCAATTGCATTCTATTGCATGCATCTTCTTACGTGACCACTCTCTGTCACATGCAGACAGACCTTTTGTTGGAAATCCTCATCATCTAGTCAGCAGAAGCTGTGCGATGGGCATCAGACATGAATGACGCGGTGCAACCATCCCTGGATCATGACTTGTGGGCGATCTTGCAGAGCTCACAATGTGATGAGATCAGTTGTGGGTTGTGCGTTTTGTTTACGCGGCCATACCAGATGCTGCAGAGCAAGGCTTTGGGGAAGAACGAGCAACTCCAGCGGTCTTACTTCCTGCTGCATAGGACGTGGATCGTCCCCCACTCTTCCCACCGCAATGCGACTTGTTGCCTCCTCCTCTTCCCCCGCTGTCCCGACAGAGGGCTGCCTTTGCGTGGATTTTACTTGATGTCGACTACATTCCAGGGAGGGAGATGAAGCCTGGCCGAGCTGCAATTGGAGGAGGCACAGTCAGCAGCAGGGTGGTATTGTTGGGTGTGAGCATGTCGGAGCTCTCCCATTTGCATCAGCTGCTGATTTGCTGTTTTTGGAGTTTTCTTTAGCTTCATGGTGAATGGCGTCTGCGAGGTAAGGAACACTTTTGACATAGTGACATGAATGAAACTGCAATGCTCCTCTTAACTTGCCGAGCCTTAGGACATCTGAGACAGCGGAGGGAGATGATACCTATATGTAAGGATATTCTTTAACTATGTATGTTTGTGATTCTTGACTCTGGTAGATGCCCAAGTGTATATCCAATACAGTGAATGTCGATTGCTCACGTGTAACATCTGGATCGAAGTGCATTGTCGAATTTGTAAAGCCTGAGATTGCTCAATTTCCGCAGAATATCTTTTTAAGATTCTGAAGTTCTCTTTCTTAACTCATGTCAAGACTGTCCTCCTCTAGATGAGTTTCATTGAAGCTACTTGAGGAGTTTAAGTTAGGATTTGTCTAGGTACTAGGAAGGACCCATAGGACAGCCTAAACTGCCAGTAAGGAAGTGAGAATGAGTGATTGCACACGACTGGCATCTGACATGTACTTCTTTCGATGCAAAGCGTCCTGAATATGTATTTCGGAGACTGAACTTCAGATACCCAACTCTCCTTGTCTTTTAGTGCAGCCTTAAGCAGAAAGGTGGACTGGGTAAAGAAAGAGTTAGACGTAGGGTTATTCTTTGTTGGATTTGCGACTCTTATGTGGCATGAACGTGATTGAAGATCTGAAGGCCGCGTTCGATCCACCCTCACCGCACGCTTTACGGGTGATGGAATGTACAAAAGCGGTAGCGACGATCTTGCAGAAAAACTTTCTTGCAAGGTTTGTAGCTTCGAAGGGCAGTGTGGGTGAGGGAGTGATTCCAAGCTTCGCAAAGTAGAAAAATTCATAACACATTTTGGTGTTATAATCATTCAAAAGCGTTCTGTGCTGCGGTTGTTCTTCTGTTCACTGCAGTTTGCATCGTTGTCGTCTGAGTTTGAGCTCGGCCTTTGATTTCGCAGTCAGCTCCCGGGAAAGGAAACGAACATATAAATTTACGTCAGCATCTTGAAGTGCTCCTGCAATGGGAAAGGTCTCCCATGATCCCCCATCCACCAACGTACTCCTGCTGAAATCAATCTGGTTAATCAAGCATAGACAACTTAGAATGAAAGCGTGAGCTTCACCATCCCAAATTGACAATGGTAGGAAGCGTGCAGTGAGAGAAGAGGATGGGCAATTGCAATTTCGTGACCTGATCTTTTCAATGTTGAATGTGCGTTGTAGGATACATGTGGGTTCTCACAAAGACAACAGCATTGAAAGAATGCTTCAAGCGCATTGGGATTCGGTGCATGACGACATAGACTGTCTTTCAATAGAGGGTAAGGATGGACCAAGAGAAACTGTGACTTCAGACTGCAGAACAGGTTAGGCCATATATCAAGATTACAGAACTCAGGGCACCGCTGGCAGGCGCTGAGACAGCTGCAATGTATTAGGAGAGTCGCTCCCTGAAGCTTTTGAACCAAAGAAAAAGTTATAACAAAAGGCACAATTCCAGCACTTGTAAGCCACAAAGACTGCCTACTGTAAGACATTTGAGACTTCCTTGAAACGGCCCTAGTAGTGGAGGATGTTGTGGTTGTAAGGACCAGAAAGTTTCTATTGTTGGCCACTTGGAGAGGAGATGATGGCTAAAGATTTGTTGTTCTGCGGAGAATTCAAGCATAGTATTGTGCACCAAACTGAATGCAATTTGGAGGCACTACTAGAAAGCTTAGATGATGGAGGACACCCATAGATTTGTGTACAGGCATGTCACGATTACTGAGATGTGTGTTTTCCACATGTAGGTAGCAAGAGTTTATACTTTGGCAGGGATGATATCTGAGTTGCTTTATGTTAAATCGTTATGCAATTATTTTCTCCGAGCATTTGGATTGGGAGCCATAGCAACCAAGATCCACTCATGTTTGCAGCTTGGGTCATGTCTAGCACATAAAAAGACGGTATAGAACCAAACTAGTCAAAGCCATTTTCAATTTCAGAGATCAAAGAGAGCAAGGACCAAGCCCATTGGTACCCGCTGATCTCAAATATGTAAATCAGACTACAATGTGGTGCTGGTGCTCCCAACACTCAAACAATAAGAAACTATCATGGGCAGTGGCCACTCACAATGGAAGTTGCTTGAAATCTTCTTCTGCTGACCCAAAATCGTGGTCAGTTTCAATGGCCTGTAACCAAGTATGTCCGAATCCCCTTTCCAACATTAGGTTGGCTAGTTGTAGAGTGCTCCATGAAGCACACCCATAGGGATGCTAATGTGTTGGGAGGATTCCAACCTGGACAATTAGCAATTTCAACTGCTGAAGAGACACCAACCAATAATCATCCCTTCATCAATTCCCCGGACTCTGCCAGCAACCGCATCAACTTGTCACCACTAAATCACTCTAATGTCAGACCTCGCATCCTCATCCCTTCCGAAGCGGCCAATGTTCGCAGGACATGTGGTACCCTTCGTAACAATGGATGCCTACAATCACCATGCTGCTTTCATGGGGGCCAACCCACCGGACTCCAAAGTGATCGGGGGTAATATTCAAGACAGGTTTGTTGAGACTCCTGTGCAATCAGGAAGTTGGATGGTTCTCAGTCAGCTAGCGGCAACAGATCTCTTTGATAAATTGTAGTTGTCATGCACATCTGGTTGAACCCACTATAGTAAAGTGGGTGTCACTCTTCAACTACCCAAAGTGTGGGTTGGCAGACAGTCACCCTTCATGTAAATAAATGTCAACAATAAATTTCCAATGACGGAGAACGCACCTTGACCTTCAGGACCTCTCTTTGGTCTGATAGGACCGTACGTCTGACTGTACAAATGGATGGTAGTACATAAACCAGCAAGATAATGGCCCGAACAACCATGATGCAGCCATGATGCAGAACACCTAAGCACGTTGCATGTGCTACAATAAGCTCCCATTTGTGGCTTTCCTGGGCTTGCCGGGAACATCCAGGTTGGAATTAAGCAAAGATTTCCCTTTGAGAAATTCAGTGTCTCTGGCCATTATATTGTCTTCAGTCCTAAGGTAGACACCAAGGTAGTTGAGATGATCCGAAATGCTGTTGCCTTTGACTGACCTGCACCGTTCCCATAGCCAACAGGCAACATAAATATCAGGATTCATAAGACTCGAAATGAATGTGAGAACCACAAATAAGCACACTATGCCTGCTCTTCTCCCCCTTAATTCCCTGCCGTCCACCCCTCGTCTGTTACTCTGCAGGTAGCCCTTGAGCTAGATAGTAGTCCGCAGAGTAACAAAATAGTAATTTCATCTGGAAAACCCGCAATGGTCTGTACAGGCGTGCCCAAGCAACCTTCTCAGATGGAACACTCCAACCCCAGTAGAGGAATTAAATGGTCTTTTGAAGCTGTAGAAACAGACTGAAATCTTCCAAAAATCCATTGTTCACATAATGAATTCAATGTCAGTGATAGTGCTCCTGTTCTCTAAATGGAACATTGTTTGCATTCTTTCAGCAACCTTTCAGTAGAGGTACACCCCATGGTTTTTGACTGACTAGAAGGGAGTGTTGAGAGGGAAAGAGAAAGAGGAAGATAGAATGCCAAGTGGAAGAGATGAAAGAAAGCCGACCTGCTACAGGTAGGGTCCTCCCCAGAACTGTCACAAACCCGCTCAAACTCATACTGCAGACGACCCACAGCAATCTTGAAGAGCCACACCTGCATCAACTTTGATGCATCAATCTCTATTCACGTATACTCTAATTCTCAACAGTCTAACCCAGATAATATTAAGCTGGATGTCAACCCTGTGCATCAAGCAAGCAAAATTTAGAATATGTCAGTCGAATACATGATACATGAAGCACACAAACTAGTGCAGTACATATATGTATGAATACATAACTGTACTCATGCAAGGACAGACTGATTGCACTATTGACAAACAAAGCCCCTGAAGCAAAAACCAAACCAACCTACCAAGTGTGAACAAAGAACATCAGCAACAAAATTGCATATAGCCAGTAGCATCTCAATATATGACAAGATTGAGACTCTCCAACTGAATAGACACATTCATGTTCCTAGAAAAACATTCTTTAAAAAAGGTCCACACTTCTGCCAAATTTAGCATAAGCTCTGAACATACAGAAATGATTGACCGCCACACACACATACCTCAGTTGCAAAATGATGGTAGGAACGTGGGCCTATCAGAGTGTAATAGGGAGGCAGATGTGGCACCAGATCGTTGGCATGTGTCATTCGAATAGTCCGAGGGACAAGCTCACTGTAATATACTGCAAACACAGAGTTCCCAATTCGTGGCTGCCCAAATGTGATAATCTCAGTGTCTTGAACACCATAGTTCGCCTGCAAGGAAGCACTATTGTTTAGGGAGTAGAAGATGACAGAGAGTATTGTCCCTTCCTTCGACCAGTATCACTACTGATACCAGTTATTTGGCTTAGACCAACAGGTTAGGACCCAGTCAAATCTCTATGAGCCAGGACTTGCTTAAACCCTTTGTGCCTGCAAAAGTATTTTGTTGAGCAAAGGGACCTGCTTCTCATTTTGGAGCTAGTTCACAATTCAGCAAGCTTGACTGATTGTCTGATGACAAGAAAGTTTTGAGCCCTTGCAAGCCTGGGATGAGAGGGAGATGACCAAACGTACAGCGAGATCAAGTGCACAAAAGGAAGCCATAGCCCCTCCCATTGAGTGGCCTGTGACCAAGAAGTGGAGCCCATCCCTTTCCTGTTGTATAGCTTGAACAGCAGTGAGTATGCTGTCACGAACTGTGGTGTTGTGATATGCTGAATAGAACCCTTGATGTACCTGGCCACAACATAGATCACAAGTCAAGATCATGAATTGCAAGTCGTCATGGAAAACAAGACTGCGGTTGGGGCCACGCCGTACGTTTGCTAGCTCCATGCCACCCATATGCTCGGTGATTCCCGTTCATAGGGAGTACCTAAAGTCCAATCTGGCTGGGCAGAGACAGGATTTCGGGTTTAGAGACTCAGTGTTTGGTGACTAATCAAAACCTTCAATCTGTACAGTCCTAGATGTCAAGTCATACACATTAAAAAGTAATCTGTAGTTTGGATATCATGCCTAAAAGCTTGTCTGGCATGCAGGAGAGAAGGTGAATAATGCCCTCCATAGCATCAGTGACACCCGGATAATTGAGATCAAGCTGTCTAAAGTACAAGTCCTCAGCCCAATTCTGCACACTACCAGATATCCCCACCAGTAATCTGCGCGTTAGCCAACTCTCTTCTAAGCATGCAGATCTTTCTGGATACCACTGGACAAGCATCTGTTTAACAACATCTCTTAACAATAAAATGTGAAAAAAATCATGATTCAGGAGGGGAAAGGGGAGGAAGGAGTAGGAGGGAAGGAACAGAACGAGTGCCATATATTTAGTTGTGAACACACACCTAACTGCCACACCTTGAAATCCTCCTCTACAACTATCAACCTGTGACAGAGGGAAGACAAAACTGATCATATCAACCACTAACAACAACTGAATGTAGTTTTGCAACTCTTTTGTTCCTAAATTCACCATCATCAAGGGAATACCTGCTTTCTTGGGTGCCACGAAATGCTATCACAATTGCATTCAAATTCTCCGCCACTCCAACAAAGGCCTGCATTTAACCAGTAATTATCTTTTGGTATTGACCGACCCCTGATCTAAATCACCAAGCTTCTGTCTGTCTTCCTTTCCCACCCATGCTCCGAAAGACACGTTGTCAATACTGCTTGCACTCCAGCTCCGTTATTCACATTTATCTTGGTTGGAATATTTGAATTGCGATGCACATAGATGAAGTTCCAGCAAGCCTATGCATAAAAATTATAGTGCGTTACTTTCCTACCCGAAGAACAATTCATGCGAAATTTCCCCTCCCAACGAGTTGATCTCTCCTCCATGAGCCAAAGGCAAAACTCGCTGCAAGAGAGGATTAGCAAAGAGTAGCAGTTCAAGCATGCTGTTGCACACCTGGAGGCAATGTTGAACATCCACAACAAGAGTATGAATCTTGAATCCCTGCCATAATGTATTAACACAGATCCAACTCCAGATTCATCAATGAACCCTCCGTGGAAAGTAAGTAGACCTCCTGATGCAAGTAGGCCCATCCATTTACAAGCTCTTAAACACAGTTCAATCAGCAGCGGAGTATGACCATCATGATATCATGTCCATTGACAATCTGATTTTCCTTTTTGCAAATTGTAATTCATTCGTTTGGTCCAGTGAAGAAACAAATACACCCACAGTGTACACAGAATCACAATACTCCCTTTCATAGTTTCCAACTTTCCCTCCTTCTCATAACTCATAAGCGAAGTTCACTGGACTGGGTAATAGCACAGCATCCCAAGATTTTCCGGTCCACGCCTTCTCACCCAGCCTTGCGAAGTTTGACAATAAATATGTTCAAACCACAAAATACCATGGCCACAAATGAACCACAAATTGCACACGACAGGCCCACCTTGGTCAAATCTTCACATCGTGAGCAGCTCCAAGAGAGCAGTGCAAGCTCATCTTCTATGTAGACCTATCCAAAACATTTGCCACTTTGTCAGGAGACACAAACCATATCAAAAGATTCCATAATTAGTCGAAAGGAACAATAGCACAAAAAACAGGAATGGGGCCCTTACCGCCGATGCATACTCCACAAGGATGAGAGCCATGGTTCTATTATACCGACAGCCATTTGACATCTTTGTGACCACTTCCACTTCTGCAGAGTCAAACCATTTCCTACTGGACATTAGTGCTGGGCAAATGTGCATTGTATCACCTATGTGTGATAACTATGGGCTGCAGACAGTTTTCCTCCAAACCATACCACTGTCTAAATTGGACATGTATTTCACTTTCTTGTTCCCCTACTACAGATCATGTTGGAAGCATAGCCGATCCCTGTGGAAGAACCAAGCCCTATGAGTGAAAGCATACTTAAGACATCTGTTTTCAGTGAAGGCAGCCTCTGATTGTTAGGTTTACTGCAAGGTCACCAGGCCCAAGTATGGAAATCTGCCTCCCTGGTTATTATGAAATGCTCCTAGCTGCCCAGCAGACACAACCTGTGCAACTAGGACCAAGGGGACAAGTTTTCATGGCCTAACTCCTCCATAAATTGGTGTATCTCTCTCCACACGTTGCAGAGTTTGGTTGTGATAATTTTTCAACTAAGGATATCATCATCCCCATCAGCTTTTGCAAGAGACAGGAATCCCAGAGAAGAGGAGTCATTAACCTGTCTCGGCATCTGTGTTAGCAGCTGACGAGGCTGGAGCAAGGAGCAGAAGCAAGATTATTGCTGCCCCAACCATGACTACCCTCCTCACAGCCACCTCCATTCTCCAATCTGTTCTCGCTCACGAATGAGAAGGCGACCAGGCACAAGAGAAATTATATGATGAGGCAAAGGATAACTGAGACCTGATCCCACAAGCTCTCCTTTTACAGTGGGGCCCAATCACTGATCCCAGAATTCGAATCCCGGATCAATCTCTCTCTCTCTCTCTCTCTCTCTCTGGTTCTGAAGCACTGGGGTAAACTGGACACAACGAAGTCGTGCCAATCGGATGACCACTGTGCCACTTCAGATACGCAGACAGTACAAATCCTTCCTGACGATGTATCCAACTGGTGATCCCTACAACAATTTTCTCTGTGCCCCAATTAAGGTGGAACTACTGAGCCCAAATAAACACGGAAACTCTTCAGCTCATGCTTCCTCTCCGTGCATAATTTCAACAACCTATATACAGAAAAAGCACACACGCACATACACACTCACCCTTACCTCATATGCATGCCCAAGCTGAGCATATTCCAAAGAGACGGCGTCTCAAAAGCCACCCCGCCAATTCAGCACAGAAGCCCGCAAAACTTTGCAACCACGATGCTTCATGCTCTGCCAATTCTGAACTCACGCCTTCCTACAATCCATCCGCTCTCACATTGCCTACCCATCCCGCTTCCGTGTAGCAGATGCATAGCGTACGGGCCACAGCGAGTGAGAAGAAAGTAATTGTCGAGGAACGATGGTATCTCGCAGCAGCTGGGCTCTCGCAAATTCTCCACTGTTTCCTCGTCTTCATGTTCCTGTCGAGCCGACGGAAGCAAAGCTAATTCAGGGGGGGAAAGCGTCGATTCTCCATTATGTTTTCCTGTCTATAGATTTAGCTGATAAAGTAAATATATAGAGAGCGGTTAGTATATAGGTCTATATAGCGGGGATAGCTCAGTTGGGAAAGCGTCAGACTGAAGATCTGAAGATCGCGTGTTCGATCCACGCTCGCCGCACGGTATCTTAATACTTTTTTTTGATGTGAACATTCCAATATTCAATGAAGGGGTGTTGCCTGAGAGTCAACTAAGGTGTTCATTGAGTTCGTAGCAAAGTGCTAGTAGGCTTTCCTTTAAGGGGGGAGGCTGGTTTATTGAATTAGGAGGGTATTCCCCATGCAGAGTGCTGCTACCAGGCTTTTCTTTAAGGGGAGGGCTGTCTTAGAGTCAAGAAAATAGTGAATGAAATGGGTTGTTTATTGCGGTAGGAGGTTATTGTGTGTGCTAGGTAGTAGTCATTTGTTAAAAAATGAGAGGTTGTAATCGTGAAGTACAATGCTAATCTTTCTTGCTTGGTCTCAGCAAGTGGTCACTCATACAATTTGCCACACTTCTTGATCTGGAATCTTCACGTCGGTAAATCGCAACAGTCAGAGACAAAGTCTACCTCTCCTCTCTCTCTCTCGTTAGAACTGCAGTTTTGCTGTAAGAGTTGGCGCTGTAAGAGTTGGCTGGTTTCCATGACTGCCTCACGTGAAGTTCCCTAAGTTCTCGTCTGATGTATCTATGGTGGTCCTGTAGAGCGGTTCGAATTTCAAGTGAGTTTGGACCTTTGACTCTTGATTCTTATGGCGTCGCCAGTTTATGTCCCGGATGGAATTTCCACTCCGTCCGTATTTTGTGGCAGTAGGGAAGCAACGAGACCTTTAGAAAGTGAATTCCACTGTGCTTTCCCACTGAGCGAGAGAGAGAGCGCCAACGCCGGTGAAGGCTGTCCTTTGGCTTTTCGGGTGTGCGATCGTATCTAGAGGGCGAGAGAGACAAAGAGAAGGAAGTGAAAAGTACGATGAGTGGCGTCGCCGCCAGACCTCGGCAAGGCCTGCAGCGCCACCAAGTTAGTGGAGGTGTTGGCAGTAGCGACAGCGGTAGCAGCGCTAAGCGAGCAAGCGGACGTTGTGCAACAGTGGGCCC
This sequence comes from Takakia lepidozioides, assembly GCA_030704615.1. Lineage (NCBI taxonomy): Eukaryota > Viridiplantae > Streptophyta > Takakiopsida > Takakiales > Takakiaceae > Takakia > Takakia lepidozioides. The sequence continues at coordinate 65,384,598 of CM060731.1, forward strand.
CACGCCGGTCAGGCGGCCTCGATCGGCTCGTCCCCCAGCTTGTTCAGCCCCGACGCCGTACAGGCAGCCAGCTCCAGCCCTCACCACAACCCTTTTACTGCCTGCTCCACCATCCCTGACAATTCGCTCCCCAGAGCAACGAAAGGTGTTGAACACAACCGCAAACTGCTCCTGCTAGAAGACCTGCTCCTCTTGGAAGACCCCAACGCCAACGTACCCCTACCCCTAGCTCACATGTTCCTGATGCGCACCAGAGTCCAAGCTCTAGACACCAAGTTCAAGAAGAGTCGTCCTCTTCACAACGGTCTTCTCCACCGCTGATTCCAGGTTCTTCCATTGGCGCCCCACCGACCGAAGAACTCCCACAGTGTCTGTTGAGCCCTCCCCCACTGCGCCTCTCAGGTAGGGTTCGAGGTCCCACGCCAGTCACTTCTTCTCCAGTTGTGCAGCCTGCATTGCCGACCCCATCACTCTTACCCCGACAGCATGCGCCTCTCCCATCAGACCGTACCCCATGCCCAGCTTGCGGTCGTCTTTTTGCGCGCATCAAAGGGCTTGCGCGACACTAGCGCACGTGTGCGGCTCTTCATCAGTCCCACACAAATGGTACTTCTCCATTTCAGCCCAGGGATGCCTCGGCGTGAGCCTGGTCACGTGAGCGCAACTGCGCTCACGCCACGTCACCTTGCGCCAATGCCACGTCACGGGGCTCACTCCACGTCATCACACGTGAAGACCGCGTCACCACGCGCCCAGAAAGAAGTGGAGTGTATTCCTGCGGATTGGCACCCTTTACCACGGAAACAAGCTGGACGACATAATAAAAGTCATTGAATAAAGGATGGATGAATGTACAGTTGGATGATAAACAGATGGATGAGTGTGAAAAATGAATGTAGATGGATGAATGAGGGATGGATAAGAGTAAAATGGATTAATGTATAATGGATGTCGAGCAATGACAAAAATTCATGACAGGAAGATGCATGACCAAAACTTTTGACGAATGCACAACATATATGAAATGAGTGTGGAAGGTTTGTGGGGTGGATTAAAGAGTACAGAGGATGAATGTACAATGGATGTTGAACAAAGGAAAACATTCATGAATGGAGCACGCATGAATACACTGTAGATGAATGCACAATGGATATGAGAAGAGTCAGGGAGGTTTGTGAGATGGATTCATACATATTGCAATTTAAATGAAAGTTGATTCTGTGATTATTATTTGTTCTAAAGGAACAACTACGGTGGAGGAAGGGGATTCAACGTTTTCCAGATAGTATGAAAATGAATATTAAAATAATATAGTTCAGTCTGACTCAGAGTCAGTACAATGTATCCCCGCTTCCTCTGCATCTAAGTCTAAGTATTTTAGAACACCGGATCCACGCTGGATACACCTACGGCTGGGCAGTAAAAAGTCAGGGGATAGGGACTCGGCCGCGTCATTGCTTCGGCATAAACAGGAAGCAGAAAATTGGAAAGGGGGCTGTCGAAAACAGACTCGCCAGAAATGACTGTATCTCCTGAAGATCCACCGCTGCCTTTCTTGAAAGACAGCCTGAAAAAGTTATTACTGTAACTTTGATGTTATTGAGAAATTGAGTATGGCTCCCAAAGAGGGTTTAACACTTACTCACATGAAAAGTCGTTGTCGACCTGCTTATCTTCGGGATCGTCATCATTTCGAATTTGAATCCGATCAGTCTGTGTGCCTGAAGTGGAGCCAGACAAAGGGGGAGGAGCACTGTGTTGTAGAGGTCAAAATCACCCTCCATGCCAAAAAGGCTTCTTCCGCCTGCCTTGCATGCATGGTAAGTTGCTCCTGCACCACACATGAGGACATGAACAGTTTGGTGGGGGGATTTAAGCAAATGAAACTGTTGAAAGAAAACCAATTCGGAAGGGAAAGAACGAACCTGTGGACACAGAAAGATCGACCACCCGTGCAGAGTGGTGGCTGCATGACTCCAGCAGTATTTGCATGAACGCTGGGGACTTTTCCTTTGCACCTCTCCAGGGAGTGCCATCTGGTCTCTTCAGAGTCTGACTGGATTGCATGAAGTTGTACAAAATGTCATCGACATGGGGCTCATAGGGGGGGACGAAACAACCCTGGTCAGAAATCTCAAAGCTGCGGATGGAGGATGGTGTCTTGGAGGTGCGAATCCTGCGCAGGCAGATCGCCTCGAACATCCTCGTCTGCCAAAGATAGCAGGTTAGTGTGGTAAACACAATCTATAGTGGAAGTGTGTACATCGGCTATTCAGAACTCAGACACAAAAAAATCATTTTTATCACGAATCGGTGATGATCGGTGTCGATCATAACAGATTCTACTAGAGTGGAGCTGCAGAGAACATTGAAACTCATCATGAAAGCACAAGCAAAAGGGAGACGACATACCAGCTGACCAGGGAAACCCCCTTTCACAAGGTAGAGGCTGTTCACACAATTCCATGTGCGCAAAACTTCAAACCCTGAAGACTTGAGGTATGATGTCAATGCTCGACGACTATCATTGTTACATGACTGAAAAAACAGAAGTGTCCCTGCATCAGAGAGGAAGTTATTACAGAACCCGAACACCCAACTCCAGTAGTTGTCCTCGAATTTGTTCCAGCCTGGCGTCTTGCCCTTTGGAAGAACTTCTGGCACAGCCTGGCCATCTGGGATGTCGAGAATGACAATGTCGGCTGCTGGAAAGATGCCAATGAGGAGTTCGAGCTGGGCCTCATGATGGGAAAGAACACCCAGCAATTCTGCAACCACATGTCTGGGACGGCAACCACCGATTGCTGGCATGGATGGGATACATTCAGAAACACCATGCGAAAGACAAAGACAAGCATGTTGCTGTGGAGGCAATGGTTTTGGATCCTGGAAACGACATCGCTAGGCTTCTTACAGCTATGCACGACGTGAACAAGTAAGTCATCCAGGAGATTTCATTCCCTTTGTAGTGTCTTATTAATCCCCAAAAAACAGTGTTAAGGAATGCAATGTTTCCAATGTTTTTGCAGATCGACAGAGAAATCGCATGTGACAACAAGCTTGGTCCACACACTATTCCGAATTCGGAGGATTGGTCTGATGAAGCTGGATGATTTTCGGACAGTACTCCCACCCAATATAATCAAGAAGTGCGAAACGGGAAGAGCTGCAGACACTTGGTATTCTTTGACACGAGAGGCGTTTCTGGAGTACATGTATGCGGTAAGCCCGAGTCTGTACTCAGTTTACTTTTCGAATACATGTTTGTAGTCCCTTCGGTGCTAATCACTACTTGAATCAATGCAGCAAGAACTGGCAGAGGCAGCTGAGAAGGGAAAAAAATCCGAATATTACCGCACTACACCAGAGGAACTAAGGACATCAAAGGGTGTGGAAGCTGCAATAAAGAAGGAGTTTGAAATGCGAAGAACCAAATTGATGTCCGCCTTCGGAAAGCAGCTTACAATAGTAGATCCTGGACTTGGTTCTGAGTTCCTTCAGCAGATCAAAACACACTATGACAAGCATGTGCATCCGGAGATGCAGCAGGAGAAATTGCACCGGCTGGCCATATCGATGGTCGACCCACAAACAAAAATAAGGTGGCTGGAGATATGGAACTCAGATCAAACAGTAAAGGACTTGAATCGGTTCCCAAAGAGCACCATACAGCCTGGCACAAAGGTGGAAGGAATCAGTGATTTGGTGTTTGATAACTGGCTCCACAAGGCTACATTTTGGAGTCAGGTGTGTATTCAAATATGCTGTTTTCTTTTCTTCAAGTATGTGATGAGTATCTTATTTGCAATTCTGACAAATATACAATTTGCAGCTCGAAAAGCGCGCCGTCATTGTGCTGGATCAGACTTTGAAAGACCTGAACATTTCGATTGTTTCCCCTCCCCAAATGTCATTGGAGGCATACATAAGGAAGTGGAGAGGTCTCACCTGGAGATACTATTTTTTCCGGGAGTTCTCCAAAGATGGTAACATTTTACGGTCCAACGACTTTGACAGTCAGGTTGGAGGAGAGTGGGCCATGATGCGAGTTGTGTACAGTGTCATACTGGAAACTCTACTATTTTTTTTGGGACAAAATGTGGCTTCATAAGGATTGCAATCATAGATCCAGATTGAATGTCGTTGACGACATTCACTTCTTTGTCTGAGTCATTCTTAAGCGAGTATATGAATTCACCTGGTTAGGATCTAAGGGTGTAATTATAGTATCCTTGATTAGAATTGATAATGTCCTTGAATGGCGTTGACGACATTCACATCCGGAGTTGTTGAGAGGTCCTCAGAGTTATGTAAATTTTTGTAATGTCCATAGAGTTTACAGTGAGGGTTCCTCACTTCATTTTGTTGAATGTCAATGCAGACATTCAGTTGTTTTGCATTGTTTTTGCCTCTTACGAGGAATCTGGAGGCTTGATAAGCTGTGTTATGAGAAATCCAAAGTGAATGTCGTTGACGACATTCACTTCTGTGTCTGTATTATTCACCAGCGACAATTTGAATTTACATGGATTGGGAGCTAAGTGATTGGTTCCTTGTTGGTATTTTTGTGAATGGCGTTGACGTCATTCACATACAGTGTTGTTCTTTGATTTTGCTTCATTTGAGGAATAATTAGGCTTGATTAAGAGTGTATTCACAAATCCAAAGTGAATGTCGTTGACGACATTCACTTCTATGTTTGTGTCATTCCAAAACGATAGTTTGCATTCACTTGGATTAGAGTGTATTTACAGTATCATTGAATGGAATGTTTTGAATGGCGTTGACGACATTCACATCCGGAGCAGTCGTGTGGTCCTGAAAGGTCCTTGGAGCAGTTCTCAGAGCCATTTCATTCTATGTTTTTTTTCATTCTGTTCTACTTGCATCTTACTCACTGAGCGCTTTGGTGGGTTGGGATTTATCTCCTATTTTTCAGGTACACGAAATATGTGCTTATGGAAGGAAATCACCTGAGCGGAATTCCAGACTATCTTGACATGTGGTCGGACCCTGCAAACGATCCAACCATGTATACTGCAGGGATATTGAAGGATTGGAGTCCTTCTCACTTCAGAGACTGTGGGTGGTACCTTGACTGCCCACCGGAGCACACGACTTTTCAAGAATAGCATATGAAATACTTGAACAATAACGCTGAGATGCTGGCGCCTTTGACTGACGAAGAGTACCAACGAAACATAGCAACATTGGCTGCCAAGGAGCCCGATGCTCAGGGAACGCCGCAGAAGGGAAAGAAGGCGGGCCGTAAACCAAAAGACAAGGTTGTTGATGTCATAGCCATCTCACCAGCAAAGCCAAAGGACAAAGGCAAGTCCAAAGAGAAGGAAAATGACAAGGGGAAGGAGAAAGAAAAGGAGATGGAGAGTGGGCATGACTTTACTGCTGGAAGATATACCCGCACTGTTCAGTGCGTGTTCGATGCCAAGCCACACCCTTCCCGTTCTGATTCGGCATGAGAGATGAAAATTGTTAATGAGGGTTGGTTGTCGATGATGCAGAGTCGAAAGAGAGGATACACTGGGGTGCCTTCGCCTACCTGGGACAATATAATCTCATTCCTCAATCTGGTGAGAATTCCAGTTTCTTTCCTTTTTCTCTGAAAGTTTCGTTGGCAGTATTTCAGTCTCGTTCTTTGAAAACATTCTTGCCATCGTTCTTATAAAAAACATGTCTGTTGCAGGTGAGCACAGGTCCCACCTTCGCGGTGTGCAGAAAACATATGCGGCCTCATCCCAGTTATCACTGATCTCTGGAGACACTAATGTGCTTTTCCCATTTATATCCGTCAGTGACACATAAAAAACTTGTGCACCAAGTCTATATCCATGCACAAAATCACTCTCCAATTTTGTTATGTCATGGGAAAGAGGTGGACGCACAACAGGCATAGATATCATCCGGCACAGAGGGATGTCCAGACGCCCTCCAGATACGAGCATGTCCCTTATAACCTCTGAGAGTTTACCTTCTGGAATGACATGAGTTCTTTCACCTTGTCAAGGTAGTGCACTTCAGATTCATCTGCTTCATCTGTATTCTCTGAGCTTTTTCCGGACTCGTCCCCATCTCCAGATCTTTTCCCCTCTGATCCTGTAGGCTTGGACCTCACAGTTTTCTGCACGATGCCATTCAATTCTGACTGAGTAATTTGCAAATAGTGAACGGCGGTAACGACCATCACTCTGTCTCCAAGAAACTCACTATGAATGGTGTGAAACAATTCAGCACTCATTCTTCAACTGTGTTCTGGAGACATCAGTAAACCAATTTACACTAGATCTGCGATAGCAAGGTATAAACGTACGCGAGGAAGGAAGATGGCTTCCTCTGAAGCGGAGTTCTTCTCTGACGACAAACCAGTGCCGTTCTCCCAGGAAGTCCTTGACAATGGATTTGCAATTGTTCTGGAACATGTCTTGGCTACCCGTTTTCAGCTGCAGAATGGCTCCATCTTTTTGGAGAAAGAGGTGTACGATCTTAAAGGGAAGTTGTTGAAATATTCTTTCCAAAACCGTGATGAGACGGCTCATATCAGCCAGTGGAGAGTGCGTCCTGGTCGATACAGAGTACTTGGAGAGCCTCGGCGAAAGTCCCTTGGGTCATATGTGACGCCCGGGACTGCTGCTTCGGTCGTTGAAGACAAGAGGGAGGTGGTGGTGAAAAAAGAACATACGTCCTCCACTCCAATCGTTGAGCTTTCAGATTCGTCCAATGATGACATAAGTGAAATTCCAAATCCAGTCCTTCCTACTGTGGTTGGAGAAGCTGATGAAGAAGAGATTTGTAGTGTCATTCCAAAATTGCGGGCGATGGGAGGAATGGCTAGATTCAAAAGTGAGTTGCGGGGAATTGATTGGGAATCTTTGAAGCAGGTGCCTGTGAAGTTCTTGCTGGAGACTTTTGATGGCGATATCATATTCGAGCTGCCTCCTCCTCCGCGAGTTGGAGGTGTAACAATCATGATGCATGGAATGGACCAGAAACACGACGGGCACCCGTGGTGCAGAACAAAAACATCCAATATTCAGAATGATGACAAGCTTGTTTTCAGGAGGACAGTTTGCAATGGACACCTTAGGTGTGATAATTTGAATTGCAGACATTTTCTTCAGTCTGGGGTTCATAATCAAAGCGAATAGGAGGGTCTGGCGGAAAATCCATTTCAGCCTGGGACTGCCCCTCCACCGGCAAACACTTTTGTCTGCAAATTCTGCAAACTTGTGTCATCCTGCTTGGCGCTCTACGGAGCAAGAATGTACTATGTTGTCCACCGTTTGAAAACAATGACAAGAGCTTGTGTGCATTTCGGATTCCATAACCATCCTGTCTCGAAGGGGGATTACAGGGAGAGTGTTAAGACAGTATCGAGGTTGATTAAACAGGAGTTCGGGAGAAACCCATCCGCAACAACATCTGCAATTGCTCTTGGCGCAAGCAAGTCCTTCTTGGAAAACCATATTTTGAGTGAAGGGGATTCTGTGGGGACTAAACTTGACGGTGCAGCATTGGACCTGGTCATGGATCATTTCTCCACTTTAAGTTCACCTAACATTCGGCATCAGATCAATGCATTGAGAATGGGCTCTGGGATCAGAGGCTACATAGAGAACATTTTGGAATTGAAACGAGTGAGCAAGTACGATTACATCCAGGACAATGTATTCCCAGGTCAAGGTGCCATCAAAGTTTTTCTTTTCAAAATGTCGACTGTTGGGGAGGGCAGTGGGGTTAGCCTCGTGAAGCGGATGCAGAAGACTGGGGACTTGCAGAACTGTTTTCTTATGTTTGATCATGTGAAACGAGTGAAGGATTGGACAACAATGGCTTGTCATGTCTACGATCCAGTGTACCAACGAGTTATGACAATTGCAGTTTGTGACATGCAATCTGAGGATATGGAATCCCAGAAGCTCATGTGGAATTCCCTGATTTGTGTCATGGGCTGCCATCTCCAAATTTCGCAGGTTTCATGGCGGATAGTGCTCAAGCAAATTTCAATGCTGTTCGTATTGTCTTCGGATCGGGCGACCCAAAAGTGCCTATGCCAGGAAGAGAGCGTACATGTCTATTCCATTGGACACAATCTCTGGAAAAACATACAAAGTCGGACATCAAACCAGAGATGCAGACTCAGCATCGTAAATTTCTGCAAAGAGTACAAAGATGCTAGAACAATGAAGGAGGCGGACACTTTGTTCCAGACAATTCGTGCCTGGTGGTTCTCTTCTGGAGCTGCATCACTTGAGAGTATGAGAGCATTGGAAGATTGGCTGGCGTTTTGGCACTTCCGGTATAGACAGTGGGAAGCAACCATGCCATTGGTACGAGGCTTATATTTATTGCTTTATTCATACATTTGCTTTCCATTTTATTGTGTCCTCGCTTTCTTTATGTTGTTTTCTGTTCACTGTTTTGAAGTGTGGTTCTGCAGTTTGCAGAACATGTCCATTGAGGAAATGGCGGACATGCCATCTTGCAATTTGGCAGAAACTGTGCACAACGCATGGTTGCAGCAGTCTGGGAAACGAGGTCGGGATTTGTATGTGGCAACAACAGACGATTTGATACGTGCCTTGCAACAACAAACCCGATACCGTGATTTCTTACGAGGTGGGGTTGGTGGCAAGGGTCCGGACAAATGGGAGTTGATGTTGTGTGCTGCAAACAGATCTGGGGATCCAATCAAGATAGCACGGGCGGTGAGCATGTATGCCCAGGGAACGCCACTTGTTTCTAGAGTTCCACGTCTTGAAGGTGTCAAGTTAAATAAGCACAGTGTGAAACTAACTAGAATAAAGCTAGTTATTTGTATTTAACACTTGGATTTAGGTCAAGTGTTAAATCAGGTGTCAAGTTTAGTTTGACACCTGAACCATCTTATCTTCACGAGAGCATCAGTCGCGCAGCTCATCTCTCTCGAGTTGAGCCTGCGCGACCGAGCTCCTGCATTGTTGAGGACTGAGTGTGCTTATGATGGGAGTATAGGTTGTTGTGGGGTGGAGTCCCCATAGCTTGGGGTGCCCCTGGCTCGACTTCTATTTTAAAGAGTGATAGCGATGGATTTCATATTTCTTGTGTTGAGAGTGTGTGTCTTTTAGCTTGTTTATCACTCGAGAGAGATGACTCTATCTAGTTTTCCAGTGCTAAGCTAGATATGATGTTTTTGTTTTTGTTAAGCACTATTGTAATATAGCTTGGTCACAGGGATCAAAACAGGAGGCTTGAGATGTTGCTGCGATTTTTGTCAACCTGTGGTTATATCTAAGAGTGGGGTGTGTAGGCTGCGCTGCTGACTGCTTGGCTGGATGAGAGCCGTGCACCGCCATAGGCAGGGAAGGCGTCAGCTGATCTGAAGAATCGAGTTGATTCTGCTGCCCGCACCAGCAAGAGGAATCTGGAGGATGGTACCGACCAGGCAGAGAATCTTGGCTCGACTATCCGACAGCAGGCTGAGAATCTGAAAGAAGCTGTCCTTGGCTCCACACCAAGGAGCGATGGCGAGGGAGCGAGGGAGCGATGGCGGTCTCGCTGCTGAGGCTGTGACGCTGCGCGCCCCCTCCCGACGCTGACAACGCCTATGGTCCCTTCTTGCAGCCCGCGCTCTTCTCGATGAGTACTGACGCAGTCGGTGATCGAGCATTCCATCAGCTTGACCAGGGCGCATCTTATGGGGCTGTGTATGCGGTCTCAGACACTATCAGAAGGGGAAGACAAAGAAGAGGACCTGGAATTGGAGCCAACAGAAGGTCAGCTTTCTTTCCTCCATTGAGAGAGCTACTCCGCTGGCCTCTTTGGGTGGGATTGACAATTAGTAGGGGTTATCAGACGATAGCCCACCGCCGCGAGCTTCTTTTGTGAACGTTCCGCACCTCCCAGAAGTGGTGGAAATTTGGCGGGACTTGATGAGCATAAGTCCTTCTCATCTTGCGCCAACTTGTTTGAAGTATGGGGAGTAGTTCGCACCAGACCCGATCTGAATGAAGAAGCACTGTTCTGGTGTTAAGTTTAGGAACTATCCGTGGTAAATATGATGACATGGGAATGCAAGAGAACTGGAAGAAACGACGAAGGTGAGTAAGCTGGGTGCACGACTGAAAGTGGGAGTTACCTGCTGGAGATGAGAGAAGCTTAATCTGTTTTAGAAGTCCATGGACGCCAGCTTGAAGGTCTAACACTGGTATTAAATACTGGTGTTGAACGGGCTGTGCAACTTGTGGCAGCCTCCTCTTTAGAAACACCAAAGCATACCAATATTTTGAAGCTTCTACTTGATGGAGCAGTGGCTGGAGCCACGGCAGGTGTAGTTGTGGAGACAGCCCTGTACCCGATTGACACCATAAAGACCCGCCTTCAGGCAGCGCGGTGTGGTGGGGGGATAGTGTTCAAGGGCCTATACTCAGGTCTTTCCGGCAATCTTGCTGGTGTTTTGCCGGCATCAGCTATATTTGTTGGAGTGTACGAACCCTTAAAGCGCAAGCTGCTGGAGATCTTCCGAGATCACCTCAGCTCTGTTGCACATCTGACAGCGGGAGCTGCAGGAGGTGCAGTAGCATCGCTGGTTCGGGTGCCCACTGAGGTAGTGAAGCAAAGGATGCAAACAGGGCAGTTTGCCTCAGCCTCTGGAGCAGTGCGAGGAATTGTGGCCAAGGAAGGTTTGCGGGGTCTCTACGCAGGATTTGGATCATTTCTGAATGGCAATCAGCTTGATGGAAGCAGATCTTGGATTGCCTTCTATCTCAACCGGGGTCTGCCCTGCTAGGTACTTACAACAGTCCCGGCGCACGTTCACCGTCAGATTACCGCAATGCAAGTCAATAGTCAATACGGATTAAGGAAATTCCATGTGGCCATGGAGGTCAAGACACATTGAGTTACTAGGTTGCAAGACACATTGCCGCCACATTGAAACCAGTGGGGCATTCTGCGGTCAGAGACTGCCGGTCGATTGGCGAAAGTGTAGGTGAACCCGTGTACCGTCTACGGTGTCTTTTCTCTGTTGTCGCCACCTTGAAAAATCAGCGCGCTTGTTCCACAACACAGAGGGCATGTTACAATCAACAGCAAACGCAGGAACCTGTAGCTCATCGACATAGACAAACGCATCAGTGCCAAGGGCTTTCTCCCCCGTAACTAGAATGGGCCGGGGACCCGCAAGCTCCAGCACAAAGTCCAGTGCTTCCCGCTGGTAATCCTCCTCAGTGAGTTTATCGTTAGCCACCAAGGCCTCGAACAGACTGTGAGTGACCCCTCGCCTGTACATGGCGTCCGTAAACATGTCTTTCCTTCCCCTCTCTTGGTGCGCAAGCCTGCAAGCAATCACGGAATGTTGACACCACTCTCTCTCACAGCAAGACACTATTGAGTGCCACAGTTCCCTCCCTCTCTCTCACTCACTCTCGGTATGCAGAAGACTGGAGCAAGGTGTGCTGTCACTAGAAAGTCACTGGTAACCAAGAGTTGTGGGGGGTGCATTTGTAAACACAACTGAAATCCTAGGAATTATAGGGCATGTGGCCAGGTAACCTGGGAAACCATATAGAATGTAGGGAATCGGGAACCAGTTACCAGATAGTTTGGGTATAACTTTAAATTTTTAAATTTGAAAACCTTAAAAAAAAAAAACAGGGCATTTTGATCTAATTTAAATGATTTAAAGCCAAATTGGTCATATCTTTGTCAAATGGACTCTGTTTGACCCAGTTTTTGGGGGGATAGCTGCAGAAAGGGGATATCTACCTATCTAGACCTGGTTTTTGTTTTTGGGACTCTGCTAGAAATCTATGGAATTTTTAGAGTGTGAGTGTGCCATGAAAGATCCACAATCCTGTTTCTAGAACCTGTTCTGGTCTACATGAGAGATAAATCTGGGGATGTACTCCTTGTATGGCTGGGGGAAATGAGGACGTAATTGAAGGGCAGGTCTCATCTCTTAGCCTGTGCACACAAGGGGACAAGATTTATGTTTCCCAAGGAACTCAGACTGATTTGAGTGGAGAACAGTTGGACGAGTTGATTGCATATTGGGAGTCAGGCATTAGCAGTAGACAACAAACTGCTGTAGTTGGCGTTGAGGGCCTCAATATTGCCTTGGACAGTCAGAACTCTGTTGGAGCCAGCAGTTCTGCAGCTGTAGGTGACATACCAAAGTGGGTGAAAGCTAGGCTTGGAACACAGCCAAAGACAGCCCCGGGGACCAAGGTGTTCAGCCACAAGGCCGTGGTGTACTGGAGCAGAGGAGCAGGAGCTGCACAAGTTTGTGCAATCAGACATGGTTGCAGCCGGACACGCTCTGCACAAGGCAACCACGAGCGGGGGTTCATTAGCAATGACAAGTTTGTTTTGCTTGAAGGAGATGCAGTCATTCGCAATGAGGACACCCGCAACCGTCTCAAAGCTTTCGAGTTGAGAGACTATCAGACCCTACCTTTGTTTTCTTTAGCGTTCAGTGAGCGGGAGATAGCAGAGTATTGCTTTGTCTCTACCTGGCAGAAAGAGGAGGAGGGTTGGTTAGAGCGAGCTACTGTAGCTTGGGACAAGGTTAGTGGCAGATTTTTGGACATAGATATACCTCCTATATCTTACCATCATGTAGAGCGAGGTACTTTGAGAGAAGTCTGGTAGTTGATAGCATAGATCAGGATTAGATCTTGCTTGGTCGGCCTTCTATTCTTCCCCTCCATCTCTGTACTATTTTCATTACCTTGTACTTGTAGTTGCCAAAGCCTCTCTTGGTGGAGGCCAGTCAGTCCGGGGTTTTGGGCTGGGCTATTCTGCAGGATTAGCATTGCAGCTGGATTTTGGTGTGGGGGTGTTGATATTTGATTTCTTGTGTTTGGATCCCCCCCAACACCTGCATGCTTGACTGTGCGCCATGTTGGTTTTGTGTGGGCGCTTGCTTTCATAGGGATTAGGCCGGATTTGATCACCGGTCAATCCTAGAGTATGCTGTCGGTGGTGAGGCTGGAGTGATGACCAGCAAGACCACCAGTGTTTCTTCTATGGTGAGGCTGGGTTGATGACCAGCCAACCATAGGAGTTCTTGCGGTGGATGCAGGTGCAGGTGCCCTGAGCCATTGGGATATGACCCTTAAACTGCAACATGTGCCCACCCGTGTCACTATTAGAATTAGTACTAGAGCCCTATAGTGTCACGTGGGGGAGGTGCCCATTGTGAGTGTCATCACGGAGTTACCCAAGGGTTTTGATGGGAGTACGGCTACAAGCAGTAGCAGTGAGAGTGGGTTCACTAGACGAGGTATTCGTTTCAGACCACCTTCACCTCCACCCTCAACTAGTGCAGAGTCAGACACAGACTTGGAGGCTTCATCAACATGTGTGCAGTTTCATTCGCCATTGTTGTGGGACGACATGGAAGAGATGTATGGAGCTACCAAGGGGCCTCGTAGGTACTCTGGAGCTGTGGGCACAATCGAGTTGGATGACTTTATCCAGGAGTTTGACAGCTGGTGTGATTTGCAGCAGATGCGCAATCCACAGCTCTTCACCCCATTCATGGCGTGGAAGGGACTGTTCCAGCATTTGGAAGGCCCGCCTATGGACGATTACCACGAGTTCAGGCGAGGACATGAAGCAGAGATTGAGGAGTGGAGGATGTATTGGTCACCTGACTACGTCTCCATTACTCGAGGCACGACGCGACCAGTAGCTGCATCAGTACCAATATCTCCCACTGCCAGCACTAGTAGTGGAACAAGTAGTGCCGGTACTTCTGCAGGTGGTACCAGTTCAAAAGGTGCTACTACTCCTCCTGCCACGACTACAACACATGTGCCTAGATTCCACCCGGTGGTGGAGTTCTTCCAGGAGTTGCGGAGGAAGTACGGATAGAGAAGCTGCGAAGTTTGCAAGACTTCCAGCGCAAACCCAATGAGAGCCTGCGAGAGGCATACACTCGTATAAGGCGCTTGATAAGTGTGACCCAAGGGGTTACTGAAGCTCAGGCAATCCAGTTCTGGTATGGCATTTTGGAGAAGGAGCTCAGGAGAAGGGTGCGGGATGCAACCCTGTTACAAGCAGCCCAACCCACATTAGCAGATGTGTTTCTGCTGGCTGAGCGGATTGAGCTCAACATGGTGGAGGAACGAGTTGTTACCATTGGATTTGGCAAGGACATGCCTGCACGAGGTGCAGCTGCCAGCCCACAGGCACAAGGGACTGCCCAACAGCGTGGTCAGGGGGGCAAGGTTTAACCCAAGTTCCATGGAGCTTACATGGGACCTCAGATGTAGAGGCCCATGGCATCTTTTGCAGGCCAACAGCAACCAGGGGTGATATGACATGTGGAGGACCCCATGTCAAGTGAGATTGCCCAGAGAGTGGCAGAAGGCCGGCACAAGCACAGCCTGCACAGTTGCAGTGTGGGCATTGTGGCAAGTATGGGCATGGAGATGCCCAGTGTTATGACTTGCATCCTGAGTTGCGCCCAGGCCAGTTCCAAGAGAACAATGGTGGCCGGGGGCGAGGTGGACCAGCCCAGAGAGGACGAGGTGGTCGGGCACGAGGTGCAGGCCAAGGGCAAGCTCAACATGGCCAAGGACGCGGAGGTCAGGGTATTGACCAAGGCATGGCCAACCGGCTTCAGCAGCTAGAGCAGAGCCTCGCTGCCATGGCTACAGCTCAGGCGGTACCGGCTCCCAGGCGGGATGGTCCACCTCCTGCGCCTGAGGGAGGAGATATGGGAGGCATGGGATTCATGTGCGGAGCAGCACTACCACTAGTGCAGGTGGAGTCTGCTGCAGCCGTGACTCGAGGAGCAGCACGAGTTCCTGAGCCACGAGGTGCAAAGGTGGAATTGGATCCACAGCGTGGGGAGGCAAGCCGTCAGGCGAGGCTTCCTCAGTCATTCACATTGGCGGAGACTGTGTCGACGCCATCCATGGCACCTAGTTCTCGTCCGACTGTTACCGAGGCGGAGGTTACTATGCCATTGGGGAGAGCTACACGTGCAGCACTAACACCTGCTACCAAGGCTAGTGCAGCCGGTGTGTTATTGGGGGCAGCCACCTCTGTGTGTCAAGCCCCACTGTTTTCAGCAACCATGATTGCGACGCCGGGGGTAAGGCCAGCTGCAGTGTTCAGACTAGCAGCAACACTCTGTGAGAGTGGGGAGGTCACTTCATCTTCTGCGGAGTTACTGGAAGGTGTAGTGGCAGAGGGATCCTCATATTTGAGGGTCAAGACTGCCACGGCTGCGCCATGGCAAGCTGCAGCTGCCAGGTTGACGGAGCTGCCAGCTAGGCCAGCCTTTGAGCGCGCCATGGTGACACCTGGAGTTGTCTTGTTAGACAACCAGGATGGCATTTTCTCTTTGAGTGGACCGGCAGGCAAGAAGTACCGGCCACTGCGGGTCTTGTTGGACTCGGGAGCTCAGCCACTGATGTTGGGCAGAGCTGCTATTGCAGGTTTGGGCCTCATGCAGGCGGATATGGAGTCTTGTCCTTTCCAGATACAGACATCTCTGGGAGGATCAGAGCAGGCTTGGGGCATGACACGGCGTGAGTTGGCCATTGGACTACAAGCAGATCATCTTGTAGATGGCTCAGTGATGCGAGCCAAGGCCATTGTAACAGACGCGGTCTCTTACGATGTCCTCGTTGGTGGGGTAGTGTTATATCCCATGGGCTTCACCCTGGACTTTTGGGATGAGTCAACATCCTACAGGCCTGGATGGCAGTCAGGGGATGGTCGTCGTGCACAGCTCCCTATGACATTCATTGGGGGTATTGCGGCTGCCCAACGGGGCAAGATGCCAACACTAGCCGCCTTTACAGCTGTAGTTAGTTGGCCTGGAGAGTTGCTGGAAGGCAATGCCCATGCAGAGGATGTGCCACCTCCAGCAGAGCAGGATGACATGCATGGTATGGCGGAGTTGCCTGCCATGGTTGCTCACACTCCATTGTGGGGTACGAGCAACGATTTGCAGCAGGTTGCTGATCGACGGGTGCAACAAGCCTGGGTAGAGGCTTTTGTACCGTCAGGAGAAGAGGAGAGTGCGGGTATTGCACCAGGACCACCTCAGTTGTCACCATTGGATACCACACCTATTGTGTGGCAGTATATGGATGAAGGCATTTGCCTTCTGGACTTGTTTGGCGGGATCGGCACCGGATTGGCTGCTGTGCTACAGGCAGGTGTGCGGGTAAGGCGTTACCTGTATGTGGAGAGGGATGAGACTGCACGACGCGTCTCACTGCGCCATGTGGCTCAGTTGGTATAGCAGTACCCTGACTTGTTGCCTGTGTCTGCAGTTCGTGGATACCAACAAGCCTTGCCAGCAGACATTTCCTTGTTGGGGGCGCAGGATTTGGAGCAGGTTGGCTCCATTGATGTGATAGTGGCAGGTTGGCCCTGCCAAGGGCATTCATCAGCCAGGCATGGCAATGGATTGCGAGACTCGAGGACGGGTCTGTTTTGGGAGATGGTGCGGGTTTTGCGCCACTTGCAGCTTCATCAAGCTGTATCTCCAGCATACACCTTGGAGAATGTGCCATTGATGGGTGATTCTCGGGCCATGGTGATGGCCAGTGTGCATCAAGTCCGGTCGTGGCTTGGGTCAGCAGTGTTGCTGGATGCAGCTGCAGTGGGGTCACGGGCTCATCGTCCACGGCTTTGGTGGACTAACTTGATGCCACCCGCACTGCTCAAGTGTGCATTTGATGGGGTGCAGCGGCCAGCACACCTCACCGTGGATGGCATTTTGGACACAGGGAGGCAGTCTCAACGTGTGAGACACGATGACCGTTTGCCTTTGGCAGTGGTCAACAAGGTGGGTCAACCACGAGCAACATTACCTACACTGCTCAGCTTCCCAGAATCCCATGCTTTTCGGGATGGTGGACCTGGCCTCTTGTGGGATAGCCAGTTGCAACAGTTAGTGGAGCCTAATGCCGACGAGCGAGAGCGGGCTATGGGATTTTCCACTGGGACCACGGCGGTGCCTTCTCTTTCTGAGGCATCACGTCGTCAGGTGTTGGGGCAAGCAATGGATCTCAATTGCTTGACCTGGATTATCAGCTTGGCTATGGCTGAGCAATGTAGAGTGCGGAGTGCACTTCCCTTGACGGTCTCTCTGCCTACCGAGACGGTACAGGCGGCAAGTGGGGGCGAGCCGGTGAGGACCACGGGGTGTAGACATCCATGGCACACGTGGGAGGTGCTCGAGGTTCAGAGGGAGTTGGCAGCCAAGGCAGCTGTGATGGATGAGGTTGGGGATTCTTCTCGGGATGAGGAGGTTCTCAATGATGAGATGATGGGGCAGGATGAGGCCTTATCATTGACTGAGCAGGAAGGGAGTACTGCTCAAGAGGTTGCAGCATAGCAACCACGAGACGCGTCCTCTACCTCTAAGCCCACTGGACTTAAGGTTGCAGTTACGGAGGACAATTGGGAGCCTGACATTGGACCCATTGTCACCGGAGGAGAGAGACGACGTATACGGTGGTTCCTGAGGGCTTACAGGAATTGCTTTGCCTTCAGTTTGAAGGACTTGGGAGCACTGAAGGGTCAAGAGATCCGTATTGAGTTGGCCACTGACACGCCAATCTTTCGGAGACCCTATAGATACAGTGACATAGAGAGGTCTTTGATTCAGATGAGGACTCAAGATCTCTAGGAGGCAGGTTTGGTGGAGCTCTCTGGTGGAGAGTATGCTTCAGCCACAGTGATGCCAGCCAAGAAGGATGTCTATGGCAATTGGACGGAGAGACGTATGTGCGGTGATTACCGGCCTGTAAATCGTCAGACCAAGTCCGATAGGTATGCCATGCCGACACCAGAGGAGATCTTTGATGCCATTGGGCATTCCAAGGTTTTTAGCACGTTGGATTTACGATCCGGATATCACCAGTTGCCGATCAAGGAGGCGGATAAGCAAAAGACGGCATTCTGGGGGATCAATGAGCACGGGAAGGATTGCCTATACCAGTGGCGGTTCTTACCATTTGGGCTTAAAAACGCTCCTGCTGAGTCTCAAAGAGTCATGGACAGGATTCTAGCAGGGGTGGAGTTTGCTCGGTGCTACATAGATGACATCATCATCTTTAGTGCTACGGTGGAGGAGCATGAGAGACACCTTCAGGGGGTATTTGAGCGCTTGAGGGATAGTCCTAGCTCAAGGCCTTGTGGTCAGTTGAGGCAAGAAGTAGAGGAAGCGCTCCATGAAGTGGGAGACTAGCCAGATTGAGTATCTGGGTCACATGATATATCCTGGAGGATTGGGGGTACAGCAGACTAAGGTAGAGTCCATTGCACAGGTTCCACGCCCCACGGATGTGAGCCGAGTTTGAGCTTTCATGGGGTTAGAAAACTATTACAGACGGTTTGTTAAGGGATTTAGTGCCATTGCAAAGGCTCTAACAAAGCTGACCAAGGTGGACCAGGAGTGGCAGTGGAAAGATGAGCAAGAACAAGCTTTTCAAGAGCTCAAGGTGAGGTTGACCTCGGTGCCCATCTTGAGACGACCTATCAGGGGGCGTCCTTTCAGCTGCATACAGATTGGAGCATGCTGGGGTTTGGAGCGGTGCTCACACAGGTGGATGATGAGGGAAGAGAGTTCGTAGTGGCTTATGTTAGCCGCTCGAACAATGCTGCAGAGTCTGAGTATAGCTCATATGAGGGAGAATGCTTAGCTGCAGTGTGGGCCGTGGCACACTTCAGGTGCTATCTATACGGCAATCTCTTCACCCTTGTCACGGATCACCAACCACTCAAGTGGTTGATGGAGTCAGACAAGCTTACGGGGAAGCTTGCACGGTGGGCACTCATCCTTCAAGAGTATGACTTTCAGGTGGTGCATCGACCGGGTTTGGTCAATCACAATGCAGATGGGTTGAGTCACAATCCATGCACGAGCCAACAGGATGATACTGGAGCTCGGGGGCATGGTGAGACGGACGAGGAGATGGTGCCGGATGGCATGCATCTGCATTTCTGTGTATCTTGGCAGTGGAAGGCCAGGTTGGACCTGCAACAGGGATGACTATAGATCAAGTGTCTGAGGACCCTGAGGCCAGCAATGAGCAAGGTGGCGCCAAAGATATACATGAGGATTCAGTTGTGTTGGACTACCTCCGCACTGGAGACACTGCAGCCACTGTGACTACCAAGGAGAGGGATCGGATCCTACAACGAGCCAAGAGGTTCAAGTGGGAGGGGACACACCTGCTCCGAGTGTGGGAGGATGGTCGAGTGAGGATTGTGCCTCACCCAACACAGCGGGCACGGTTAGTGCGGCATGCCCACGAGGAGTTGGGGCATTTTGGGGTGCGACGCACCCATAGCCTACTGCAGGGGCAGTATTGGTGGCGTGGTATGCACACAGTGGTGCAACAATTTGTGGCTAGGTGCATGGTGTGTGACAGGGTGCGTGCTTCATTCAATGCCCCTACTCCACAATTGCACCCTCTTCCGATCATGGGATTGGGCTACAGGTGGAGTCTTGACTTCGCAGGGCCGTTGCCACTGACCATGCGTCACAACAAGTACGTGTTGGTGATGGTGGAGCACTTCTCCAAATGGATTGAGTTGGTTCCATTGCCTGATAAGGCTAGTGAGGGAGCTGCGTATGCATTCTTGGATTGTGTGCTTAGCCGATTCGGTGCTCCAGCTGAGGTACTCACGAACCAAGGGAGAGAGTTCTTGGGGGAGTTTCAGGCTTTGTGTGACAAGGCCTTGATAGACCACCGCACCACTTCTCGGGATCATCCTGAGGCCGATGGCTTGGCAGAGAGAGTTGTTCAGACAGTAAAGAGGGGTTTGCGCAAGTATGGCTTGCAGAAGGGACACCTAGGAGATTGGGACCTTCAGTTACCCTGGTTAGCCATGGGCTACAGGTTCAGCAAGCAAGCATCATTTGCCTCCTTCTCACCATACTTTCTTCTCTTTGGCCGAGAGCCGGATTTGCCTATATCCATTCGCAGAGAAGCTGCTACAGTTCTTAATCTTTACGATCCGGACGTGTGGGCACATGCATGTGAGCAGCGTGCAGAGTTGTTCAAGAAAGTCATGCCTATGGCTTTTGAGAACCTTGCCATTGCACAACACCGTGATACGTTGAGATATGCTACCATACGTGGTGGGGGCTATCGTCCTAGGGTTCGGAGATTCAACCCTGGTGACTATGTCTATCTGCAGCAGACTGCTCCTATGACCTTGGATGTGACTGCAGGACGTGTTATTTTGAGGGTTCGAGAGGTCTTGCCCTCAGGCGTCTTGGTCTTGGAGGGTCGGGATGGCATAACTTGGAAGGACCATGTGCGTAATTGTGCGCTATGTCACCTTCCGAAGTCGATGCAGGGATGACCCAAACCTGGCAGTGGTATCTGCAAGTTTGAGGTGCATGTTGTGTGGGTCTGCTAAAGGGGCAGCCACCATGCTGGTGTGTGATCGATGCTCTAGAGGTTGGCATATGGGATGCTTGACTCCACCTCTTGAGATGGTTACGGATGGGGATTGGTTATGTCCACAATGCATTGGATAGTGGGAGTGGATACAACCATGGAAGGCTAACAAGCAACGCAAGGCCCAGCTACAGGAGACCTTGAATACACGAGGTCCTAGCTCAAGTTCACAGATTGCAAGACGGTGACTAACGATGGGGCTACTCTTGTACCCGGCCTCTTGGTCAATAGAGTTTGAGTACAATAAGGATAGTGATAGAGGACTTAGTACGGCTGTGGCTATTACATCTGGTAGCTATCTGGAGTTAGAATGACCTATCCACCAGCTAGGGGGCCGATTGTGGCAGACTACTTTATTGTGCATATATGTGTGGTGTGGTTTGGACAACGATGTAGTTGTGTAGCGATACATATGCGCACGACAGCTGTCAAGTTAAATAAGCACAATGTGAAACTAACTAGAATAAAGCTAGTTATTTGTATTTAACACTTGGATTTAGGTCAAGTGTTAAATCAGGTGTCAAGTTTAGTTTGACACCTGAACCGTCTTATCTTCACGAGAGCGTCAGTCGCGCAGCTCATCTCTCTCGAGTTGAGCCTGCGCGATCGAGCTCCTGCATCGTTGAGGACTGAGTGTGCTTATGATGGGAGTATAGGTTGTTGTGGGGTGGAGTCCCCATAGCTTGGGGTGCCCCTGGCTCGACTTCTATTTTAAAGAGTGATAGCGATGGATTTCATATTTCTTGTGTTGAGAGTGTGTGTCTTTTAGCTTGTTTATCATTGTGGCAGACTACTTTATTGTGCATATATGTGTGGTGTGGTTTGGACAGCGATGTAGTTGTGTAGCGATACGTATGCGCACGACAAAGGGGAGGAGAGATTCGGCTCCTGTAAGAGGAAATTGAACACTCCACCTGGTTTGGATTCAGATTCCCACAGGGCAAACCGTGATAATTTATGGAAGCCTCGTGTTCCCCTGCATGACAGCTCCATGTCCGGAACCTCCATTGTGGAGGAACCTCCAACACGACGGCAAGCTCCAGCATCAAACAGTGCCACTGAAATGGTGCAAGAGAGAATTAACCCCCTTGATGTGCTTGAGTCCGCATGCCCCGACCACGTTTGGCACATAGAACGCACAAGTGTAGGGTCTCGTGTGAAATGTACAGCGATCAGGGCAACTAATTTTGAGAAGTGCACTTCATCTATATCCAGAGGTGGTGCCCGAACTCTTGCTCCGACTTTCACGGGCTTGATGCGTCCATACGGTCAACCAGAAGCCAAGAACCACAAATTCTGGTTCTGCGCAGATGATTGTGCCAGATGTGTGCATGGAACTGTGCGTCCTTCCGTAGTGATGAAGCCATCTCCTCCAACCGTTTGGCCCGTGAAGGTGGGAACACATCTCAGCTTTCACGAGATTGAAATGCTGGAGGAGGTAGGTTTTTCCCTTGCGAGACAACCCCAACTCCATGCATGTGCTACTACTTCTGCATCCTCCCGGGTCCCCCCGGAAAATCCTGACTTGTGGCCAACCAAACGAGATGGAAAGCTCGTTCGGCGTTTCCCTCCAACCGCTGAACACTTTGGCAAAGTGGAGTCCGCAAGAATGCTCCAAGCTCGTGTTGGAAGCACCACGGAAGTACCACATCCAGGATATGGTTGGGTATTCACAATCTTCACTTCCACATCTGCTGTTCATGACAGGACCTACGACATCACGGTTTCCAATTTCCCCAATTGCACATGTCCTGATTTTGTGAATATGCTATCAACCAGTTTGGGCAAGAGAGGTAAATTCATACCCTGCAAACATTTGTATTTCATATTTTTGAAGAGGATGGTTTGCGATCCCAAACGTGACAACTTCATTCACCAGGCCACTATGAGTTTCAACGAGGTCGATACCAGTGTTGGGCGGTTACCCGCCTGGGCCCCGGGTAACCGCCGGTTCCGGTTCCGGTTATGTGGAACCGGACCCGCCTGTGCAGAACCGGAACCGGAACCGGAACCAGGTTCCAGCTATGACCACATGTGTGGGAACCGGGTTTGGGGTTTAGGGTTCCGGTTCCGGTTCCGGTTCCACCCGTGGGCTGTAGCCCTAAGTGTCTCTACGTGCGCGGTTCATGATGCGGCGATGCGGAAGGTAATCGGCCACGCCGTAGTGCTGCAATATGCGGTTGTCCCAGAAGGCCACATCATTGGCTTGCCATCTCCATCTCACTGTGAATTCGGGCTTTGTAGCATGCGCAAACAGAAATCCCAGCAATGCATCGCTCTCGTCCTTTTGCAGATCCACAATGCGGGTCAGGAATCCTTGGCTCAGGAAGAGAGCCTTGCGCCCACTGTCAGGATGAGTGCGGATGAGAGGGTGCACCACTGGCGGGTGCTCTTTCACAGCTTCCTCCCACAGCGCCTTGGGGTCCCCTCGACCTTCGTAGTGGTACCGGGGCTGCGAGAATGACTTGACGAAGCTATGCTCTGCTTTTAGCCCAAGAAGAAATTGTTGCAATGGCTTTGAGAGCGCCTCGAAGGCTGCAATGCCGATTGCATCGCAGGCAGGTGATCTCTTGTTCTTCGTAGTGCTGCAACACTCTGTCAAGCACAGTTTTGTGGAAGTCCGTTGTCTTCTAATCTGTCTGCTTCTTTATGCCGTCTTCATGGGCTCCCTTTGTGCCCTCTCCTTTACTGGTGCCTCTCGTTCTCTCTTTGTTTGTCTTCTTCTTTTACCTTTGCGCGGATCCGCTGGGGAACGAGCTGGGAACAGCTCGATGTATAACTCATTAGAGTTATGTTGTCAAACTCATGGCAACTGCCTTCTTGAATTGTGACGCTGATCGCGCGCCCTGAAGCCAAACATGAACTACCAATGTGGCTCAGAGATAGCAATTTCCGCCTTTGCCCCTATGATTGTAATATCTTGGGTGAGACGAGTGCTTTGGAGTTTTAGAATGCCCTCTCCTTCCAGCTTATTTTGTTACTCAGTATAGTTATATGCAGAAGTGAAAGACATTGCAATTACATTTTTGAATTCCTACGTTGATCAAGCGCCCTGAAGCGCCCGCCCTGAAGTTCGATACAGCCAATTCCCCTCGTGTCCCTACGATTGTAGCATCTTCGGCGAGCTTTGTATTTCCAGGTAGTTCTGTAATATATTTGTATGCAGCCAAGAAGTAATACACTTTGCAAATACCTTCTCAAATTTTTACCGTTTGATCAAGTGCCTGAAGCCAAACATGAACTGCACATAGTGGCTCAGATATAGTGAAGTCTCCCTCTGTCCGATTGGAACAACTTGGGTGTGACAGGAAATGTGCCTCCTTGTTCCGAGCTCTGGATTTTCCTGTGCCCTCTCCTTTCTAGATATATGTTTTCTTCTCTTTCTCTTCTGTGATCTATTGTGTATTCCAAGATAGCCAATATTTCATAGAGGTCTTCCATTACAGGATCAGAAATGCTTGGCAGCATATCTACAAAAGTCCTTGACTCTTAGACAATCCCTTGATTATCAGTTGTTTTTCAGCTGCTTGTTGAGGGCCCCACTCCCTTTCTTGTTTCATTCTTCTCTAGTCCCTTCAGTTCTTTGGGATTTCAATAGAAAGTATCATTTCATTTCTCTTTCTTTCAAATATATCTCGCCTCAGGAAGCTTTTACATCTCTGTCAATCAGTCTTTCAGCAGCCTTGGCTTCTATTGGGGGGTTCTACAAGAAGCAGCTGGCATCTGTAAATCTTAAGTTGGCCTTCTTTGTCTATTGTATGAGCTCTTTACCTGCACATGATTGTGTATACGTGAGAGCTAGAAAGAAAATGAGCAGGTGAAAGGGGATGATGCATGCTCGTCCCCATCCTTATAACTGGTAGCGTTTAAGCTTGTAGTGATGTGTGGCAAGCATGTGTTGTTTCTTGCACAGAGAACCTGTCTTTCTCACCTCCTATGTAGTTTCCTGGATGGCCTAGACCACAATGTCAACCTCTTAATTAGTGGAATTCTGGTGCTTATCAGGGCAAGAAATTCTCACATCAGTATGCTCAGATCTGAAACAGTTGCAAAGATGGTATGGCTGCTGCAGAGATCGGGGATAGGGTCGACAACAGCACCTAAGAGGAGGCTCTGTCTGCAAGTTTGAACAGAACCCAGGACTGGAGTTGAATGTGCAAAGTGTCACAGGTGAAATGGGAATTGCCGGGGATCACTGAAATTGCTCTTTAAGTTCATCCATCTGCACTTCAAGAACGAGGGAAACAGGGTATCACCACCCACGGGAGGTATGAGCTTGCCCGCTCAGGATTGTGCCCAAGGGCGGTGTCTCAATGAAAGTGACGTCGGTGTGCCACTTATCATTGTCTGGGGGTGATCACCGTCAGAATCCAGTACCATGATTTCCTCTAACTCGGGGCCTAAGTTTGGGTAGATTGGATGTATGTGCAAATCACCGAAACGCTTGGCGAAGGCGTGCTGTTGGTGTGGAGTGATCGGCTGGTTGCGGAAGAAGAAGAGCACCTGATACTGAAGTAAGGCGTCGTTGATGGCTGCCTGCTCTGCATCCTGCAACGGTTCCGCCAGAGAAATGCCTTCGACCACGGCGCCGATGGCCCTCGTGAGTGGAGTGATTTGCAGAGTACTCATGGATCCAGTAAACTTGTTGTTACTGAAGCTCTGACAGTAAGGTGTAAGCCTTCAAGGCTGTAGTGTCCAATTGCTCTTGGGCACCTGCATCATAACACGAAAGATCAATGCGCTTACCCATGTGCTGTTCAGAACGAGGGCCCTAGGAGTAATTTGCTTATCTAGAGCGAGCAGCAAGACAAGTGTATTGACTCAGACAGCGCAAGTGCAGAATGGCCCACATCGAGTCACCTGGACAATATATTGGAGCAGCGAAGAAATAGACCAACAACTGCTGCTGCTCCCCGAAGATCAAATCGGTTGTACAGTGAGATAGATTCTGCAGGTTTGCACCTCGCGCTGTAGTTGGTCAACAAATTTGCCACTTTGAAATTGTGGGGCTAAAATCTCTCCAAGGGAAGGTCAACGCGTACACCATACTTCTACCTCAATTGCAGCGCCATCATCAGCACTTTCCATAGCGGAAATCAAAACTTGCTCTCTTGGTACCACTCGAACATCATTCTCGTATAGCTGAATATCAAACATGCAATTAGACCCTGGCAGTCCCACGACCATCGACTGAGACTATTTGCTTTGTGCTAGCTACATAATCTAGATGAATTCAGACCAACCGAGAAGAATTAACCCAGAAGAGGTCAGCTCTCTGCCCCTCTCTTGTACGGTGCTTAGTTGTACAATCTGGATGACAGCCAGGCTAGCTTTGGATGACCAATTTGTACTTTTGCAGCACATAATGGATAGCAAGTTGGTTGGGGCGTAATGACAGTAGGTTGCTTCCTTGCCTCAGTGTCTATTGCCATGATCAATGTTGTTCATCGTGCAACAGAGATTTATACAGAACCTCGGCGCCTGACTGTTCCTGTATATGTGGCAGGTGCACACATACTTTCGGGAAATGTGTTTGAACCACGGGCACTCAGTGAGCTCCTTCCAGATTGGAAGGATCAAGGCGTATGTCCTCAGTCCATACTTATGAAAACTGGATGATGCAAGAGAGGTAGATGGCTTGGGAGTGACTGTCTTCCGTTCATGATGTTATTCAGCTGGAAATGGAGTGATTGCTGATGAGTGCTAATCAATTGAGACACATCCGTTCATGATAATTTGATAATAGCAGATTATCGCTGATGAGGATTGGTTGAAGGATATCAATTGGATTTGACACAGGCTCCACTGCGTGTGCCAGTTGTGGAAGACAAGTTTTGGATGTTATTTGAGAAACGTGCACTGCCACTCCCATCTCCCTTCAACAACAATAGTAACTTTGTTATTAGGTCAGCTTCTACTCTCCTACTCCGGCTTGAGTGCAATATTTTTGTTTTCTCCACATATTCAACTTTGTGGAAATTATGCTGCTACTTTCCTATGTAGAACAGGTATTGAAGTGTACAGAGAGACGGGGAAGAGACAGTTGCATGCAGGAAACTAGCATACTAAAGTCTTCCACCATGATTCAGTGGGCCACCAAATCCCAGGAAGCTTGGTAAATCCTAAACCCTCGATTGGAACAAACACTTGTGCTTAACCACAGAGACAAAGGCAAGGGGTATTATTCTATGTGAGAGCCAGCTATTTGGCAATGCTTGTTGAAGCCTTCCATAACCATGTGCTATGCTTTGAATAGCTTGAGTGAGCTGGTGCGGTGGCTAGGAGGGAAAGCAGAGAAACTTGGGGTTGAAATTTACCCAGGTTTTGCAGCGAGTGAGGTAACCCCCTTCTTTTGTTCACCATTCTGTGGGTTATTGTATTGGCAGAATTGATTTGCACCAAATTAGAGGGGTCTCCGCACTGTTCATTTCCAAGAAGTTCTATTGTGGGATGGTAGGGATAGCTGCAGGTGGAGCTGAATAAGGTGCTTATGCAGGTTTTGTACAAGGGTGTTCCTCTTTTCGCTGTGTGTCAGGGAATCTTGAACAATGTTGACTGGCGAGAGGAGGTATGTGAGCAGCCATCCCCCCGTCTCTTCCATCCTCTCCTTCAGGGGCTCTCTCGTTCATAGTTTCTGGCTACTCCACGTGGCACTGCATTCTGGCTGTCTTCACTTGAAAGTCAACCTGGTCTTGGTTGTCAGTGATTTAGTCATCCAGTCGTCTCCAAGTGCTGTTCAGCTACTGAAGAGGGCTTTTCAAAAGAGAATGATCTAAGCAATCGAGTGGATATCAATGCTGTAGCAAGTAGAGTTAGTGACGTTGGTAAGCATCCACCACTTTTGGTTATTTTACTGTTTTTAGCTTTAGTTCACCATGAAGCTAATCAGCTTCCTCCTTTTCTGCTATGGCATGTGGTGCAAGAGGTAAGGAGGACGAGTAAGGAGGGCCCACCTGCAACCAGGCCCCTTGGTCCATGGTAATCATTGATCATCATTTTTTTTTTTTTTTTTTCCTGTTTTCTTTGATGATATACCAAGGGGCTGATAGCCCTTGCTCCACTATGGTAGATTTTACATTGGAGGGAGCACAAGCAAAGAGGGGCCCGCCAACCAGCCCACATTGATCATCACTGGTAAGTATCTTCCTTTCTTTAAATTTTTTAATTCTTGATACAATTGGGGGTTGATGAGATAGCCCCTTTGGCTTGTTATAGCAGATTCTGCATGAGAGGGAGGGAGCCCAAAGTAGGGGGGGACCTGCCAACCAGCCACCATTACCGCTTGTAACTCCCTTTCATTGAGCTTTATTTTTTTAGTTGTTTACATTTTTAGTTGTAAATATATGAGTTGTGCACAATTATTAAATGCCTTTTGGATTCTTTGTTTGCATTGTTTTTACACAGGAGTTGTTCCACAAGCTTTTTATGTCATGGAGCCCAATATTTTGATGAACTAGAAAGGGAAGTTGTTCCTGACATCAATGTTGATAATGAGAGAGCTTTGGTGGAGTGCCATGTTGCGGAGGATGCTCATCATGAAGCCTCATTTACATCAGCTCATCAAGCCTCGGCTGCAATGTCATCTTCCACAGTTTTGCCATCACACACGGTGTTGGATGTGGAGGCGCAGCTCCCAGTACTTGACAAACAACGGGATTTTTGAAGCCCCACAATCGCACTGCTTCGACATGGGCATTCTATGCAACAAAAGACTGCTCCAGTGGACATAACAAATCCACAACAAATGAGGTGTGTTCTATGTCATCCTGTTGGTGTCACTCCTGCAAGCAAGAAGGGCATTGTGACCTATAATAAAACCAATGGTATCTCTGCCCTTCGAAAGCATGTGGATCAAGAACATGACATTGTTTTGCGTAGGTGGATTGAGAGGGAAAATGAAGGACCTGAGAAGGCCCGTAGGCCAGCCAAAAAGAGGCCCGGCCCCACTCCTGGAAACATAGCTTTTTTTTTAGGAGCTCCACTCCATACAACCAAAATGATGATCAACAGAAGCAGTTCAATGAGGATTTAGTCTTATTCATTGCAAAGGAGTTGGTTCCACTGTCTTTGGTAGAATCCCCTTGGCTAAGAAGGATGGTGTTGAGGCAAAATCCTCGGATTGTTTTCCCTTCTCGACGGACATTTGTGAATGAGGCCATTCCAATCTTGGCAGAGAAGACGAAAGAGCGCTACATGTCCCCATCTCTTCAGAGTTGTGCTACTTGCTCCGTGAGTTTTGATTTGTGGATGTCAAGAGGGGAACTGACACTTTTGTCATCATAGCGCACTTTATTAATGAACAGGGAGCAATGTCATGTGACTCTTGGCATGTTTGAGACACCTGACACATCTGGGGCTGCCATGGCACATCAAGTCAACAATCTTCTTGTGAAGTATGGCCTCAATACTCGCATTTGCTTACGTCAAAGATGAGGAGGTAACTTGGCCACTTTGACCAATGCTTTGAATTCGGTGGTCTCATGTGCGTGTTTGGGGTTGGATTCTCCATTTGTGGGTAGCTGTTTTGGGCATGCAATGTCCAAGTGTTGCCAGTATGCAACAAATGATGCAAAAGTATGCGCAGATATGATCGGTTTCTATAAAAAATGCCCAATCAGAGTTGCAAAAAACCATTACTTGGACCAAAAAAAGTGGCAAAGGGAGACAAGAATGGGCAAAGGCATGTGTGGACAGCGGCATTCATCCCCGCAAACTGAAGACTCCGGTGAAGACACGGTTTGCTTCCAAGGTGATCCTCTTCCAAGAGACTTTGGAGTTTAGGCAAGCCATAATCACTTGTTACTCTAGGCAAACCTCATTGGCACTGCAGTCTCGCATACCAAGTCCACAAGTGTGGGCCATTGCCCAATCAATTTCTACAGTTCTAGGGCCTGTGGTTCATGAGTGCATTATGAATCAATCTGGGGGATTTTGGTTGTTGTCCGATGCTCTTAATGCAGCCATTGCCACAACAATTCGCATGCGAGGAAGTAGTGCTGGGGGGGCTGCAACTGTGGATCATTGCATGGGGGATTTCTCAACAGAGTTGACATTGTTGGAATGGCGGATGGCTCGAGAGGTGGTATATGTCTTGGAACCATTTCTTTCTTTTTTGGAAGGGTTTCAATCGCGCAAAGCTCACAATATGCTCGCGCTTATGCTTGACCCACGTTACAAGGGGTTGTCATTGGTATCACAATATGTGGGCAAAGAGCGTGCTTTGCATATTGTGTCCCAATATGATAGTATGGTGTTAGAGCCTCTTTTGGTAAAGTGTTTCAAGGTCTTACATCCGGATACTCCGGCCCAATCACAGCCCACTTCCACAATGGACGAGATGTCCTTATTTGGTGTGCATGACCACAATGAAGACATGACATTGACAGTGGTGAGAGAACAACTATCACATTTCAGAAGGACGAAGATAAATGAGGGTGAGTGCGTGGCTCCTTTGAAATGGTGGAAAAAACACGAGTCTCTCTTTCCGTATGTGGGATTTTTGGCACGGCTAATTTTGGGCATAGTTGGATCTCAGATTGAAGCTGAGAGGGTTTTAGTATTGCAGGTGTCATAACAAACTTGAGACGGTGCAGGTTAAATATTGAAAACCTTGATATGCTTGTGAGTGTAGTCAAAATTGGCCAAATGATGCTAGAGTTGGTTGCTTTAGTACTTCCATGAAAGAGTTTTTGGATAGGGAAGAAGTCCTCTTAGATGAGAATGAGGACTTGATTGCAGAGGCAAACCTCTTTGAGGTAGACTGATTTGTCTTAGAGACAAATTATTGTTCAACATATTACACTATATTCCTTTGATTGGAGTTTGTTTATTTGTCATTTTTATTGAAAATTTCAGTGACATCCCGTGTACTTAGTTTGTTGTATGCTATATTGACAAAGCATCATCCAAAAAACACAAATTTATGTAGTTTTTTTTAGTTGTGCTTTTGCTGCACCATAAAAGGTAACCATAGAATTACACATGTTTAATTTGTTTTGTATTTTGAATTAAGATCCTTATGTAGTTAGTTTGTTTTAGTTGTTCTTTGCTACACCGTACGACAACTTATAAAATCTCTGGTTTTCCGTTTTTAATGGAGACCATGCGTATATAACTAGTTATATATACCATAAAAGACAATCACAAAAAACATATAAGTTTATTTACTTCTGTTTTACTAATAAATTCCCTGGTTTTAGTTGAAAATTCTCAGTATGACCAATCAGATCAGTTCATCTAATTTTCCAGAAGAATAAAAAATTAAAGAATTTAAAATATTTTTTAAAAAAGAACCGGAACCTAACCGGGAACCGGTGTTTTTTTTCCAGCAACTAACCGGTAACCGGAACCGCCCCCATGTTAAAAAGTCAGAACCTGAACCGGACCGGAACCGCCTTAATAAAAAATAACCGGATCCGGATCCGGAACCGTCTCTTCAAAAATTTGTGGAACCGGAACCAAAGGTTCCTTCACAAAGGCAAGAACCGCCCAACACTGGTCGATACTCTATTGCAGCGGGATACAACACATGGGTAGCATCAACTATGCAATGTGGTATGTGGATGACCATGATTTGAAATGTGTAATTCACATCAATTCGTCGGCGGTGCAATGATATGGCCTCCAACTATACGGAGTGAGCTCTGAGTGACAACTTTTAGGTAGTGCACATTTGTCATTAGACCGTTCGAAGTCTACATGTCTTGCTGTCGCTATGCACTACAATCATCTTTTGAAGATGATCCTAACTCTCATTGTTATTTGAGGAGGGAGGAAGATCTTCCCGTGGCAGCCTTTATGGTGCACACTTTGTGAGGATATTTTTTCGTCCTCGTAATTGTAAAAGTCAAACAATGTTGGATGCTGCAATTGTAGGCCTCAACGCTCGTCTTGATTCTATTTAGGCAAGATTCCCTGCATTAATTCCACAGGTATAGGACCATCCTCGGTTATAGGCGGCGCATGATAATGCTGACGTGGCAGATGACGGACAGTGCCATGTCATCATTTACCGCCACATCAGCATGCTGACATGACGCTCACGCCACGTCAGCGTGTGTGCAGGCTCACGCCACGTCACTCCTGCGTGAGCGTACGCTCGCGCGCTCACGCCATTGCGTCGTTGATTTCAGCCCAGTGTCTTGCACGCGCCACCTCTTGCCTCTGCATGGCATTGGCTTTCAGCGCTAGATGTTCTGGGCATTTAGCTAGGACTGCCAAAGCCCCGTCTTTATACAAGAATTCCGGTGGCACTGCGTCATGAGGTCCAACTGGCACTCCGTCTGCCCTTAGACATTCTGGCTCGTGATCCTCATGATATACCAGCATGGTATCTTTTCTTGTTATTTTCTTAGTGGTGTTTGGTTTTGCCCCCTCGTGGCGGTCAGTCAGGGCACAGAGAGACGCGCATTTGTCTCCGCCGTTTTTTATCTGGAGATTGAGAGAGTCTGCAAGATGAGCATCAATTACGGGCACTAGCCCTTGCGGCACGCGCCCCTCCCGCTTCCTCCACGCAGCCACCC
This sequence comes from Takakia lepidozioides, assembly GCA_030704615.1. Lineage (NCBI taxonomy): Eukaryota > Viridiplantae > Streptophyta > Takakiopsida > Takakiales > Takakiaceae > Takakia > Takakia lepidozioides. The sequence continues at coordinate 65,416,561 of CM060731.1, forward strand.
TCATCGGCCCACATGTGACTTCGTCATAGTCTCATGTTAGGCCGCGTTGGCGAGTATTCACGCGCGGCCAAGGCTTTAGCACCTTCCTCACCGGCGCCTCCATCACCGGATACTGTCACTGCCCTCGAAGCCCTTCACCCATCAGCTCAGGATATTCTGTCGCTCTTTGTCGAGGACTTCGAGCCAGACCTGGATCTCAAGCTAGATCGGGAGGTCTTCACTGAGGCTTTCACGCGCAGTCCCCATCTTGCAGCGGCAGATCCTTCCAGTATCTTGTATGAGAACTTACGCGACTGTTTCTCTCCACCGGACTCTGCTAGTGGCTTCTCTCAGCTATTTCAGAGTCGATTCTTTATTGCTGCTGGTCGTATCCCTGCCCCAGTGGCCCGTTTCCTTGGGGCCTCCAGATTGTTGGCTATGAAAAACCCTCAGGTACTGGCATCCGCCCTATCGTAGTTGGAGAGGTTCTTTACCGCCTTGTCAGCTGCTCACTTTGTCTTCAGTTTCGAGATGCCTTCTCCGGACACCTCTTTCCACACCAGTTCAGGGTCGCCACTCCAGGAGGTTGGGAGGCGGTGGTTCAGGGGATTTGTGCAGCTCTTGATCTTCATCCGGATTGGGTAGTTCTCCAGGTCGACATCACCGACGCTTTCAACACTGTGTCACGAGCGGCTATCTTTCAGGAGCTCCGTTCAGTCGGAGGAGATTTCCACCAGCTCATTCCGTTTGTTCGATTACTCTATGCATCCACCACTCCCCTATACTACAGTCATCATTCTCGCCTAGGTGAGTGCTCCATTATTCAGTCTGAGGTTGGGACCCGCCAAGGCGACCCTTTACGAGGACCTTTGTTTGCCATGGCTCATGTCCGCGCCCTCACGGCTTCTGCACAAGTATACTCATCTTGTCTTTTTCCGTCGATGGCAGACGACACGCACATTGTAGGCCCTGCCTCACAGGTACTTTCAGCTTACCATCATTTTGTCACCCAACTCTCTGCCGTGGGCTTTTCAGTGCAACCTTGCAAATGTGCGGTGTGGTCTCCGTCCGGTTTCCCTGCAGATTTTGTCCTCCATGCTCACTTCATTGTTCCGCCCAATGACATCAGAATCCTGGGAGTCCCTTTTGGCACCACCCAATTCACAACGTCCTTCTTGAAGATGCACTCCGATGCACTCCACCAGGATGCCACCATACCGATCTCCTTCCTAGGCTCGGAAATGTACAGGTAGCATATGGAATCTTGACCAAATGTTTCCTTCAGTGTCACTCATATCTCTTGCGCACTGTTCCACCCAGCCCAGATTTCCTACACCTCTTATCTGGGTTTAATACTACCATGATGACTATCTTCGGGAGATTGTTAGGACGAGGAGCTCTGGAGGGACTTTTGCCACGACAGCAAGCCACCCTGTCCGTCTCTTCCGGTGGTGTGGGTCTTTTGTCCACTGTCACTACCGCCCCGTCAGCTTTCATCGACAGTTGGGCGTTGGTGGCGCCAGCCCTCGCTTCATGATTTCTCTGTGACCATCGTCCCATCCTTATGGACGCCGTTACACATGTCGACAGTGACATTTTACCCTTCCAGTAGCATCTCCGCTCTGCACGAGATCTTCTTCCGGCACTGGCGCGAGCATGTCTACCACCATTTGAACAGTTGGTTGCTCAAGGCCTCTTCACGAGTCCATTTCCGAGTGCGTACACCCTCATTCCTTTTCCAGCATGCTCTCAAGTGCTTCTTCTGAGTTGCATCGAGCCCGACTTCTATTATGCGCAGGAGGAGCTGGTTGGCAACACGACCCACTATCGCACCTTTTCACCTCTCAACTTCTATTTTCACTACTGCGCTTCTTCTTCGACTCGGTTTGTCTCATCCTTCGGCAATTGACCTTGCCATCCATCTCCTCCGCTGTCCATGAGGTGGTGAGCGCACTTGAGGGTCGCTCTGCTTGAGTAGCTTACTATAGCTTCTGGACATGATCCCCTTGAGCGTCCTGGAACTAGTTAGTGTTGGGTCACGTACAAACCTAAAGTGGTCTCCAGCAAACATAAACATTGTCCATTCCCCATCACAAGTAAAGATCAAGAGCGTAGAGGGCGCACCGGCAACAAGGCGATATCCAAGTTCGTAACGCTGTTGATGACGTCCTGTTCGCGCCACCAATGCTGTCATGCTGAAAACTCCAGAGAGGTCTCTTCCTCCAATCTATATCTATACTTTCAACAGAAAGGTCCTCCTTAAAATCGCAACATGACTCTTGAGGGTGTTACCTTCGACCCTTTTATCGAGTCGCCATCTCAAGGGACTCCATATATTTTTAACAAAAGGAAAAGGCAGTCATGCTAGTGAATCTACATACGCACATGAGGACTCTTCCACAAATAGGAAACTTTATGCCACAGCGAAAAAGCACATTCCTTTTCTCAACTCCGTCTAATTCATTCCAGGTCCACCACTCAGCTCTAGCTGCACGAGATCATAGTACTCAAGGGACTCCCGTCTAATAGGGGATTCTGACGTGAAAAAAATTCCTCTCAAACTTATTTCCTGGATCTTGGCATTCAGACCTCCGACGGTACATGCTTACGATGCTCCATGCATGGCTGCAGCCCCGCTTGGCGCTTACCACGTCCACTTCGCTCATCGATGTCACGGCTACCCCCTGCAAGAAAGAAACTGGAAGAGTGGCTCTCCTGAACCATCGGAGGGCCACCCTAACCCTATTCCGAATGAGAGCAGCGGCCAATCCTGTAGCTTAACGGTCGCCTTTGCCTCGTCCAATTGCATTCTATTGCATGCATCTTTTACGTGACCACTCTCTGTCACATGCAGACAGACCTTTTGTTGGAAATCCTCATCATCTAGTCAGCAGAAGCTGTGCGATGGGCATCAGACATGAATGACGCGGTGCAACCATCCCTGGATCATGACTTGTGGGCGATCTTGCAGAGCTCACAATGTGATGAGATCAGTTGTGGGTTGTGCGTTTTGCTTACGCGGCCATACCAGATGCTGCAGAGCAAGGCTTGGGGAAGAACGAGCAACTCCAGGTCTTACTTCCTGCTGCATAGGACGTGGATCGTCCCCCACTCTTCCCACCGCAATGCGACTTGTTGCCTCCTCCTCTTCCCCCGCTGTCCCGACAGAGGGCTGCCTTTGCGTGGATTTTACTTGATGTCGACTACATTCCAGGGAGGGAGATGAAGCCTGGCCGAGCTGCAATTGGAGGAGGCACAGTCAGCAGCAGGGGGTATTGTTGGGTGTGAGCATGTCGGAGCTCTCCCATTTGCATCAGCTGCTGATTTGCTGTTTTGGAGTTTTCTTTAGCTTCATGGTGAATGGCGTCTGCGAGGTAAGGAACACTTTTGACATAGTGACATGAATGAAACTGCAATGCTCCTCTTAACTTGCCGAGCCTTAGGACATCTGAGACAGCGGAGGGAGATGATACCTATATGTGAGGATATTCTTTAACTATGTATGTTTGTGATTCTTGACTCTGGTAGATGCCCAAGTGTATATCCAATACAGTGAATGTCGATTGCTCACGTGTAACATCTGGATCGAAGTGCATTGTCGAATTTGTAAAGCCTGAGATTGCTCAATTTCCGCAGAATATCTTTTAAGATTCTGAAGTTCTCTTTCTTAACTCATGTCAAGACTGTCCTCCTCTAGATGAGTTTCATTGAAGCTACTTGAGGAGTTTAAGTTAGGATTTGTCTAGGTACTTAGGAAGGACCCATCTGCACCGCACGCTTTACGGGTGATGGAATGTACAAAAGCGGTAGCGACGATCTTGCAGAAAAACTTTCTTGCAAGGTTTGTAGCTTCGAAGGGCAGTGTGGGTGAGGGAGAGTGATTCCAAGCTTCGCAAAGTAGAAAAATTCATAACACATATTTGGTGTTATAATCATTCAAAAGCGTTCTGTGCTGCGGTTGTTCTTCTGTTCACTGCAGTTGCATCGTTGTCGTCTGAGTTTGAGCTCGGCCTTGATTTCGCAGTCAGCTCCCGGGAAAGGAAACGAACATATAAATTTACGTCAGCATCTTGAAGTGTGCTCCTGCAATGGGAAAGGTCTCCCATGATCCCCCATCCACCAACGTACTCCTGCTGAAATCAATCTGGTTAATCAAGCATAGACAACTTAGAATGAAAGCGTCAGCTTCACCATCCCAAATTGACAATGGTAGGGAAGCGTGCAGTGAGAGAAGAGGATGGGCAATTGCAATTTCGTGACCTGATCTTTTCAATGTTGAATGTGCGTTGTAGGATACATGTGGGTTCTCACAAAGAAACAGCATTGAAAGAATGCTTCAAGCGCATTGGGATTCGGTGCATGACGACATAGACTGTCTTTCAATAGAGGGTAAGGATGGACCAAGAGAAACTGTGACTTCAGACTGCAGAACAGGTTAGGCCATATATCAAGATTACAGAACTCAGGGCACCGCTGGCAGGCGCTGAGACAGCTGCAATGTATTAGGAGAGTCGCTCCCTGAAGCTTTTGAACCAAAGAAAAAGTTATAAACAAAGGCACAATTCCAGCACTTGTAAGCCACAAAGACTGCCTACTGTAAGACATTTGAGGACTTCCTTGAAACAGCCCTAGTAGTGGAGGATGTTGTGGTTGTAAGGACCAGAAACAGTTTCTATTGTTGGCCACTTGGAGAGGAGATGATGGCTAAAGATTGTTGTTCTGCGGAGAATTCAAGCATAGTATTGTGCACCAAACTGAATGCAATTTGGAGGCACTACTAGAAAGCTTAGATGATGGAGGACACCCATAGATTTGTGTACAGGCATGTCACGATTACTGAGATGTGTGTTTTCCACATGTAGGTAGCAAGAGTTTATACTTTGGCAGGGATGATATCTGAGTTGCTTTATGTTAAATCGTTATGCAATTATTTTCTCTGAGCATTTGGATTGGGAGCCATAGCAACCAAGATCCACTCATGTTTGCAGCTTGGGTCATGTCTAGCACATAAAAAGACGGTATAGAACTAGTCAAAGCCATTTTCAATTTCAGAGATCAAAGAGAGCAAGGACCAAGCCCATTGGTCCCGCTGATCTCAAATATGTAAATCAGACTACAATGTGGTGCTGGTGCTCCCAACACTCAAACAATAAGAAACTATCATGGGCAGTGGCCACTCACAATGGAAGTTGCTTGAAATCTTCTTCTGCTGACCCAAAATCGTGGTCAGTTTCAATGGCCTGTAACCAAGTATGTCCGAATCCCCTTTCCAACATTAGGTTGGCTAGTTGTAGAGTGCTCCATGAAGCACACCCATAGGGATGCTAATGTGTTGGGAGGATTCCAACCTGGACAATTAGCAATTTCAACTGCTGAAGAGACACCAACCAATAATCATCCCTTCATCAATTCCCCGGACTCTGCCAGCAACCGCATCAACTTGTCACCACTAATTCTAATGTCAGACCTCGCATCCTCATCCCTTCCGAAGCGGCCAATGTTCGCAGGACATGTGGTACCCTTCGTAACAATGGATGCCTACAATCACCATGCTGCTTTCATGGGGCCAACCCACCGGACTCCAAAGTGATCGGGGGTAATATTCAAGACAGGTTTGTTGAGACTCCTGTGCAATCAGGAAGTTGGATGGTTCTCAGTCAGCTAGCGGCAACAGATCTCTTTGATAAATTGTAGTTGTCATGCACATCTGGTTGAACCCACTATAGTAAAGTGGGTGTCACTCTTCAACTACCCAAAGTGTGGGTTGGCAGACAGTCACCCTTCATGTAAATAAATGTCAACAATAAATTTCCAATGACGGAGAACGCACCTGGACCTTCAGGACCTCTCTTTGGTCTGATAGGACCGTACGTCTGACTGTACAAATGGATGGTAGTACATAAACCAGCAAGATAATGGCCCGAACAACCATGATGCAGCCATGATGCAGAACACCTAAGCACGTTGCATGTGCTACAATAAGCTCCCATTTGTGGCTTTCCTGGGCTTGCCGGGAACATCCAGGTTGGAATTAAGCAAAGATTTCCCTTTGAGAAATTCAGTGTCTGTGGCCATTATATTGTTCCCTAGGTAAATGAGGAAGAGATGTTGATGCTGTTGCCTTTGACTGACCTGCACCGTTCCCATAGCCAACAGGCAACATAAATATCAGGATTCATAAGACTCGAAATGAATGTGAGAACCACAATAAGCACACTATGCCTGCTCTTCTCCCCCTTAATTCCCTGCCATCCACCCCTCGTCTGTTACTCTGCAGGTAGCCCTTGAGCTAGATAGTAGTCCGCAGAGTAACAAAATAGTAATTTCATCTGGAAAACCCGCAATGGTCTGTACAGGCGTGCCCAAGCAACCTTCTCAGATGGAACACTCCAACCCCAGTAGAGGAATTAAATGGTCTTTTGAAGCTGTAAACAGACTGAAATCTTCCAAAAATCCATTGTTCACATAATGAATTCAATGTCAGTGATAGTGCTCCTGTTCTCTAAATGGAACATTGTTTGCATTCTTTCAGCAACCTTTCAGTAGAGGTACACCCCATGGCTTTTGACTGACTAGAAGGGAGTGTTGAGAGGGAAAGAGAAAGAGGAAGATAGAATGCCAAGTGGAAGAGATGAAAGAAAGCCGACCTGCTACAGGTAGGGTCCTCCCCAGAACTGTCACAAACCCGCTCAAACTCATACTGCAGACGACCCACAGCAATCTTGAAGAGCCCACCTGCATCAACTTTGATGCATCAATCTCTATTCACGTATACTCAACAGTCTAACCCAGATAATATTAAGCTGGATGTCAACCCTGTGCATCAAGCAAGCAAAATTTAGAATATGTCAGTCGAATACATGATACATGAAGCACACAATATATGTATGAATACATAACTGTACTCATGCAAGGACAGACTGATTGCACTATTGACAAACAAAGCCCCTGAAGCAAAAACCAAACCAACCTACCAAGTGTGAACAAAGAACATCAGCAACAAAATTGCATATAGCCAGTAGCATCTCAAATATGACAAGATTGAGACTCTCCAACTGAATAGACACATTCATGTTCCTAGAAAAACATTCTTTAAAAAAGGTCCACACTTCTGCCAAATTTAGCATAAGCTCTGAACATACAGAAATGATTGACCGCCACACACACATACCTCAGTTGCAAAATGATGGTAGGAACGTGGGCCTATCAGAGTGTAATAGGGAGGCAGATGTGGCACCAGATCGTTGGCATGTGTCATTCGAATAGTCCGAGGGACAAGCTCATTGTAATATACTGCAAACACAGAGTTCCCAATTCGTGGCTGCCCAAATGTGATAATCTCATGTCTTGAACACCATAGTTCGCCTGCAAGGAAGCACTATTGTTTAGGGAGTAGAAGATGACAGAGAGTATTGTCCCTTCCTTCGACCAGTATCACTACTGATACCAGTTATTTGGCTTAGACCAACAGGTTAGGACCCAGTCAAATCTCTATGAGCCAGGACTTGCTTAAACCCTTTGTGCCTGCAAAAGTATTTTGTTGAGCAAAGGGACCTGCTTCTCATTTTGGAGCTAGTTCACAATTCAGCAAGCTTGACTGATTGTCTGATGACAAGAAAGTTTTGAGCCCTTGCAAGCCTGGGATGAGAGGGAGATGACAAACGTACAGCGAGATCAAGTGCACAAAAGGAAGCCATAGCCCCTCCCATTGAGTGGCCTGTGACCAAGAAGTGGAGCCCATCCCTTTCCTGTTGTATAGCTTGAACAGCAGTGAGTATGCTGTCACGAACTGTGGTGTTGTGATATGCTGAATAGAACCCTTGATGTACCTGGCCACAACATAGATCACAAGTCAAGATCATGAATTGCAAGTCGTCATGGAAAACAAGACTGCGGTTGGGGCCACGCCGTACGTTTGCTAGCTCCATGCCACCCATATGCTCGGTGATTCCCGTTCATAGGGAGTACCTAAAGTCCAATCTGGCTGGGCAGAGACAGGATTTCGGGTTTAGAGACTCAGTGTTTGGTGACTAATCAAAACCTTCAATCTGTACAGTCCTAGATGTCAAGTCATACACATTAAAAAGTAATCTGTAGTTTGGATATCATGCCTAAAAGCTTGTCTGGCATGCAGGAGAGAAGGTGAATAATGCCCTCCATAGCATCAGTGACACCCGGATAATTGAGATCAAGCTGTCTAAAGTACAAGTCCTCAGCCCAATTCTGCACACTACCAGATATCCCCACCAGTAATCTGCGCGTTAGCCAACTCTCTTCTAAGCATGCAGATCTTTCTGGATACCACTGGACAAGCATCTGTTTAACAACATCTCTTAACAATAAAATGTGAAAAAATCATGATTCAGGAGGGGAAAGGGGAGGAAGGAGTAGGAGGGAAGGAACAGAACGAGTGCCATATATTTAGTTGTGAACACACACCTAACTGCCACACCTTGAAATCCTCCTCTACAACTATCAACCTGTGACAGAGGGAAGACAAAACTGATCATATCAACCACTAACAACAACTGAATGTAGTTTTGCAACTCTTTTGTTCCTAAATTCACCATCATCAAGGGAATACCTGCTTTCTTGGTGCCACGAAATGCTATCACAATTGCATTCAAATTCTCCGCCACTCCAACAAAGGCCTGCATTTAACCAGTAATTATCTTTTGGTATTGACCGACCCCTGATCTAAATCACCAAGCTTCTGTCTGTCTTCCTTTCCCATCCATGTTCCGAAAGACACGTTGTCAGTACTGCTTGCACTCCAGCTCCGTTATTCACATTTATCTTGGTTGGAATATTTGAATTGCGATGCACATAGATGAAGTTCCAGCAAGCCTATGCATAAAAATTATAGTGCGTTACTTTCCTACCCGAAGAACAATTCATGCGAAATTTCCCCTCCCAACGAGTTGATCTCTCCTCCATGAGCCAAAGGCAAAACTCGCTGCAAGAGAGGATTAGCAAAGAGTAGCAGTTCAAGCATGCTGTTGCACACCTGGAGGCAATGTTGAACATCCACAACAAGAGTATGAATCTTGAATCCCTGCCATAATGTATTAACACAGATCCAACTCCAGATTCATCAATGAACCCTCCGTGGAAAGTAAGTAGACCTCCTGATGTGTGCAAGTAGGCCCATCCATTTACAAGCTCTTAAACACAGTTCAATCAGCAGCGGAGTATGACCATCATGATATCATGTCCATTGACAATCTGATTTTCCTTTTTGCAAATTGTAATTCATTCGTTTGGTCCAGTGAAGAAACAAATACACCCACAGTGTACACAGAATCACAATACTCCCTTTCATAGTTTCCAACTTTCCCTCCTTCTCATAACTCATAAGCGAAGTTCACTGGACTGGGTAATAGCACAGCATCCCAAGATTTTCCGGTCCACGCCTTCTCACCCAGCCTTGCGAAGTTTGACAATAAATATGTTCAAACCACAAAATACCATGGCCACAAATGAACCACAAATTGCACACGACAGGCCCACCTTGGTCAAATCTTCACATCGTGAGCAGCTCCAAGAGAGCAGTGCAAGCTCATCTTCTATGTAGACCTATCCAAAACATTTGCCACTTTGTCAGGAGACACAAACCATATCAAAAGATTCCATAATTAGTCGAAAGGAACAATAGCACAAAAAACAGGAATGGGGCCCTTACCGCCGATGCATACTCCACAAGGATGAGAGCCATGGTTCTATTATACCGACAGCCATTTGACATCTTTGTGACCACTTCCACTTCTGCAGAGTCAAACCATTTCCTACTGGACATTAGTGCTGGGCAAATGTGCATTGTATCACCTATGTGTGATAACTATGGGCTGCAGACAGTTTTCCTCCAAACCATACCACTGTCTAAATTGGACATGTATTTCACTTTCTTGTTCCCCTACTACAGATCATGTTGGAAGCATAGCCGATCCCTGTGGAAGAACCAAGCCCTATGAGGAAAGCATACTTAAGACATCTGTTTTCAGTGAAGGCAGCCTCTGATTGTTAGGTTTACTGCAAGGTCACCAGGCCCAAGTATGGAAATCTGCCTCCCTGGTTATTATGAATGCCCAGCAGACACAACCTGTGCAACTGGACAAGTTTTCATGGCCTAACTCCTCCATAAATTGGTGTATCTCTCTCCACACGTTGCAGAGTTTGGTTGTGATAATTTTTCAACTAAGGATATCATCATCCCCATCAGCTTTTGCAAGAGACAGGAATCCCAGAGAAGAGGAGTCATTAACCTGTCTCGGCATCTGTGTTAGCAGCTGACGAGGCTGGAGCAAGGAGCAGAAGCAAGATTATTGCTGCCCCAACCATGACTACCCTCCTCACAGCCACCTCCATTCTCCAATCTGTTCTCGCTCACGAATGAGAAGGCGACCAGGCACAAGAGAAATTATATGATGAGGCAAGGATAACTGAGACCTGATCCCACAAGCTCTCCTTTTACAGTGGGGCCCAATCACTGATCCCAGAATTCGAATCCCGGATCAATCTCTCTCTCTCTCTCTCTCTCTCTCTCTCTCTCTGGTTCTGAAGCACTGGGGTAAACTGGACACAACGAAGTCGTGCCAATCGGATGACCACTGTGCCACTTCAGATACGCAGACAGTACAAATCCTTCCTGACGATGTATCCAACTGGTGATCCCTACAACAATTTTCTCTGTGCCCCAATTAAGGTGGAACTACTGAGCCCAAATAAACACGGAAACTCTTCAGCTCATGCTTCCTCTCCGTGCATAATTTCAACAACCTATATACAGAAAAAGCACACACGCACATACACACTCACCCTTACCTCATATGCATGCCCAAGCTGAGCATATTCCAAAGAGACGGCGTCTCAAAAGCCACCCCGCCAATTCAGCACAGAAGCCCGCAAAACTTTGCAACCACGATGCTTCATGCTCTGCCAATTCTGAACTCACGCCTTCCTACAATCCATCCGCTCTCACATTGCCTACCCATCCCGCTTCCGTGTAGCAGATGCATAGCGTACGGGCCACAGCGAGTGAGAAGAAAGTAATTGTCGAGGAACGATGGTATCTCGCAGCAGCTGGGCTCTCGCAAATTCTCCACTGTTTCCTCGTCTTCATGTTCCTGTCGAGCCGACGGAAGCAAAGCTAATTCAGGGGGGAAAGCGTCGATTCTCCATTATGTTTTCCTGTCTATAGATTTAGCTGATAAAGTAAATATATAGAGAGCGGTTAGTATATAGGTCTATATGGCGGGGATAGCTCAGTTGGGAAAGCGTCAGACTGAAGATCTGAAGATCGCGTGTTCGATCCCCACGCTCGCCCACGGTATTTTAATACTTTTTTTTGATGTGAACATTCCAATATTCAATGAAGGGGTGTTGCCTGAGAGTCAACTAAGGTGTTCATTGAGTTCGTAGCAAAGTGCTAGTAGGCTTTCCTTTAAGGGGGAGGCTGGTTTATTGAATTAGGAGGGTATTCCCCATGCAGAGTGCTGCTACCAGGCTTTTCTTTAAGGGGAGGGCTGTCTTAGAGTCAAGAAAAATAGTGAATGAAATGGGTTGTTTATTGCGGTAGGAGGTTATTGTGTGTGCTAGGTAGTAGTCATTTGTTAAAAAATGAGAGGTTGTAATCGTGAGAGTACAATGCTAATCTTTCTTGCTTGGTCTCAGCAAGTGGTCACTGATACAATTTGCCACACTTCTTGATCTGGAATCTTCACGTCGGTAAATCGCAACAGTCAGAGACAAAGTCTACCTCTCCTCTCTCTCTCTCGTTAGAACTGGAGTTTTGCTGTAAGAGTTGGCTGGTTTCCATGACTGCCTCACGTGAAGTTCCCTAAGTTCTCGTCTGATGTATATGGTGGTCCTGTAGAGCGGTTCGAATTTCAAGTGAGTTTGGACCTTTGACTCTTGATTCTTATGGCGTCGCCAGTTTATGTCCCGGATGGAATTTCCACTCCGTCCGTATTTTGTGGCAGTAGGGAAGCAACGAGACCTTTAGAAAGTGAATTCCACTGTGCTTTTCCACTGAGCGCGAAAGAGAGCGCCAACGCCGGTGAAGGCTGTCATTTGGCTTTTCGGGTGTGCGATCGTATCTAGAGGGCGAGAGAGACAAAGAGAAGGAAGTGAAAAGTACGATGAGCGGCGTCGCCGCCAGACCTCGGCAAGGCCTGCAGCGCCACCAAGTTAGTGGAGGTGTTGGCAGTAGCGACAGCGGTAGCAGCGCTAAGCGAGCAAGCGGACGTTGTGCAACAGTGGGCCCCACGCCGGTCAGGCGGCCTCGATCGGCTCGTCCCCCAGCTTGTTCAGCCCCGACGCCGTACAGGCAGCCAGCTCCAGCCCTCACCACAACCCCTTTACCGCCTACTCCACCATCCCTGACAATTCGCTCCCCAGAGCAACGAGAGGTGCTGAACACAGCCGCAAACTGCTCCTGCTAGAAGACTTGCTCCTCTTGGAAGACCCCAACGCCAACGTACCCTACCCCTAGCTCACATGTTCCTGATGCGCACCAGAGTCCAAGCTCCAGACACCAAGTTCAAGAAGAGTCGTCCTCTTCACAACGGTCTTCTCCACCGCTGATTCCAGGTTCTTCCATTGGCGCCCCACCGACCGAACGTGAGGGCCTGTGGAATTCCCTTTGCAAGCCGTTGGTGACCAAAAACTAGTGAGTAAGCGAGCGAGCCGGAAAGCGACCAAAGAGTGGGGAGCTGTTCCGGACTGCCATCTACCAAAGGGAATTCTCCTAGTCCCAATTAGGTGGAGGGTTTAGGGGGAAGCGAAGGGGGACCGTTATGTCCCGGTGAGCAGCCGAAGCTCCAAGTTGGCCCGGGCGGCCAGGTTGGGGAGTCAGGCGCGCGCATCAAAGCGAGTAACTATGACTTGAAGGGGAGCTTACCGAAGTGAGGTGCGCGACAAAGGGGCTGTTTCAGCACCTTGAGGGCCGCCTATGGATGATTACCATGAGTTCAGGCGGGGGCATGAGGTTGAGATCGAGGAGTGGAGGATGTACTGGTCACCCGACTATGTCTCCATCACTAGGGGCACTAGAGCCACGAGGGCAGTGGCTACACCTTCCGCTGCATCGACAGCTTCAGCAAGTAGCAGTGGGACTAGTGGGACTGGTGGTACAGTAGCTACGACGTCCACCCAAGCCACTACCGCACCAGCACTAGCACCCGTGCCTGCCTTCAACCCTGTTGTGGAGTTCTTCGAAGAGTTGAGAGGGAACTACCAAGGGTGAGGACAGAGAAGTTGCGGAGCTTGCAAGAGTTCCAACGAAGCCGACCGAGAGCTTGAGGGAGGCTTTCACTCGCATGAGGCGCTTGATAAATGTAACCCAAGGGGTTACGGAAGCTCAGGCAGTCCAATTCTGGTATGGGATATTAGACAAGGAGCTGAGGAGAAGGGTGCGGGATGCAACTCTCCTACAAGCGGCCCAACCCACCTTAGCAAATGTTTTTGCTGGCAGAGCGGATAGAGCTCAACATGGTGGAGGAACGAGTGGTCATGGTGGGATTTGCTAAGGAGACACCACGGGTAGTGGTGCTCCTAGCCAACCACTACCTCAACGTGCTCAAGGCAACAAGGGGGCTCAGGTGAAGCTCAGGGAAGGGCAGAGAGGACCTCAGATGCAGGGGTCTCTCCCTTCATTTGCTGGCCAACAACGGGCGGATGTGGTGTGCTGGACATGTGGAGGACCCCATGTCAAGAAGGATTGCCCAGAGGGAGGCAAAGGGCCGGCACATGCACAGCCTGCACAGTTGCAGTGTGGGCATTGTGGCAAGCACGGGCATGGAGAGGCCCAGTGTTATGGTTTGCATCCTGAGTTGCGCCCAGGCCAGTTCCAAGGGAACAATGGTGGCCGGGGGCGAGGTGGAGCAGCCCAGAGAGGACGAGGTGGCAGCCACGAGGCAGGCCAAGGGCAAGCTCAACATGGCCAAGGACGCGGAGGTCAGGGGTTGACCAAGGCATGGCCAACCGGCTTCAGCAGCTAGAGCAGAGGCTCGCTGCCATGGCTACAACTCAGGTGGTACCGGCTCTAAGGCCGGATGGTCCACCTCCTGCTCCTGAGGGAGGAGATATGGGAGGCATGGGATTCATGTGTGGAGCAGCACTACCACTAGTGCAGGTGGAGTCTGCTGCAGCCGTGACTCGAGGAGCAGCACGAGTTCCTGAGCCACAGGTGCAGAGGTGGAGTTGGATCCACAGCGTGGGGAGGCAAGCCGTCAGGCTAGGCTTCCTCAGTCATTCACATTGGCGGAGACAGTGTCGACGCCATCCATGGCACCTAGTTCTCGCCCGACTGTTACCGAGGCGGAGGTTACTATGCCATTGGGGAGAGCTACACGGGTAGCACACTACCTAGTGTTGCCAAGGCTACGGCAGCTAGTGTGCTGCTAGGAGCGGCCACATCTGTGTGCCAGGCTCCATTGTTCTCGGCTACCATGATTGCGACGCCGGGGGTAAGACCAGCTGAGGTGTTCAGGCTGGCAGCTACACTCTGTGAGAGTGGGGAGGTTACTTCATCTTCTGCGGAGATAGTGGGAGGTGTAGTGCCGGAGGGATCCTCGGATTTGAGGGTCAAGACTGCACGGCGGCGCCATGGCAAGCTGCAGCTGCCAGGTTGATGGAGCTGCCAGCTAGGCCAGCCATTGAGCGCGCCATGGTGACACCTGGAGTTGTCATGTTAGACAAACCAGGATGCATTTTCTGTTTGAGTGGACCGGCAGGCAAGAGGTACCGGCCACTGCGGGTCTTGTTGGACTCGGGAGCTCAGCCATTGATGCTGGGCAGAGCTGCTATTGCAGGCTTGGGCCTCACGGAGGCGGATATGGAGCCTTGTCCTTTCCAGATACAGACGTCTCTGGGAGGATCGGAGCAGGCTCGGGGCATGACACGGCGTGAGTTGGCTATCAGACTACGGCCGGATCACCCTACAGATGGCTCAGTGATGCGAGCCAAGGCCATTGTGACAGACGCGGTCTCATACGATGTCCTGGTTGGTGGGGCAGTGTTGTACCCCATGGGCTTCACCCTGGATTTTTGGGAGGAGTCAGCTTCCTATAGGCCTGCATGGCAGTCAGGGGAGGGCCGGCGTGTGCAGCTCCCTGTGACGTTCATAGGAGGAGTTGCGGTTGCCCAGCGAGGCAAGATGCCGACACTAGCAGCATTCACAGCGGCAGTGAGTTGGCCTAGAGAGTTGCTTGAGGGCAACGCTCATTCAGAGGATGTGCACCTCCGGGAGAGCAGGATGACATGTATGGTATGGCGGAGTTGCCTACCATGGTTGCTCAGACTCCATTGTGGGGCACGAGCAAGGATTTGCAGCGGGATGCTGATCGACGGTGCAACAAGCCTGGGTGGAGGCTTTTGTACCGTCAGGAGAGGAGGAGAGTGCGGGGATTGCACCAGGACCACCTCAATTGTCTCCATTGGACACCACACCTATTGTGTGGCAGTATCCGGATGAAGGCATTTGTCTTCTGGACTTGTTTGGCGGGATCAGCACCGGATTGGCTGCTGTGTTACAGGCAGGTGTACGAGTTCGGCGTTACCTGTATGTGGAGAGGGATGAGACTGCACGACGCGTTTCACTTCGCCATGCTCAGTTGGTGCAGCGGTACCCTGAGTTGTTGTCGGTGTCTGCAATTCGTGGATATCAGCAGGCCTTGCCAGCAGACATTTCGTTGCTGGGGGCGCAGGATTTTGGAGCGGGTTGGCTCCATTGATCTGGTAGTGGCAGGTTGGCCCTGCCAAGGGCATTCATCAGCCGGGCATGGCAATGGATTGCGAGACTCGAGGTCGGGTCTGTTTTGGGAGATGGTGCGGGTTTTGCGCCACTTGCAGCTTCATCAAGCTGTATCTCCAGCATACATCTTGGAGAATGTGCCACTGATGGGCGATTCTCGGGCCAGGGTGATGGCCAGTGTGCATCAAGTCCGGTCGTGGCTTGGGTCAGCAGTGTTGCTAGATGCAGCTACAGTGGGGTCACGGGCTCATCGTCCACGGCTATGGTGGACTAACTTGATGCCACCCGCACTGCTCAAGCGTGCATTTGATGGGGTGCAGCGGCCAGCACATCTCACAGTGGATAACATTCTGGACACAGGGAGGCAGTCTCACGTGTGAGACACGATGACCGTTCGCCTTTGGCAGTGGAGGGGTTGAGCACACCATGTGCTTTCCAGGATCGATAGTGGACCTGGCCTCCTGTGGGATGCTCAGTTGCAGCAGTTAGTGGAGCCTAATGCTGACGAGCGTGAGCGGGCAATGGGTTTTACCACTGGTACCACGGCGGTGTCGTCTCTTTCTGAGGCATCACGTCGTCAAGTGTTGGGGCAAGCAATGGATCTCAATTGCTTGACCTGGATTATCAGCTTGGCTCTGGCTGAGCAACGCAGAGTGCGGAGTACACTTCCCTCAATGGTCTCTCTGCCTACCGAGACGGTACAGGCAGTGAGTGGGGGCGAGCATGTGAGGACCACGGGGTGCATGCATCCATGGCACACGTGGGAGGTGCTCGAGGTTCAGAGGGAGTTGGCAGCCAAGGCGGCTGTGATGGATGAGGTTGGGGATTCTTCTCGGTTGAGGAGGTCCTCAAGGATGAGATGATGGGGCAGGATGAGGCCTTGTCATTGACTGAGCAGGCAGGGAGTACTGCTCAAGAGGTTGCAACATAGCAACCACTGGACGCGTCCTCTACCTCTAAGCCCACTGGACTTAAGGTTGCAGTTACGGAGGACAATTGGGAGCCTGACATTGGACCCATTGTCACCGGAGGAGAGAGACGACGTATACGGCGGTTCCTGAGGGCTTACAGGAATTGCTTTGCCTTCAGTTTGAAGGACTTGGGAGCACTGAAGGGTCAAGAGATCCGTATTGAGTTGGCCACTGACACGCCAATCTTTCGGAGACCCTATAGATAGTGACATGGAGAGGTCTTTGATTCAGATGAGGACTCAAGATCTCTGGGAGGCAGGTTTGGTGGAGCTCTCTGGTGGAGAGTATGCTTCAGCCACAGTGATGCCAGCCAAGAAGGATGTCTATGGCAATTGGACGGAGAGACGTATGTGCGGTGATTACCGGCCTGTAAATCGTCAGACCAAGTCCGATAAGTATGCCATGCCAACACCAGAGGAGATCTTTGATGCCATCGGGCATGCTAAGGCCTTTAGCACTTTGGATTTACGATCCGGATATCACCAGTTGCCAATCAAGGAGGCGGACAAGCAGAAGACGGCATTCTGGGGGATCAATGAGCACGGCAAGGATTGCCTATATCAGTGGCGGTTCTTACCATTTGGGCTTAAGAATGCTCCTGCAGAGTTTCAGAGAGTCATGGATAGGATTCTAGCAGGGGTGGACTTTGCTCGGTGCTACATAGATGACATCATCATCTTTAGTGTTACGATGGAGGAGCATGAGAGACACCTTCAGGTGGTATTGGAGCGCTTGAGAGCGCACGGATTGAAGTTGCATCCGGGGAAGTGCAAGTTTTTCCACAACCAGATTGAGTATCTGGGTCACATGATATATCCTGGAGGATTGGGGGTACAGCAGACTAAGGTAGAGGCCATTGCACAAATTCCACGCCCCACGGATGTGAGCCGAGTTCGAGCTTTCATGGGGTTGGCAAACTATTATAGACGGTTTGTCAAGGGATTTAGTACCATTGCAAAGGCTCTAACCAAGCTGACCAAGGTGGACCAGGAGTGGCAGTGGGAAGATGAGCAGGAACGAGCTTTTCAAGAGCTCAAGGCGAGGTTGACCTCGGCGCCTATCTTGAGACGACCTATCAGGGGGCGTCCCTTTCAGCTGCATACGGATTGGAGCATGCTGGGGCTTGGAGCGGTGCTCACACAGGTGGATGATGAGGGAAGAGAGTTCGTAGTGGCTTACGCTAGCCGCTCGAACAACGCTGCAGAGGCTAAGTACAGCTCATATGAGGGAGAGTGCTTAGCTGCAGTGTGGGCCGTGGCACACTTCAGGTGCTATCTATACGGCAATCTTTTCACCCTTGTCACGGATCACCAGCCACTCAAGTGGTTGATGGAGTCAGACAAGCTTACGGGGAAGCTTGGGTGGGCACTTATACTCCAGGAGTATGACTTTCAGGTTGTGCATCGACCGGGTTTGGTCAATCGGATGCGGATGGATTGAGTCGCAATCCATGCATGAGCCAGCAGGATGACACTGGAGCTCGGTGGCATGGTGAGACGGACGAGGAGATGGTGCCGGGATGGCACGCATCTGCATTTTTGTGTATCTTGGCATCGGGAGGTCAGTTGGACCTACAACAGGGATGACTGTAGACGGAGTGTCTGAGGACCCTGAGGCTAGTGATGAGCAGGTGGTGCCAGAGATATACATGAGGATTCGGCTGTGTTGGACTACCTCCGCACGGGAGACACGGCAGCCATTGTGACTGCAGGGAGAGGGATCGGATCCTGCAACGAGCCAAGAGGTTCAAGTGGGAGGGGATACACCTACTTCGAGTGTGGGAGGATGGTCGGGTGAGGATTGTGCCTCACCCCACACAGCGTGCACGGTTAGTGCGGCATGCCCATGAGGAGTTGGGGCATTTTGGAGTGCGACGCACTCACAGTTTACTGCAGGGGCAGTATTGGTGGCGTGGTATGCATACAGAGGTGCAACAGTTCGTGGCTAGGTGCATGGTGTGTGACAGGGTGCGTGCTTCATTCAACGCCCCTACACCACAGTTGCATCCTTTACCAATCATGGGATTGGGCTACAGGTGGAGTCTTGACTTCGCAGGACCGTTGCCACTGACTATGCGCCACCACAGATATGTGTTGGTGATGGTGGAGCACTTCTCCAAGTGGATTGAGTTGGTTCCATTGCCTGACAGGCTAGTGAGGGGGCTGCGTATGCATTCTTGGATCGTGTGCTTAGCCGATTTGTGCTCCAGCTGAGGTACTCACGGACCAAGGGAGAGAGTTCTTGGGGGAGTTTCAGGCTTTGTGTGATAAAGCCTTGATAGACCACCGCACCACTTCTCGGGATCATCCTGAGGCCGATGGCTTAGCAGAGAGAGTTGTTCAGACGGTGAAGAGGGTTTGCGCAAGTATGGCTTGCAGAAGGGACACCTAGGAGATTGGGATCTTCAGGTTCCTTGGTTAGCCATGGGCTACAGGTTCAGCAAACAAGCATCACTTGCCTCCTTCTCACCATATTTCCTTCTCTTTGGCCGAGAGCCGGATTTGCCTGCAGCCATTCGTAGGGACACTGCTCAAGTCCTTAACCTTGACGATCCGGACATGTGGGTACGTGCATGTGATCAGCGTGCAGAGTTGTTCAAGAAAGTCATGCCCATGGCTTTTGAGAACCTTGCCATTGCACAGCACCGTGATACGTTGAGGTATGCCACTATACGTGGTGGAGGATATCGTCCTGGGGTTCGGAGGTTTAGCCCTGGTGACTATGTTTATTTGCAGCAGACTGCTCCTACGACTCTGGATGTTACTGCAGGGCGTGTTATTCTGAGGGTTCGAGAGGTGTTGCCCTCAGGGGTCCTGATCTTGGAGGGTCGGGATGGCATGACTTGGAAGGACCATGTGCGTAATTGTGCGCCATGTCACCTTTCCAATGTCGATGGCAGAGTTGACCCAAACTTGGCAGTGGTACCTGCAGGTTTGAGGTGCATGCTCTGTGGGTCTGCCAAAGGGGCAGCCACATGCTGGTGTGTGATCGATGCTCAAGGGGTTGGCATATGGGATGCTTGACACCACCTCTTGAGAAGGTTCCTGACGGAGATTGGTTGTGTCCACACTGCTTGGGATAGTGGCAGTGGACATGACTGGAGGCAGCTAACAAGACATGGGAGGCCAAGCTCATAGGAGTCAATACATGAGATCCCAAGCTCAAGTTCACAGGTTGCAAGACGGCGACTAACGATGGGGCAACTCTTGCACCCGCCTCTTGATCTATCGAGTTTGAGTGTAGTAGGGATAGTGGTGGAGGACTTAGTGAGGCTATGGTCACTATCACATCTTGTGGCTACCTGGACTTAGAGGGACCTAAGCACCAGCTAGGGGGGCGATTGTGTGGACTAGTGACTGCCATAGTGGGCAGCATAGTGGCAGCCTAGTGACTGACTAGTTGTAGCCTAGTGGTGGACTAGTGGCTGGACTAGTGGTGGACTAGTGGTATACTAGTGTGTGTGGTGTGCACATGTGTTGTGTGGTTTTGGACAGCGATGTAGTTGTGTAGCGATATGTATGCACGACAGCTGTCAAGTTATTTTACCACTAGTGTGAAACTAGCTAGGAAATAGCTAGCTTTTACATATTGACATTTGGGATTGGCCCAAGTGTCAATCCAGGGGTCAAGGTTGATTTAGGCCCTGGAGTGGTTATCTTCACGGCAAGCGCGGAAGGCTCATCTTTCTCGAGTTGAGCCTCACCGCGCCTAGCTATGGCGCCGTAGTGTGGATTCCCCATGGCGTGGGGTGCACTTGGCTTGACTTGTATTTGAGTGATGAGGTTATATATGCATGAGTTTATGCTTCAGATTTGTGAGCTCGTGCTTGTATTCTTCTTCTTTATCATTGTGTGGACTAGTGACTGCCATAGTGGGCAGCATAGTGGCAGCCTAGTGACTGACTAGTTGTAGCCTAGTGGTTGGACTAGTGGTGGACTAGTGGTGACTAGTGGTATACTAGTGTGTGGTGCACATGTGTTGTGTGGTTTTGGACAGCGATGTAGTTGTGTAGCGATATGTATGCGCATGACATGTGCATGGATATAGACTTGGTGCACAAGTTTTTTATGTGTCACTGACGGATATAAATGGGAAAAGCACATTAGTGTCTCCAGAGATCAGTGATAACTGGGATGAGTGCTGGAAAGATGCCAATGAGGAGTTCGAGCTGGGTCATGATGGGGAAAGAACACCCAGCAATTCTGCAACCACATGTTCTACGTCTGGGACGGCAACCACCGATTGCTGGCATGGATGGGATACATTCAGAAACACCATGCGAAAGACAGAGACAAGCATGTTGCTGTGGAGGCAATGGTTTTGGATCCTGGAAACAACATTGCTAGGCTTCTTATAGCTATGCACGACGTGAACAAGTAAGTCATCCATGAGATTTCATTCCCTCTGTAGTGTGGTAAACACAATCTATAGTGGAAGTGTGTACATCGGCTATTCAGAACTCAGACACAAAAAAATCATTTTTATCACGAATCGGTGATGATCGGTGTCGATCATAACAGATTCTACTAGAGTGGAGCTGCAGAGAACATTGAAACTCATCATGAAAGCACAAGCAAAAGGGAGACGACATACCAGCTGACCAGGGAAACCCCCTTTCACAAGGTAGAGGCTGTTCACACAATTCCATGTGCGCAAAACTTCAAACCCTGAAGACTTGAGGTATGATGTCAATGCCCGACGACTATCATTGTTACATGACTGAAAAAACAGAAGTGTCCCTGCATCAGAGAGGAAGTTATTACAGAACCCGAACACCCAACTCCAGTAGTTGTCCTCGAATTTGTTCCAGCTGGCGTCTTGCCTTTGGAAGAACTTCTGGCACAGCCTGGCCATCTGGGATGTCGAGAATGACAATGTCGGCTGCTGGAAAGATGCCAATGAGGAGTTCGAGCTGGGCCTCATGATGGGAAAGAACACCCAGCAATTCTGCAACCACATGTCTGGGACGGCAACCACCGATTGCTGGCATGGATGGGATACATTCAGAAACACCATGCGAAAGACAAAGACCAAGCATGTTGCTGTAGAGGCAATGGTTTTGGATCCTGGAAACGACATCGCTAGGCTTCTTACAGCTATGCACGACGTGAACAAGTAAGTCATCCAGGAGATTTCATTCCCTTTGTAGTGTCTTATTAATCCCCAAAAAACAGTTTAAGGAATGCAATGTTTCCAATGTTTTTGCAGATCGACAGAGAATCGCATGTGACAACAAGCTTGGTCCATACACTATTCCGAATTCAGAGGATTGGTCTGATGAAGCTGGATGATTTTCCACCCAATATAATCAAGAAGTGCGAAACGGGAAGAGCTGCAGGCACTTGGTATTCTTTGACACGAGAGGCGTTTTTGGAGTACATATATGCGGTAAGCCGAGTCTGTACTCAGTTTACTTTTCGAATACATGTTTGTAGTCCCTTCGGTGTTAATTTCTACTTGAATCAATGCAGCAAGAACTGGCAGAGGAAGCTGAGAAGGGGAAAATCCGAATATTACCGCACTACACCAGAGGAACTAAGGACATCAAAGGGTGTGGAAGCTGCAATAAAGAAGGAGTTTGAAATGCGAAGAAACACCAAATTGATGTCCGCCTTCGAAAGCAGCTTAGAATAGTAGATCCTGGACTGTTCTGAGTTCCTTCAGCAGATCAAAACACACTATGACAAGCATGTGCATCCGGAGATGCAGCAGGAGAAATTGCACCGGCTGGCCATATCGATGGTAAACCCACAAACAAAAATAAGTTGGCTGGAGATATGGAACTCAGATCAAACAGTAAAGGACTTGAATCGGTTCCAAATAGCACCATACAGCCTGGCAAGGTGGAAGGAATCAGTGATTTGGTGTTTGATAACTGGCTCCCAAGGCTACATTTGGAGTCAGGTGTGTATTCAAATATGCCGTTTTCTTTTCTTCAAGTATGTGATGAGTATCTTATTTGCAATTCTGACAAATATACAATTTGCAGCTCGAAAAGCGCGCCGTCATTGTGCTGGATCAGACTTTGAAGGACCTAACATTTCGATTGTTTCCCCTCCCCAAATGTCATTGGAGGCATACATAAGGAAGTGGAGAGGTCTCACCTGGAGATACTGTTTTTTCGGGAGTTCTCCAAAGATGGTAACATTTTACGGTCCAACGACTTGACAGTCAGGTTGGAGGAGAGTGGGCATGATGCGAGTTGTGTACAGGTGCAATGTCATACTGGAAACTCTACTGTTTTTCTTGGGAAAAAATGTGGCTTCATAAGGATTGCAATCATAGATCCAAATTGAATTCGTTGACGACATTCACTTCTTTGTCTGAGTCATTCTTAAGCGAGTATATGAATTCACTGGTTAGGATCTAAGGGTGTAATATAGTGTCCCTGATTAGAATTGATAATGTCCTTGAATGGCGTTGACGACATTCACATCCGGAGTTGTTGAGAGGTCCTCAGAGTTATGTAAATTTTGTAATGTCCATAGAGTTTACAATGAGGGTTCTCACTTCATTTTGCTGAATGTCAATGCAAACATTCAGTTGTTTTGCATTGTTTTGCCTCTTGCGAGGAATCTGGAGGCTTAATAAGTTGTGTTATGAGAAATCCAAAGTGAATGTCGTTGACGACATTCACTTCTGTCTGTATTATTCACCAGCGACAATTTGAATTTACATGGATTGGGAGCTAAGTAATTGGTTCCTTGTTGGTATTTTTGTGAATGGCGTTGACATCATTCACATACAGTGTTGTTGTGAGGTCCTCAGTGATATGTTCGTTTATGAATGTGCATTGAGTTTCCGGGAGGGTTCCTTACTCGAGTTTATGATTTCCATCCTTTGATTTTGCTTCATTTGAGGAATAATTAGGCTTGATTAGGAGTGTGTATTCACAAATCCAAGTGAATGTCGTTGACGACATTCACTTCTATATCTGTGTCATTCCAAAACGATAGTTTGCATTCACTTGGATTAGGGTGTATTTACAGTATCATGAATGGAATGTTTTGAATGGCGTTGACGATATTCACATCCGGAGGCAGTCGTGTGGTCCTGAAAGGTCCTTGGAGCAGTTCTCAGAGCCATTTCATTCTATGTTTTTTTCATTCTGTTTACTTGCATCTTACTCACTGATCGCTTTGGTGGGTTGGGATTTATCTCTATTTTTCAGGTACACGAAATATGTGCTTATGGAAGGAAATCACCTGAGCGGAATTCCAGACTATTTGACATGTGGTCGGACCCCCAAACAATCCAACCATGTATACTGCAGGGATATTGAAGGACTGGAGTCCTTCTCACTTCAGAGACTGTGGGTGGTACCTTGACTGCCCACCGGAGCACACGACCTTTCAAGAACAGCATATGAAATACTTGAACAATAACGCTGAGATGCTGGCGCCTTTGACTAACGAAGAGTACAACGAAACATAGCAACATTGGCTGCCAAGGAGCCTGATGCTCAGGGAACGCCGCAGAAGGGAAAGAAGGCGGGCCGCAAACCAAAAGACAAGGCTATTGATGTCATAGCCATCTCACCAGCAAAGCCAAAGGACAAAGACAAGTCCAAAGAGAAGGAAAATGACAAGGGGAAGGAGAGAAAGAAAAAGGAGATGGAGAGTGGGCAGGACTTTGCTGCTGGAAGATATACCCGCACTGTTCAGTGCGTGTTCGATGCCAAGCCACACCCTTCTCGTTCTGATTCGGCAGAGAGATGAAAATTGTTAATGAGGGTTGGCTGTCGATGATGCAGAGTCGAAAGAGAGGATACACTGGGGTGCCTTTGCCTACCTGGGACAATATAATCCTCATTCCTCAATCTGGTGAGAATTCCAGTTTCTTTCTTTTCTCTGAAAGTTTCGTTGGCAGTATTTCAGTCTCGTTCTTTGAAAACATTCTTGCCATCGTTCTTATAAAAAACATGTCTGTTGCAGGTGAGCACAGGTCCCACCTTCGTGTGCGGTGTGCAGAAACATATGCGCCACATTGTCATTCTTGACATCCCGGATGGCCAGGCTGTGCCAGAATTCTTCCAAGGGCAAGACGCCAGGCTGGAACAAATTCGAGGACAACTACTGGAGTTGGGTGTTCGGGTTCTGTAATAACTTCCTCTCTGATGCAGGGACACTTCTACTTTTTCATTCATGTGACAATGATAGTCGTCGGCATTGGCATCATACCTCAAGTCTTCAGGGTTTGAAGTTTGCGCACATGGAATTGTTTGAACAGCCTCTACCTTGTGAAAGGGGGTTTCCCTGGTCAGCTGGTATGCCGTCTCCCTTCTGCTTGTGCTTTCATGACGAGTTTCAAATGTTCTCTGCAGCTCCACTCTAGTAGAATCTGTTATGATCGACACCGATCATCACCGATTCGTGAAAAAATGATTTTTTTGTCTGAGTCTGAATAGCCGATGTACACACTTCCACTATAGATTGTGTTTACCACACTAACCTGCTATCTCTTTGGCAGACGAGATGTTCGAGCGATCTGTCTGCGCAGGATTCGCACCTTCAAGACACCACCTCCATCCGCAGCTTTGAGATTTCTGACCAGGTTGTTTCGGTCAACCCCCCCTATGAGCCCCATGTCGATGACATTTTGTACAACTTCATGCAGTCCCAGTCAGACTCTGAAGAAACTAGATGGCACTCCCTGGAGAGGTGCAAAAGAAAAGTCCCCAGCGTTCATGTAAATACTGCTGGAGTCATGCAGCCACCACTCTGCACGGGTGGTCGATCTTTCTGTGTCCACAGGTTTGTTCTTCCCTCCAAATTGGTTTTCTTTCAACATTTCATCCTGCTAAATCCCCCCACCAAACTGTTCATGTCCTCTTGTGTGGTGCAGGAGCAACTTACCATGCATGCAAGGCAGGCGGAAAAGCCTTTTTGGCATGGAGGGTGATTCTGACCTCTACAACACAGTGCTCCCCCCTTTTGTCTGGCTCCACTTCAGGCACACAGACTTGATCGGATTCAAAATTTGAAATGATGACGATCTCGAAGATAAGCAGGTCGACAACGACTTTTCATGTGAGTAAGTGCTAAACCCTCTTTACTCAATTTCTCAATAACATCAAAGTTACAGTAATAACTTTTCAGGCTGTCTTTTCAGGAAAGGCAGCGGTGGATCTTCAGGAGATACAGTCATTTCTGGCGAGTCTGTTTTCGACAGCCCCTTTCAATTTTGCTTCCTGTTTATGCCGAAGCAATGGCACTCACGCGGCCGAGTCCCTATCCCCTGACTTGTTACTGCCCAGCCGTAGGTGTATCCACGTGGATCCGGTGTTCTAAAATACTTAGACTTAGATGCAGAGGAAGCGGGGATACATTGTACTGACTCTGAGTCAGACTGAACTATATTATTTAATATCATTTTCATACTATCTGGAAAACATTGAATCCCCTTCCTCCACTCGTAGTTGTTCCTAATAATCACAGAATCAACTTTCATTTAAATTGCAATATGTATGAATCCATCTCACAACCTCCCTGACTCTTCTCATATCCATTGTGCATTCATCTACAGTGTATTCATGCGTGCTCCATTCATGAATGTTTTCCTTGTTCAACATCCATTGTACATTCATCCTCTGTACTCTTTCCAATCCCACCCACAACCTTCCACACTCATTTCATATACGTTGTGCATTCGTCAAAAGTTTGGTCATGCATCTTCCTGTCATGAATTTTTGTCATTGCTCGACATCCATTATACATTCATCCATACTCTTATCCATCCCTCATTCATCCATCTACATTCATTTTTCACACTCATCCATGTGTTTGTCATCCAACTGTACATTCATCCATCTTTTATTCAATGACTTTTATTAAGTCGTCCAGCTTATTTCCGCGGTAAAGGGTGCCAATCCGCGGACTATACACTCCACTTCTTCTTGGGCACGTGGTGACGCGGCTTTCACGTGTGATGACGTGGAGTGAGCCCCCGTGACGTGGCGTGAGCGCAGTTGCGCTTACACGCTCACACCAGCTCACGCCGAGGCATCCCTGGCTGAAATGGAGAAGTACACATTGTGTGGACTGATGAAGAGCCGCACACGTGTGCTAGGGTCGCGCAAGCCTTCTGATGCGCGCAAAAAGATGACTGCAAAGGGGTACGGTCTGATGGGAGAGGCGCATGCTGTCGGGGTAAGAGTGATGGGGTCGGCAATGCAGGTTGCACAACTGGAGAAGAAATGACTAGCGTGGGACCTCGAACCCTACCTGAGAGGCGCAGTGGGGGAGGGCTCAACAGACACTGTGGGAGTTCTTCGGTCGGCGGGGCGCCAATAGAAGAACCTGGAATCAAGCGGTGGAGAAGACCGTTGTGAAGAAGGACGACTCTTCTTGAACTTGGTGTCTGGAGCTTGGACTCTGGTGCGCATCAGGAACATGTGAGCTAGGGGTCTTCACGAGTCCATTTCCGAGTGCGTACACCGTCATTCCTTTTTCGGCATGCTCTCAAGTGCTTCTTCTGAGTTGCATCGAGCCCGACTTCTATCATGCGCATGA
This sequence comes from Takakia lepidozioides, assembly GCA_030704615.1. Classification (NCBI taxonomy): domain Eukaryota; kingdom Viridiplantae; phylum Streptophyta; class Takakiopsida; order Takakiales; family Takakiaceae; genus Takakia; species Takakia lepidozioides. The sequence continues at coordinate 65,443,773 of CM060731.1, forward strand.
CCCAGAGCAGGGGTATGGTTGGCAACATGACCCACTATCGCACCTTTTCACCTCTCAACTTCTATTTTCACTACTGCGCTTCTTCTTCGACTCGGTTTGTCTCATCCTTCGACATTGGCCCCTGTCCGTCTCTTCCGGTGGTGTGGGTCTTTTGTCCATTGTGTTTCGCGATGCGGTGACATCTATTGCTCGGAGGCAGGGTATCATGTACTGCGTGAGCAACCACATCTATGACCCACACTCACGTCCACTCTACACGCCGCCGATATTGGTTCATTGCACTCCCTATGACAACATGCTGGGCATATCATGCGATCAATGAATTGCACGACACCACATTTCGTTCAGTCATCCTTGCTTGATCTCCTCCAGGCTGTTGGCTGGAGGGTCGCTCTGCTTGAGTAGCTTACTATAGCTTCTGGACCTGATCCCCTTGAGCGTCCTGGAACTAGTTAGTGTTGGGTCACGTACAAACCTAAAGTGGTCTCCCACAAAACATTGTCCATTCCCCATCACAAGTAAAATCAAGTAGAAGAGGGGCGCACCCGGCAACAAGGCGTATCCAAGTCGTAACGCTGTTGATGACGTCCTGTTCGCGCCACCAATGCTGTCATGCTGAAAACTCCAGAGAGTCTCTTCCTCCAATCTATATCTATACTTTCAACAAAAGGTCCTCCTTAAATCGCAACATGACTCTTGAGGTGTTACCTTCGACCCTTTTATCGAGTCGCCATCTCAAGGGGACTCCATATATTTTTAACAAAAAGGAAAAGGCAGTCATGCTAGTGAATCTACATACGCAGATAAGGACTCTTCCACAAATAGGAAACTTTATGCCACAGCGAAAAAAGCACATTCCTTTTCTCAACTCCGTCTAATTCATTCCAGGTCCACCACTCAGCTCTAGCTGCACGAATCATAGTACTCAAGGGACTCCCATCTAATAGGGGATTCTGACGTGAAAAAAAATTCCTCTCAAAACTTATTTCCTGGATCTTGGCATTCAGACCTCCGACGGTACATGCTTACGATGCTCCATGCATGGCTGCAGCCCCGCTTGGGCGCTTACCACGTCCACTTCGCTCATCGATGTCACGGCTACCCCCTGCAAGAAAGAAACTGGAAGAGTGGCTCTCCTGAACCATCGGAGGGCCACTCCTAACCCTATTCCGAATGAGAGCAGCGGCCAATCCTGTAGCTTAACGTCGCCTTTGCCTCGTCCAATTGCATTCTATTGCATGCATTTTTTTACGTGCCACTCTCTGTCACATGCAGACAGACCTTTTGTTGGAAATCCTCATCATCTAGTCAGCAGAAGCTGTGCGATGGGCATCAGACATGAATGACGCGGGACGTGCAACCATCCCTGGATCATGACTTGTGGGCGATCTTGCAGAGCTCACAATGTGATGAGATCAGTGTGGTTGTGCGTTTTGTTTACGCGGCCATACCAGATGCTGCAGAGCAAGGCTTTGGGGAAGAACGAGCAACTCGGTCTTACTTCCTGCTGCATAGGACGTGGATCGTCCCCCCACTCTTCCCACCGCAATGCGACTTGTTGCCTCCTCCTCTTCCCCGCTGTCCCGACAGAGGGCTGCCTTTGCGTGGATTTTACTTGATGTCGACTACATTCCAGGGAGGGAGATGAAGCCTGGCCGAGCTGCAATTGGAGGAGGCACAGTCAGCAGCAGGGTGGTATTGTTGGGTGTGAGCATGTCGGAGCTCTCCCATTTGCATCAGCTGCTGATTTGCTGTTTTTGGAGTTTTCTTTAGCTCATGGTGAATGGCTTCTGCGAGGTAAGGAACACTTTTGACATAGTGACATGAATGAAACTGCAATGCTCCTCTTAACTTGCCGAGCCTTAGGACATCTGAGACAGCGGAGGGAGATGATACCTATATGTGAGGATATTCTTTAACTATGTATGTTTGTGATTCTTGACTCTGGTAGATGCCCAAGTGTATATCCAATACAGTGAATGTCGATTGCTCACGTGTAACATCTGGATCGAAGTGCATTGTCGAATTTGTAAAGCCTGAGATTGCTCAATTTCCGCAGAATATCTTTTTAAGATTCTGAAGTTCTCTTTCTTAACTCATGTCAAGACTGTCCTCCTCTAGATGAGTTTCATTGAAGCTACTTGAGGAGTTTAAGTTAGGATTTGTCTAGGTACTAGGAAGGACCCATAGGACAGCCTAAACTGCCAGTAAGGAAGTGAGAATGAGTGATTGCACACGACTGGCATCTGACATGGTACTTCTTTCGACGCAAAGCGTCCTGAATATGTATTTCGGAGACTGAACTTCAGATACCCAACTCTCCTTGTCTTTTAGTGCAGCCTTAGCAGAAAGGTGGACGGGTAAGAAAGAGTTAGACGTAGGGTTATTCTTGTGGATTTGCGACTCTTATGTGGCATGAACGTGATTGAATCTGAAGGCCGCGTTCGATCCACCCTCACCGCACGCTTTACGGGTGATGGAATGTACAAAAGCGGTAGCGACGATCTTGCAGAAAAACTTTCTTGCAAGGTTTGTAGCTTCGAAGGGCAGTGTGGGTGAGGGAGTGATTCCAAGCTTCGCAAGTAGAAAAATTCATAACACATATTTTGGTGTTATAATCATTCAAAAGCGTTCTGTGCTGCGGTTGTTCTTCTGTTCACTGCAGTTTGCATCGTTGTCGTCTGAGTTTGAGCTCGGCCTTTGATTTCGCAGTCAGCTCCCGGGAAAGGAAACGAACATATAAATTTACGTCAGCATCTTGAAGTGCTCCTGCAATGGGAAAGGTCTCCCATGATCCCCCATCCACCAACGTACTCCTGCTGAAATCAATCTGGTTAATCAAGCATAGACAACTTAGAATGAAAGCGTCAGCTCACCATCCCAAATTGACAATGGCAGGAAGCGTGCAGTGAGAGAAGAGGATGGGCAATTGCAATTTCGTGACCTGATCTTTTCAATGTTGAATGTGCGTTGTGGGATACATGTGGGTTCTCACAAAGAAACAGCATTGAAAGAATGCTTCAAGCGCATTGGGATTCGGTGCATGACGACATAGACTGTCTTTCAATAGAGGGTAAGGATGGACCAGAGAAACTGTGACTTCAGACTGCAGAACAGGTTAGGCCATATATCAAGATTACAGAACTCAGGGCACCGCTGGCAGGCGCTGACAGCTGCAATGTATTAGGAGAGTCGCTCCCTGAAGCTTTTGAACCAAAGAAAAAGTTATAACAAAAGGCACAATTCCAGCACTTGTAAGCCACAAAGACTGCCTACTGTAAGACATTTGAGGACTTCCTTGAAACAGCCCTAGTAGTGGAGGATGTTGTGGTTGTAAGGACCAGAAAGTTTCTATTGTTGGCCACTTGGAGAGGAGATGATGGCTAAAGATTTGTTGTTCTGCGGAGAATTCAAGCATAGTATTGTGCACCAAACTGAATGCAATTTGGAGGCACTACTAGAAAGCTTAGATGATGGAGGACACCCATAGATTTGTGTACAGGCATGTCACGATTACTGAGATGTGTTTTCCACATGTAGGTAGCAAGAGTTTATACTTTGGCAGGGATGATATCTGAGTTGCTTTATGTTAAATCGTTATGCAATTATTTTCTCTGAGCATTTGGATTGGGAGCCATAGCAACCAAGATCCACTCATGTTTGCAGCTTGGGTCATGTCTAGCACATAAAAAGACGGTATAGAACTAGTCAAAGCCATTTTCAATTTCAGAGATCAAGAGAGCAAGGACCAAGCCCATTGGTCCCCTGATCTCAAATATGTAAATCAGACTACAATGTGGTGCTGGTGCTCCCAACACTCAAACAATAAGAAACTATCATGGGCAGTGGCCACTCACAATGGAAGTTGCTTGAAATCTTCTTCTGCTGACCCAAAATCGTGGTCAGTTTCAATGGCTGTAACCAAGTATGTCCGAATCCCCTTTCCAACATTAGGTTGGCTAGTTGTAGAGTGCTCCATGAAGCACACCCATAGGGATGCTAATGTGTTGGGAGGATTCCAACCTGGACAATTAGCAATTTCAACTGCTGAAGAGACACCAACCAATAATCATCCCTTCATCAATTCCCCGGACTCTGCCAGCAACCGCATCAACTTGTCACCACTAAATCACTCTAATGTCAGACCTCGCATCCTCATCCCTTCCGAAGCGGCCAATGTTCGCAGGACATGTGGTACCCTTCGTAACAATGGATGCCTACAATCACCATGCTGCTTTCATGGGGGCCAACCCACCGGACTCCAAAGTGATCGGGGGTAATATTCAAGACAGGTTTGTTGAGACTCCTGTGCAATCAGGAAGTTGGATGGTTCTCAGTCAGCTAGCGGCAACAGATCTCTTTGATAAATTGTAGTTGTCATGCACATCTGGTTGAACCCACTATAGTAAAGTGGGTGTCACTCTTCAACTACCCAAAGTGTGGGTTGGCAGACAGTCACCCTTCATGTAAATAAATGTCAACAATAAATTTCCAATGACGGAGAACGCACCTGGACCTTCAGGACCTCTCTTTGGTCTGATAGGACCGTACGTCTGACTGTACAAATGGATGGTAGTACATAAACCAGCAAGATAATGGCCCGAACAACCATGATGCAGCCATGATGCAGAACACCTAAGCACGTTGCATGTGCTACAATAAGCTCCCATTTGTGGCTTTCCTGGGCTTGCCGGGAACATCCAGGTTGGAATTAAGCAAAGATTTCCCTTTGAGAAATTCAGTGTCTGTGGCCATTATATTGTCTTCAGTCCTAAGGTAGACACCAAGGTAGTTGAGATGATCCGAAATGCTGTTGCCTTTGACTGACCTGCACCGTTCCCATAGCCAACAGGCAACATAAATATCAGGATTCATAAGACTCGAAATGAATGTGAGAACCACAAATAAGCACACTATGCCTGCTCTTCTCCCCTTAATTCCCTGCCGTCCACCCCTCGTCTGTTACTCTGCAGGTAGCCCTTGAGCTAGATAGTAGTCCGCAGAGTAACAAAATAGTAATTTCATCTGGAAAACCCGCAATGGTCTGTACAGGCGTGCCCAAGCAACCTTCTCAGATGGAACACTCCAACCCCAGTAGAGGAATTAAATGGTCTTTTGAAGCTGTAGAAACAGACTGAAATCTTCCAAAAATCCATTGTTCACATAATGAATTCAATGTCAGTGATAGTGCTCCTGTTCTCTAAATGGAACATTGTTTGCATTCTTTCAGCAACCTTTCAGTAGAGGTACACCCATGGTTTTTGACTGACTAGAAGGGAGTGTTGAGAGGGAAAGAGAAAGAGGAAGATAGAATGCCAAGTGGAAGAGATGAAAGAAAGCCGACCTGCTACAGGTAGGGTCCTCCCCAGAACTGTCACAAACCCGCTCAAACTCATACTGCAGACGACCCACAGCAATCTTGAAGAGCCACACCTGCATCAACTTTGATGCATCAATCTCTATTCACGTATACTCAACAGTCTAACCCAGATAATATTAAGCTGGATGTCAACCCTGTGCATCAAGCAAGCAAAATTTAGAATATGTCAGTCGAATACATGATACATGAAGCACACAATATATGTATGAATACATAACTGTACTCATGCAAGGACAGACTGATTGCACTATTGACAAACAAAGCCCCTGAAGCAAAAACCAAACCAACCTACCAAGTGTGAACAAAGAACATCAGCAACAAAATTGCATATAGCCAGTAGCATCTCAATATATGACAAGATTGAGACTCTCCAACTGAATAGACACATTCATGTTCCTAGAAAAACATTCTTTAAAAAAGGTCCACACTTCTGCCAAATTTAGCATAAGCTCTGAACATACAGAAATGATTGACCGCCACACACACATACCTCAGTTGCAAAATGATGGTAGGAACGTGGGCCTATCAGAGTGTAATAGGGAGGCAGATGTGGCACCAGATCGTTGGCATGTGTCATTCGAATAGTCCGAGGGACAAGCTCATTGTAATATACTGCAAACACAGAGTTCCCAATTCGTGGCTGCCCAAATGTGATAATCTCAATGTCTTGAACACCATAGTTCGCCTGCAAGGAAGCACTATTGTTTAGGGAGTAGAAGATGACAGAGAGTATTGTCCCTTCCTTCGACCAGTATCACTACTGATACCAGTTATTTGGCTTAGACCAACAGGTTAGGACCCAGTCAAATCTCTATGAGCCAGGACTTGCTTAAACCCTTTGTGCCTGCAAAAGTATTTTGTTGAGCAAAGGGACCTGCTTCTCATTTTGGAGCTAGTTCACAATTCAGCAAGCTTGACTGATTGTCTGATGACAAGAAAGTTTTGAGCCCTTGCAAGCCTGGGATGAGGGAGATGACCAAACGTACAGCGAGATCAAGTGCACAAAAGGAAGCCATAGCCCCTCCCATTGAGTGGCCTGTGACCAGAAGTGGAGCCCATCCCTTTCCTGTTGTATAGCTTGAACAGCAGTGAGTATGCTGTCACGAACTGTGGTGTTGTGATATGCTGAATAGAACCCTTGATGTACCTGGCCACAACATAGATCACAAGTCAAGATCATGAATTGCAAGTCGTCATGGAAAACAAGACTGCGGTTGGGGCCACGCCGTACGTTTGCTAGCTCCATGCCACCCATATGCTCGGTGATTCCCGTTCATAGGGAGTACCTAAAGTCCAATCTGGCTGGGCAGAGACAGGATTTCGGGTTTAGAGACTCAGTGTTTGGTGACTAATCAAAACCTTCAATCTGTACAGTCCTAGATGTCAAGTCATACACATTAAAAAGTAATCTGTAGTTTGGATATCATGCCTAAAAGCTTGTCTGGCATGCAGGAGAGAAGGTGAATAATGCCCTCCATAGCATCAGTGACACCCGGATAATTGAGATCAAGCTGTCTAAAGTACAAGTCCTCAGCCCAATTCTGCACACTACCAGATATCCCCACCAGTAATCTGCGCGTTAGCCAACTCTCTTCTAAGCATGCAGATCTTTCTGGATACCACTGGACAAGCATCTGTTTAACAACATCTCTTAACAATAAAATGTGAAAAAAATCATGATTCAGGAGGGGAAAGGGGAGGAAGGAGTAGGAGGGAAGGAACAGAACGAGTGCCATATATTTAGTTGTGAACACACACCTAACTGCCACACCTTGAAATCCTCCTCTACAACTATCAACCTGTGACAGAGGGAAGACAAAACTGATCATATCAACCACTAACAACAACTGAATGTAGTTTTGCAACTCTTTTGTTCCTAAATTCACCATCATCAAGGGAATACCTGCTTTCTTGGGTGCCACGAAATGCTATCACAATTGCATTCAAATTCTCCGCCACTCCAACAAAGGCCTGCATTTAACCAGTAATTATCTTTTGGTATTGACCGACCCCTGATCTAAATCACCAAGCTTCTGTCTGTCTTCCTTCCCACCATGCTCCGAAAGACACGTTGTCTACTGCTTGCACTCCAGCTCCGTTATTCACATTTATCTTGGTTGGAATATTTGAATTGCGATGCACATAGATGAAGTTCCAGCAAGCCTATGCATAAAATTATAGTGCGTTACTTTCCTACCCGAAGAACAATTCATGCGAAATTTCCCCTCCCAACGAGTTGATCTCTCCTCCATGAGCCAAAGGCAAAACTCGCTGCAAGAGAGGATTAGCAAAGAGTAGCAGTTCAAGCATGCTGTTGCACACCTGGAGGCAATGTTGAACATCCACAACAAGAGTATGAATCTTGAATCCCTGCCATAATGTATTAACACAGATCCAACTCCAGATTCATCAATGAACCCTCCGGAAAGTAAGTAGACCTCCTGATGTGTGCAAGTAGGCCCATCCATTTACAAGCTCTTAAACACAGTTCAATCAGCAGCGGAGTATGACCATCATGATATCATGTCCATTGACAATCTGATTTTCCTTTTTGCAAATTGTAATTCATTCGTTTGGTCCAGTGAAGAAACAATACACCCACAGTGTACACAGAATCACAATACTCCCTTTCATAGTTTCCAACTTTCCCTCCTTCTCATAACTCATAAGCGAAGTTCACTGGACTGGGTAATAGCACAGCATCCCAAGATTTCCGGTCCACGCCTTCTCACCCAGCCTTGCGAAGTTTGACAATAAATATGTTCAAACCACAAAAACCATGGCCACAAATGAACCACAAATTGCACACGACAGGCCCACCTTGGTCAAATCTTCACATCGTGAGCAGCTCCAAGAGAGCAGTGCAAGCTCATCTTCTATGTAGACCTATCCAAAACATTTGCCACTTTGTCAGGAGACACAAACCATATCAAAAGATTCATAATTAGTCGAAAGGAACAATAGCACAAAAAACAGGAATGGGGCCCTTACCGCCGATGCATACTCCACAAGGATGAGAGCCATGGTTCTATTATACCGACAGCCATTTGACATCTTTGTGACCACTTCCACTTCTGCAGAGTCAAACCATTTCCTACTGGACATTAGTGCTGGGCAAATGTGCATTGTATCACCTATGTGTGATAACTATGGGCTGCAGACAGTTTTCCTCCAAACCATACCACTGTCTAAATTGGACATGTATTTCACTTTCTTGTTCCCCTACTACAGATCATGTTGGAAGCATAGCCGATCCCTGTGGAAGAACCAAGCCCTATGAGGAAAGCATACTTAAGACATCTGTTTTCAGTGAAGGCAGCCTCTGATTGTTAGGTTTACTGCAAGGTCACCAGGCCCAAGTATGGAAATCTGCCTCCCTGGTTATTATGAAATGCTCCTAGCTGCCCAGCAGACACAACCTGGTGTATCTCTCTCCACACTTTGCAGAGTTTTGTTGTGATAATTTTTCAACTAAGGATATCATCATCCCCATCAGCTTTTGCAAGAGACAGGAATCCCAGAGAAGAGGAGTCATTAACCTGTCTCGGCATCTGCTGTTAGCAGCTGACGAGGCTGGAGCAAGGAGCAGAAGCAAGCTTATTGCTGCCCCAACCATGACTAACCCTCCTCACAGCCCCTCCATTCTCCAATCTGTTCTTCGCTCACGAATGAGAAGGCGACCAGGCACAAGAATTATATGATGAGGCAAAGGATAACTGAGACCTGATCCCACAAGCTCTCCTTTTACAGTGGGGCCCAATCACTGATCCCAGAATTCGAATCCCGGATCAATCTCTCTCTCTCTCTCTCTCTCTCTCTCTCTCTGGTTCTGAGCACTGGGGTAAACTGGACACAACGAAGTCGTGCCAATCGGATGACCACTGTGCCACTTCAGATACGCAGACAGTACAAATGTCCTTCCTGACGATGTATCCAACTGGTGATCCCTACAACAATTTTCTCTGTGCCCCAATTAAGGTGGAACTACTGAGCCCAAATAAACACGGAAACTCTTCAGCTCATGCTTCCTCTCCGTGCATAATTTCAACAACCTATATACAGAAAAAGCACACACGCACATACACACTCACCCTTACCTCATATGCATGCCCAAGCTGAGCATATTCCAAAGAGACGGCGTCTCAAAAGCCACCCCGCCAATTCAGCACAGAAGCCCGCAAAACTTTGCAACCACGATGCTTCATGCTCTGCCAATTCTGAACTCACGCCTTCCTACAATCCATCCGCTCTCACATTGCCTACCCATCCCGCTTCCGTGTAGCAGATGCATAGCGTACGGGCCACAGCGAGTGAGAAGAAAGTAATTGTCGAGGAACGATGGTATCTCGCAGCAGCTGGGCTCTCGCAAATTCTCCACTGTTTCCTCGTCTTCATGTTCCTGTCGAGCCGACGGAAGCAAAGCTAATTCAGGGGGGGAAAGCGTCGATTCTCCATTATGTTTTCCTGTCTATAGATTTAGCTGATAAAGTAAATATATAGAGAGCGGTTAGTATATAGGTCTATATGGCGGGGATAGCTCAGTTGGGAAAGCGTCAGACTGAAGATCTGAAGATCGCGTGTTCGATCCACGCTCGCCGCACGTTATTTTAATACTTTTTTTGATGTGAACATTCCAATATTCAATGAAGGGGTGTTGCCTGAGAGTCAACTAGGTGTTCATTGAGTTCGTAGCAAAGTGCTAGTAGGCTTTCCTTTTAAGGGGGAGGCTGGTTTTTGAATTAGGAGGGTATTCCCCATGCAGAGTGCTGCTACCAGGCTTTTCTTTAAGGGGAGGGCTGTCTTAGAGTCAAGAAATAGTGAATGAAATGGGTTGTTATTGCGGTAGGAGGTTATGTGTGTGCTAGGTAGTAGTCATTTGTTAAAAAATGAGAGGTTGTAATCGTGAAGTACAATGCTAATCTTTTCTTGCTTGGTCTCAGCAAGTGGTCACTGATACAATTTGCCACACTTCTTGATCTGGAATCTTCACGTCGGTAAATCGCAACAGTCAGAGACAAAGTCTACCTCTCCTCTCTCTCTCTCTCGTTAGAACTGGAGTTTTGCTGTAAGAGTTGGCTGGTTTCCATGACTGCCTCACGTGAAGTTCCCTAAGTTCTCGTCTGATGTATCTATGGTGGTCCTATAGAGCGGTTCGAATTTCAAGTGAGTTTGGACCTTTGACTCTTGATTCTTATGGCGTCGCCAGTTTATGTCCCGGATGGAATTTCCACTCCGTCCGTATTTTGTGCAGTAGGGAAGCAACGAGACCTTTAGAAAGTGAATTCCACTGTGCTTTTCCACTGAGCGCGAAAGAGAGCGCCAACGCCGGTGAAGGCTGTCCTTTGGCTTTTCGGGTGTGCGATCGTATCTAGAGGGCGAGAGAGACAAAGAGAAGGAAGTGAAAAGTACGATGAGCGGCGTCGCCGCCAGACCTCGGCAAGGCCTGCAGCGCCACCAAGTTAGTGGAGGTGTTGGCAATAGCGACAGCGGTAGCAGCGCTAAGCGAGCAAGCGGACGTTGTGCAACAGTGGGCCCCACGCCGGTCAGGCGGCCTCGATCGGCTCGTCCCCCAGCTTGTTCAGCCCCGACGCCGTACAGGCAGCCAGCTCCAGCCCTCACCACAACCCCTTTACTGCCTACTCCACCATCCCTGACAGTTCGCTCCCCAGAGCAACGAGAGGTGCTGAACACAGCCGCAAACTGCTCCTGCTAGAAGACCTGCTCCTCTTGGAAGACCCCAACGCCAATGTACCCCTACCCCTAGCTCACATGTTCCTGATGCGCACCAGAGTCCAAGCTCCAGACGCCAAGTTCAAGAAGAGTCGTCCTCTTCACAACGGTCTTCTCCACCGCTGATTCCAGGTTCTTATCTCCAATCTGTGCGATTTGCTGGAGTAGGGCGTCTTCAGTGTGGGAGGGGAGCAGCGCCCAGAATGCATTGGAAACAATTCACATCTCAGAATTAGCAAAACAAGATCACCTGCAGCTTCAGCTTCAGCTTCACCGACCGAAGAACTCCCACAGTGTGTCGCGGCCCTTTGCCTTGAGGGCAGGGGGTCGGGACACATGACCCCCAGCTCCAGCGATAGGTATGGGGGGCTGAAGCACCCTTGAGTGCCCAAGGCACTCAAGGAAGCGGAGGCGCTCACTAGGTGGAGCCCCGCACACCGGGTTGCGGTGGGGGTGGCTCCACAAGGGGTGGCGGTAGCTTAGTGGGACTTAGTTGGGGTGGTATAGGACTCACCATGGGGGCGGAGACCTCGTGGTGGGAGTCGTGGGGAGTCTTGGGACTCATCACGGTCCATAGGGGCCGTGGTGAGCGGGCCAAGACTCACCGCGACTCACCACCGAGAATCGAGGGTCTTTGTGGTGGTTCGCCATAAAATGGCATGGCTGGTTGTGAAACCCCGCGGACAGCTACAGAAGTATATATAGGGAGTAGTAACCCCGAGAACGGTGCAAGCCCGTTGGTGTCCAAAAACTAGTGAGTAAGCAAGCGAGCCGGAAAGCGACCAAAGAGGGGGGATGTTCCGGACTGCCATCTACCAAAGGGAATTCCACTAGGCCCCAATAGGTGGAGGGTCTTTCGGGAGAGCGAAGGGGGGACCGTTATGTCCCGGTGAGCAGCCGAAGCTCTGAGTTGGCCCGGCGCCACTATGTTGGTTCCAACCCAGTGAAGGTGTTCACGGACAATGTCACAGTGAAGTATTTTGCCACGCAGCCCAAGTTGTCCCCAAAACAACTTAGGTGGTAAGATACTTTGGCGGTGTTCGACGTGGATATCCAGTACAAACCGGACGGGACAATGTGGTGGCCGATGCTTTAAGTAGAAAGCAGCAGCTCTTGTTGGTGTACAAGGGCGAGTCGGCACTCCAAAGGAAGATCCGGAAGGCTTGCCGGAAGGATGAGCTGGCGAAGTCCGTGATGCAGGACTTGAGGATGGGGGTTAAATCGCAGTTCCACTTGCAAAATGGACTGCTCCGGTATAAGCAAAAACGTCTCTATGTGCCAAAGGGAGGGATCAGAGATAGCCTTTTGAGAGAATGTCATGATAGCCCACTTGCGGGCCACGGCGGAGCCAAGCGCACTGCGGCACTCTTGAAGAAAGGGTATTTCTGGCCCAAACTGAGGGAGGAGGCAGAGGAGTATGTCAAGACATGCACCACATGCCAACAAAACCGGAGCGAGTACAAAAAGCAAGCGGGGCTGTTACAACCCTTGCCGATTCCAGAGGGGACTTGGGAAAGCGTCTCGATGGATTTCATGACTGCTATGCCGCTGTCAAAAGGATTCGATGCAATCATGGTGGTGGTGGATAGGTTCAGTAAAATGGGCCATTTTATCCCCACCAAGGAGACGGCAACGGCGCAGGAGACAGGGCGACTTTACTTCGCCCACGTCTTAAAGCATCATGGAGTCCCGAAGGATATTGTCTCGGACCGCGATCCAAAGTTTACGAGTAAATTCTGGAGAGCACTTTGGAAGAAGATGGGACGAGGCTGAAGATGAGCACCGCCTTCCGACCTACGACGGACGGCCAAACGGAAAGAGTGAATTCCGTAGTGAAGCAATTCTTGCGGAATTACGTGTCGGCAGACCAATCAGACTGGATGGAACACTTAGACGCAGCAGAGTTCTGTTATAATAACACAGAACACTCCGCAACGGGAGTTTCCCCTTTCGTATTGGTCTATGGAAAAGCACCTCTGGTGCCGACAAGTTGGGCCGCCCAGGACGTTGAGGAACCGGCAGTAGCGGCGGTACTGGAAGAACGCGAGCGTTTGTTGAAGCTCGCAAAGTACAATATTGCCAAAGCTAGGAAACGGTATGAAAGGCAGGCGAATCGGAGCGGAGGGAAGTGAAGTTTGAGGCAGGCACAGAGGTCTGGTTGAACATCAAGAATTTCCGACTACCTCCGGAAGTGAGTCCGAAGTTCGTACCTCCGTATGCGGGACCCTTTTGCATTCGGAAGGTTATGAATGAGGATGTGTATGAATTGGAGCTGCCAGCAAACAGCAAGGTGCACCCAGTATTCCATGTCTCCCTTTTGAAACCTTACTTCAAAGATGAAGCGCGTCCGAATCGGCATCAAGTGTTGCGTCCGCCACCTATGCTGTTGGATCATGAAAATGAACCTGAGTACGAGGTGGAGGCAATACTTAAGTTGAGGAGGTTCAGGAACCGAGAAACAGAGTATCTCGTCAAATGGAAGGGCTATCATCATGTGGAGGCACCTTGGGTGCGTGCCTCAGAAATGGGAAACGCATCCGAGGCGGTTGCAGCTTTCGAAGGGCGACCTCAAAAGCGGAAGAAGCGTTGATGGGGACATCAACCTTGGAGCGTGGGGGAGGAAATGCATGCTTAGCCCGGTTTAGCTAGCTCAGGAATCCGATTGCAAAAACTTGTATTCTACAAAATTTGTTATAAAGGAAATGGGTTCCAAATATTGTGCGTCCTATTGTGTTTGGAATGGTGATACATGGTGTGGTTGGCTAGTGTGTAGAATGCATGCTAGCTTACAAAATGGGAGAGGTAAATTGGGTTAATCGTGTGTTTGCGCAGTGCCGAAATCGGGTGACTCCCATCCAAGGGGCAAGGAAACTTGCGCCTTCTTTGGGAGTTCACGTGCTAGTGCGCACCTGGCGCGTGCGCGTACTATAACTGCACTACCGAGGGGTTGCCTTGTAGTGCGGGCTAACGCGGAAGCTACGTGCTTCCGTTCACGTACTATAATCGTGTAGCCTCGGGACGAAGTCGTAGTGCGGCTTCGGCGTGTTCCCGTACCTCAGGCCAACATTCCAAGGCGGACCCAATTGTAGTGATTGGGGCGCACGGTTGGTTCAAGGTTATCTTCCTAGTCAAAGAGGGTTCCAGGTGAACCCTTGCTCAAGGTGATGCCAAAAGCGGCATCATGAGCGATCGCAAGCAATGTTGTTGCAGTAAGGCGATTCGATCCTCGGGGAGGATCGTTCCTTGGCCTTGAAGTAGGCCAAGAAGAGTGCACTGGGAGGGAGCTGGAGAGGCTCCACCCTTGGCCGGGACTTGGATGAAGTCGGCCGAACTAGCTAGTGGAGAGTAGAGTCAAGTGTGGGGTTTGGTTCTTTGCCATGGGACGCCATGGTACAGAAACAAACTCCTTGATGTGGGACGCCACAACTTGGATGTTCGTTTCTACAAAATGGACAAGTCGATGAGGACATCGACTCCCTGTTGGTAGGGGTGTGTGTCGCGGCCTTTTGCCTTGAGGGCAGGGGGTCGGGACACATGAGGGCTGCCCCTGTGGTGGGGGGGCAGCGGCAGCGATAGGTATGGGGGGCTGAAGCACCCTTGAGTGCCCAAGGCACTCAGGGAAGCGGAGGCGCTCACTAGGTGGAGCCCCGCACACCGGGTTGCGGTGGGGGTGGCTCCACAAGGGGTGGTGGTAGCTTAGTGGAACTTAGTGGGGGAGGTATAGGACTCACCATGGGGGCGGAGACCTCGTGGTGGGAGTCGTGGGGAGTCTTGGGACTCATCACGGTCCATAGGGGCCGTGGTGAGCGGGCCAAGACTCACCGCGACTCACCACCGGGAATCGAGGGTCTTCGTGGTGGTTCGCCATAAAATGGCATGGCTGGTTGTGAAACCCCCGCGGACAGCTACAGAAGTATATATAGGGAGTAGTAACCCCGAGAACGGTGCAAGCCCGTTGGTGTCCAAAAACTAGTGAGTAAGCAAGCGAGCCGGAAAGCGACCAAAGAGTGGGGAGCTGTTCCGGACTGCCATCTACCAAAGGGAATTCCACTAGGCCCAAATAGGTGGAGGGTCTTTCGGGAGAGCGAAGGGGGGACCGTTATGTCCCGATGAGCAGCCGAAGCTCCGAGTTGGCCCGGCGGCCAGGTTGGGAGTCAGGCGCGCGCATCAAAGCGAGTAACTATGACGTGAAGGGGAGCTTACCGAAGTGAGGTGCGCGACACAGTGTCTGTTGAGCCCTCCCCCACTGCGCCTCTCAGGTAGGGTTCGAGGTCCCACGCCAGTCACTTCTTCTCCAGTTGTGCAGCCTGCATTGCCGACCCCATCACTTTTACCCCGACAGCATGCGCATCTCTCATCAGACCGTACCCCATGCCCAGCTTCCGGTTGTCTTTTTGCGCGCATTAGAGGGCTTGCGCTACACTAGCGCACGTGTGCGGCTCTTCATCAGTCCCACACAAATGGTACTTCTCCATTTCAGCCCAGGGATGCCTCGGCGTGAGCCTGGTCACGTGAGCGCACTGCGCTCACGCGCTCACGCCACGTCACCTTGCGCCAATGCCACATCACGGGGCTCACTCCACGTCATCACACGTGAAGGCCGTGTCACCACGCGCCCAGAAAGAAGTGGAGTATATTCCCGCGGATTGGCACCCTTTACCGCGGAAACAAGCTGGACAACATAATAAAAGGCATTGAATAAAGGATGGATGAATGTACAGTTGGATGATAAATAGATGGATGAGTGTGAAAAATGAATGTAGATGGATGAATGAGGGATGGATAAGAGTAAAATGGATGAATGTATAATGGATGTTGAGCAATGACAAAAATTCATGACAGGAAGATGCATGACCAAAACTTTTGACGAATGCACAACGTATATGAAATGAGTGTGGAAGGTTTGTGGGGTGGATTAAAGAGTACAGAGGATGAATGTACAATGGATGTTGAACAAAGGAAAACATTCATGAATGGAGCACACATGAATACACTGTAGATGAATGCACAATGGATATGAGAAGAGTCAGGGAGGTTTGTGAGATGGATTCATACATATTGAAAGTTGATTTTGTGATTATTATTTGTTCTAAAGGAACAACTACGGTGGAGGAAGGGGATTCAACGTTTTCCAGATAGTATGAAAATGAATATTAGAAGAATATAGTTCAGTCTGACTCAGAGTCAGTACAATGTATCCCCTCTGCATCCAAGTCTAAGTATTTTAGAACACCGGATCCACGCTGGATACACCTACGGCTGGGCAGTAAAAAGTCAGGGGAAGGGACCGCCGCAGTGTCATTGCTTCGGCATAAACAGGAAGCAGAAAATTGGAAAGGGCTGTCGAAAACAGACTCGCCAGAAATGACTGTATCTCCTGAAGATCCACCGCTGCCTTTCCTGAAAGACAGCCTGAAAAAGTTATTACTGTAACTTTGATGTTATTGAGAAATTGAGTATGGCTCCCAAAGAGGGTTTAGCATTTACTCACATGAAAAGTCGTTGTCGACCTGCTTATCTTCGGGATCGTCATCATTTCGAATTTGAATCCGATCAGTCTGTGTGCCTGAAGTGGAGCCAGACAAAAGGGGGAGGAGCACTGTGTTGTAGAGGTCAGAATCACCCTCCATGCCAAAAAGGCTTCTTCCGCCTGCCTTGCATGCATGGTAAGTTGCTCCTGCACCACACAGGAGGACATGAACAGTTTGGTGGGGGGGATTTAAGCAGATGAAACTGTTTGAAGAAAACCAATTCGGAAGGGAAAGAACGAACCTGTGGACACAGAAAGATCGACCACCCGTGCAGAGTGGTGGCTGCATGACTCCAGCAGTATTTGCATGAACGCTGGGGACTTTTCCTTTGCACCTCTCCAGGGAGTGCCATCTGGTCTCTTCAGAGTCTGACTGGACTGCATGAAGTTGTACAAAATGTCATCGACATGGGGGTCATAGGGGGGTTTGATGAAACAACCCTGGTCAGAAATCTCAAAGCTGCGGATGGAGGATGGTGTCTTGGAGGTGTGAATCTTGCACAGGCAGATCGCCTCGAAGTGAGTCTCGAAGTGAGTCGCGGTGAGTCGCGGTGAGTCTTGGCCCGCTCACCACGGCCCCTATGGACCGTGATGAGTCCCAAGACTCCCCACGACTCCCACCACGAGGTCTCCGCCCCCATGGTGAGTCCTATACCACCCCAACTAAGTCCCACTAAGCTACCGCCACCCTTTGTGGAGCCACCCCCACCGCAACCCGGTGTGCGGGGCTCCACCTAGTGAGCGCCTCCGCTTCCCTGAGTGCCTTGGGCACTCAAGGGTGCTTCAGCCCCCCATACCTATCGCTGCCGCTGCCCCACCACAGGGCAGCCCCTCATGTGTCCCGACCCCCTGCCCTCAAGGCAAAGGGCCGCGACACACTGTGGGAGTTCTTCGGTCGGTGAAGCTGAAGCTGAAGCTGCAGGTGATCTTGTTTTGCTAATTCTGAGATGTGAATTGTTTCCAATGCATTCTGGGCGCTGCTCCCTCTCCCACACTGAAGTCGCCCTACTCCAGCAAATCGCACAGATTGGAGATAAGAACCTGGAATCAGCGGTGGGAGAAGACCGTTGTGAAGAGGACGACTCTTCTTGAACTTGGCGTCTGGAGCTTGGACTCTGGTGCGCATCAGGAACATGTGAGCTAGGGGTAGGGGTACATTGGCGTTGGGGTCTTCCAAGAGGCAGGTCTTCTAGCAGGAGCAGTTTGCGGCTGTGTTCAGCACCTCTCGTTGCTCTGGGGAGCGAACTGTCAGGGATGGTGGAGTAGGCAGTAAAGGGTTGTGGTGAGGGCTGGAGCTGAGGCGTCGGGGCTGAACAAGCTGGGGACGAGCCGATCGAGGCCGCCTATGGGGCCCACTGTTGCACAACGTCCGCTTGCTCGCTTAGCGCTGCTACCGCTGTCGCTATTGCCACACCTCCACTAACTTGGTGGCGCTGCAGGCCTTGCCCGAGGTCTGGCGGCGACGCCGCTCATCGTACTTTTCACGTTTTGTCTCTCTCGCCCTCTAGATACGATCGCACACCCGAAAAGCCAAAGGACAGCCTTCACCGGCGTTGGCGCTCTTTCGCGCTCAGTGGAAAACAGTGGAATTCACTTTCTAAAGGTCTCGTTGCTTCCCTACTGCCACAAAATACGGACGGAGTGGAAATTCCATCCGGGACATAAACTGGCGACGCCATAAGAATCAAGAGTCAAAGGTCCAAACTCACTTGAAATTCGAACCGCTCTACAGGACCACCATAGATACATCAGACGAGAACTTAGGGAACTTCACGTGAGGCAGTCATGGAAACCAGCCAACTCTTACAGCAAAACTCCAGTTCTAACGAGAGAGAGAGAGGAGAGGTAGACTTTGTCTCTGACTGTTGCGATTTACCGACGTGAAGATTCCAGATCAAGAAGTGTGGCAAATTGTATCAGTGACCACTTGCTGAGACCAAGCAAGAAAGATTAGCATTGTACTTCACGATTACAACCTCTCATTTTTTAACAAATGACTACTACCTAGCACACACAATAACCTCCTACCGCAATAACAACCCATTTCATTCACTATTTTCTTGACTCTAAGACAGCCCTCCCCTTAAAGAAAAAGCCTGGTAGCAGCACTCTGCATGGGGAATACCCTCCTAATTCAATAAACCAGCCTCCCCCCTTAAAGGAAAGCCTACTAGCACTTTGCTACGAACTCAATGAACACCTTAGTTGACTCTCAGGCAACACCCCTTCATTGAATATTGGAATGTTCACATCAAAAAAAGTATTAAATACCGTGCGGCGAGCGTGGATCGAACACGCGATCTTCAGATCTTCAGTCTGACGCTTTCCCAACTGAGCTATCCCCGCTATATAGACCTATATACTAACCGCTCTCTATATATTTACTTTATCAGCTAAATCTATAGACAGGAAAACATAATGGAGAATCGACGCTTTCCCCCCCTGAATTAGCTTTGCTTCCGTCGGCTCGACAGGAACATGAAGACGAGGAAACAGTGGAGAATTTGCGAGAGCCCAGCTGCTGCGAGATACCATCGTTCCTCGACAATTACTTTCTTCTCACTCGCTGTGGCCCGTACGCTATGCATCTACACGGAAGCGGGATGGGTAGGCAATGTGAGAGCGGATGGATTGTAGGAAGGCGTGAGTTCAGAATTGGCAGAGCATGAAGCATCGTGGTTGCAAAGTTTTGCGGGCTTCTGTGCTGAATTGGCGGGGTGGCTTTTGAGACGCCGTCTCTTTGGAATATGCTCAGCTTGGGCATGCATATGAGGTAAGGGTGAGTGTGTATGTGCGTGTGTGCTTTTTCTGTATATAGGTTGTTGAAATTATGCACGGAGAGGAAGCATGAGCTGAAGAGTTTCCGTGTTTATTTGGGCTCAGTAGTTCCACCTTAATTGGGGCACAGAGAAAATTGTTGTAGGGATCACCAGTTGGATACATCGTCAGGAAGGACATTTGTACTGTCTGCGTATCTGAAGTGGCACAGTGGTCATCCGATTGGCACGACTTCGTTGTGTCCAGTTTACCCCAGTGCTTCAGAACCAGAGAGAGAGAGAGAGAGAGAGAGAGAGAGAGAGATTGATCCGGGATTCGAATTCTGGGATCAGTGATTGGGCCCCACTGTAAAAGGAGAAGAGCTTGTGGGATCAGGTCTCAGTTATCCTTTGCCTCATCATATATTGTCTCTTGTGTGCCTGGTCGCCTTCTCATTCGTGAGCGAGAACAGATTGGAGAATGGAGGTGGCTGTGAGGAGGGTAGTCATGGTTGGGGCAGCAATAAGCTTGCTTCTGCTCCTTGCTCCAGCCTCGTCAGCTGCTAACACAGATGCCGAGACAGGTTAATGACTCCTCTTCTCTGGGATTCCTGTCTCTTGCAAAAGCTGATGGGGATGATGATATCCTTAGTTGAAAAATTATCACAACAAACTCTGCAAAGTGTGGAGAGAGATACACCAGGTTGTGTCTGCTGGCAGCTAGGAGCATTTCATAATAACCAGGGAGGCAGATTTCCATACTTGGGCCTGGTGACCTTGCAGTAAACCTAACAATCAGAGGCTGCCTTCACTGAAAACAGATGTCTTAAGTATGCTTTCACTCATAGGGCTTGGTTCTTCCACAGGGATCGGCTATGCTTCTTCCAACATGATCTGTAGTAGGGGAACAAGAAAGTGAAATACATGTCCAATTTAGACAGTGGTATGGTTTGGAGGAAAACTGTCTGCAGCCCATAGTTATCACACATAGGTGATACAATGCACATTTGCCCAGCACTAATGTCCAGTAGGAAATGGTTTGACTCTGCAGAAGTGGAAGTGGTCACAAAGATGTCAAATGGCTGTCGTATAATAGAACCATGGCTCTCATCCTTGTGGAGTATGCATCGGCGGTAAGGGCCCCATTCCTGTTTTTTGTGCTATTGTTCCTTTCGACTAATTATGGAATCTTTTGATATGGTTTGTGTCTCCTGACAAAGTGGCAAATGTTTTGGATAGGTCTACATAGAAGATGAGCTTGCACTGCTCTCTTGGAGCTGCTCACGATGTGAAGATTTGACCAAGGTGGGCCTGTCGTGTGCAATTTGTGGTTCATTTGTGGCCATGGTATTTTGTGGTTTGAACATATTTATTGTCAAACTTCGCAAGGCTGGGTGAGAAGGCGTGGACCGGAAAATCTTGGGATGCTGTGCTATTACCCAGTCCAGTGAACTTCGCTTATGAGTTATGAGAAGGAGGGAAAGTTGGAAACTATGAAAGGGAGTATTGTGATTCTGTGTACACTGTGGGTGTATTTGTTTCTTCACTGGACCAAACGAATGAATTACAATTTGCAAAAAGGAAAATCAGATTGTCAATGGACATGATATCATGATGGTCATACTCCGCTGCTGATTGAACTGTGTTTAAGAGCTTGTAAATGGATGGGCCTACTTGCACACATCAGGAGGTCTACTTACTTTCCACGGAGGGTTCATTGATGAATCTGGAGTTGGATCTGTGTTAATACATTATGGCAGGGATTCAAGATTCATACTCTTGTTGTGGATGTTCAACATTGCCTCCAGGTGTGCAACAGCATGCTTGAACTGCTACTCTTTGCTAATCCTCTCTTGCAGCGAGTTTTGCCTTTGGCTCATGGAGGAGAGATCAACTCGTTGGGAGGGGAAATTTCGCATGAATTGTTCTTCGGGTAGGAAAGTAACGCACTATAATTTTTATGCATAGGCTTGCTGGAACTTCATCTATGTGCATCGCAATTCAAATATTCCAACCAAGATAAATGTGAATAACGGAGCTGGAGTGCAAGCAGTACTGACAACGTGTCTTTCGGAACATGGATGGGAAAGGACAGACAGAAGCTTGGTGATTTAGATCAGGGGTCGGTCAATACCAAAAGATAATTACTGGTTAAATGCAGGCCTTTGTTGGAGTGGCGGAGAATTTGAATGCAATTGTGATAGCATTTCGTGGCACCCAAGAAGCAGGTATTCCCTTGATGATGGTGAATTTAGGAACAAAAGAGTTGCAAAACTACATTCAGTTGTTGTTAGTGGTTGATATGATCAGTTTTGTCTTCCCTCTGTCACAGGTTGATAGTTGTAGAGGAGGATTTCAAGGTGTGGCAGTTAGGTGTGTGTTCACAACTAAATATATGGCACTCGTTCTGTTCCTTCCCTCCTACTCCTTCCTCCCCTTTCCCCTCCTGAATCATGATTTTTTTCACATTTTATTGTTAAGAGATGTTGTTAAACAGATGCTTGTCCAGTGGTATCCAGAAAGATCTGCATGCTTAGAAGAGAGTTGGCTAACGCGCAGATTACTGGTGGGATATCTGGTAGTGTGCAGAATTGGGCTGAGGACTTGTACTTTAGACAGCTTGATCTCAATTATCCGGGTGTCACTGATGCTATGGAGGGCATTATTCACCTTCTCTCCTGCATGCCAGACAAGCTTTTAGGCATGATATCCAAACTACAGATTACTTTTTAATGTGTATGACTTGACATCTAGGACTGTACAGATTGAAGGTTTTGATTAGTCACCAAACACTGAGTCTCTAAACCCGAAATCCTGT
The DNA here is from genome assembly GCA_030704615.1 of Takakia lepidozioides. Taxonomy (NCBI): domain Eukaryota; kingdom Viridiplantae; phylum Streptophyta; class Takakiopsida; order Takakiales; family Takakiaceae; genus Takakia; species Takakia lepidozioides. Next base: position 65,465,987 of record CM060731.1, read on the forward strand.
CTCTGCCCAGCCAGATTGGACTTTAGGTACTCCCTATGAACGGGAATCACCGAGCATATGGGTGGCATGGAGCTAGCAAACGTACGGCGTGGCCCCAACCGCAGTCTTGTTTTCCATGACGACTTGCAATTCATGATCTTGACTTGTGATCTATGTTGTGGCCAGGTACATCAAGGGTTCTATTCAGCATATCACAACACCACAGTTCGTGACAGCATACTCACTGCTGTTCAAGCTATACAACAGGAAAGGGATGGGCTCCACTTCTTGGTCACAGGCCACTCAATGGGAGGGGCTATGGCTTCCTTTTGTGCACTTGATCTCGCTGTACGTTTGGTCATCTCCCTCTCATCCCAGGCTTGCAAGGGCTCAAAACTTTCTTGTCATCAGACAATCAGTCAAGCTTGCTGAATTGTGAACTAGCTCCAAATGAGAAGCAGGTCCCTTTGCTCAACAAAATACTTTTGCAGGCACAAAGGGTTTAAGCAAGTCCTGGCTCATAGAGATTTGACTGGGTCCTAACCTGTTGGTCTAAGCCAAATAACTGGTATCAGTAGTGATACTGGTCGAAGGAAGGGACAATACTCTCTGTCATCTTCTACTCCCTAAACAATAGTGCTTCCTTGCAGGCGAACTATGGTGTTCAAGACATTGAGATTATCACATTTGGGCAGCCACGAATTGGGAACTCTGTGTTTGCAGTATATTACAATGAGCTTGTCCCTCGGACTATTCGAATGACACATGCCAACGATCTGGTGCCACATCTGCCTCCCTATTACACTCTGATAGGCCCACGTTCCTACCATCATTTTGCAACTGAGGTATGTGTGTGTGGCGGTCAATCATTTCTGTATGTTCAGAGCTTATGCTAAATTTGGCAGAAGTGTGGACCTTTTTTAAAGAATGTTTTTCTAGGAACATGAATGTGTCTATTCAGTTGGAGAGTCTCAATCTTGTCATATATTGAGATGCTACTGGCTATATGCAATTTTGTTGCTGATGTTCTTTGTTCACACTTGGTAGGTTGGTTTGGTTTTTGCTTCAGGGGCTTTGTTTGTCAATAGTGCAATCAGTCTGTCCTTGCATGAGTACAGTTATGTATTCATACATATATTGTGTGCTTCATGTATCATGTATTCGACTGACATATTCTAAATTTTGCTTGCTTGATGCACAGGGTTGACATCCAGCTTAATATTATCTGGGTTAGACTGTTGAGTATACGTGAATAGAGATTGATGCATCAAAGTTGATGCAGGTGTGGCTCTTCAAGATTGCTGTGGGTCGTCTGCAGTATGAGTTTGAGCGGGTTTGTGACAGTTCTGGGGAGGACCCTACCTGTAGCAGGTCGGCTTTCTTTCATCTCTTCCACTTGGCATTCTATCTTCCTCTTTCTCTTTCCCTCTCAACACTCCCTTCTAGTCAGTCAAAAACCATGGGGTGTACCTCTACTGAAAGGTTGCTGAAAGAATGCAAACAATGTTCCATTTAGAGAACAGGAGCACTATCACTGACATTGAATTCATTATGAACAATGGATTTTTGGAAGATTTCAGTCTGTTTCTACAGCTTCAAAAGACCATTTAATTCCTCTACTGGGGTTGGAGTGTTCCATCTGAGAAGGTTGCTTGGGCACGCCTGTACAGACCATTGCGGGTTTTCCAGATGAAATTACTATTTTGTTACTCTGCGGACTACTATCTAGCTCAAGGGCTACCTGCAGAGTAACAGACGAGGGGTGGACGGCAGGGAATTAAGGGGGAGAAGAGCAGGCATAGTGTGCTTATTTGTGGTTCTCACATTCATTTCGAGTCTTATGAATCCTGATATTTATGTTGCCTGTTGGCTATGGGAACGGTGCAGGTCAGTCAAAGGCAACAGCATTTCGGATCATCTCAACTACCTTGGTGTCTACCTTAGGACTGAAGACAATATGGCCACAGACACTGAATTTCTCAAAGGGAAATCTTTGCTTAATTCCAACCTGGATGTTCCCGGCAAGCCCAGGAAAGCCACAAATGGGAGCTTATTGTAGCACATGCAACGTGCTTAGGTGTTCTGCATCATGGCTGCATCATGGTTGTTCGGGCCATTATCTTGCTGGTTTATGTACTACCATCCATTTGTACAGTCAGACGTACGGTCCTATCAGACCAAAGAGAGGTCCTGAAGGTCCAGGTGCGTTCTCCGTCATTGGAAATTTATTGTTGACATTTATTTACATGAAGGGTGACTGTCTGCCAACCCACACTTTGGGTAGTTGAAGAGTGACACCCACTTTACTATAGTGGGTTCAACCAGATGTGCATGACAACTACAATTTATCAAAGAGATCTGTTGCCGCTAGCTGACTGAGAACCATCCAACTTCCTGATTGCACAGGAGTCTCAACAAACCTGTCTTGAATATTACCCCCGATCACTTTGGAGTCCGGTGGGTTGGCCCCCATGAAAGCAGCATGGTGATTGTAGGCATCCATTGTTACGAAGGGTACCACATGTCCTGCGAACATTGGCCGCTTCGGAAGGGATGAGGATGCGAGGTCTGACATTAGAGTGATTTAGTGGTGACAAGTTGATGCGGTTGCTGGCAGAGTCCGGGGAATTGCTGAAGGGATGATTATTGGTTGGTGTCTCTTCAGCAGTTGAAATTGCTAATTGTCCAGGTTGGAATCCTCCCAACACATTAGCATCCCTATGGGTGTGCTTCATGGAGCACTCTACAACTAGCCAACCTAATGTTGGAAAGGGGATTCGGACATACTTGGTTACAGGCCATTGAAACTGACCACGATTTTGGGTCAGCAGAAGAAGATTTCAAGCAACTTCCATTGTGAGTGGCCACTGCCCATGATAGTTTCTTATTGTTTTGAGTGTTGGGAGCACCAGCACCACATTGTAGTCTGATTTACATATTTGAGATCAGCGGGACCAATGGGCTTGGTCCTTGCTCTCTTTGATCTCTGAAATTGAAAATGGCTTTGACTGGTTCTATACCGTCTTTTTATGTGCTAGACATGACCCAAGCTGCAAACATGAGTGGATCTTGGTTGCTATGGCTCCCAATCCAAATGCTCAGAGAAAATAATTGCATAACGATTTAACATAAAGCAACTCAGATATCATCCCTGCCAAAGTATAAACTCTTGCTACCTACATGTGGAAAACACATCTCAGTAATCGTGACATGCCTGTACACAAATCTATGGGTGTCCTCCATCATCTAAGCTTTCTAGTAGTGCCTCCAAATTGCATTCAGTTTGGTGCACAATACTATGCTTGAATTCTCCGCAGAACAACAAATCTTTAGCCATCATCTCCTCTCCAAGTGGCCAACAATAGAAACTTTCTGGTCCTTACAACCACAACATCCTCCACTACTAGGGCTGTTTCAAGGAAGTCCTCAAATGTCTTACAGTAGGCAGTCTTTGTGGCTTACAAGTGCTGGAATTGTGCCTTTTGTTATAACTTTTTCTTTGGTTCAAAAGCTTCAGGGAGCGACTCTCCTAATACATTGCAGCTGTCTCAGCGCCTGCCAGCGGTGCCCTGAGTTCTGTAATCTTGATATATGGCCTAACCTGTTCTGCAGTCTGAAGTCACAGTTTCTCTTGGTCCATCCTTACCCTCTATTGAAAGACAGTCTATGTCGTCATGCACCGAATCCCAATGCGCTTGAAGCATTCTTTCAATGCTGTTTCTTTGTGAGAACCCACATGTATCCTACAACGCACATTCAACATTGAAAAGATCAGGTCACGAAATTGCAATTGCCCATCCTCTTCTCTCACTGCACGCTTCCTGCCATTGTCAATTTGGGATGGTGAAGCTGACGCTTTCATTCTAAGTTGTCTATGCTTGATTAACCAGATTGATTTCAGCAGGAGTACGTTGGTGGATGGGGGATCATGGGAGACCTTTCCCATTGCAGGAGCACTTCAAGATGCTGACGTAAATTTATATGTTCGTTTCCTTTCCCGGGAGCTGACTGCGAAATCAAAGGCCGAGCTCAAACTCAGACGACAACGATGCAAACTGCAGTGAACAGAAGAACAACCGCAGCACAGAACGCTTTTGAATGATTATAACACCAAAATATGTGTTATGAATTTTTCTACTTTGCGAAGCTTGGAATCACTCCCTCACCCACACTGCCCTTCGAAGCTACAAACCTTGCAAGAAAGTTTTTCTGCAAGATCGTCGCTACCGCTTTTGTACATTCCATCACCCGTAAAGAGGTACTGCAGTAGGTCCTATGGGTCCTTCCTAAGTACCTAGACACCCTAACTTAAACTCCTCAAGTAGCTTCAATGAAACTCATCTAGAGGAGGACAGTCTTGACATGAGTTAAGAAAGAGAACTTCAGAATCTTAAAAATATTCTGCGGAAATTGAGCAATCTCAGGCTTTACAAATTCGACAATGCACTTCGATCCAGATGTTACACGTGAGCAATCGACATTCACTGTATTGGATATACACTTGGGCATCTACCAGAGTCAAGAATCACAAACATACATAGTTAAGGAATATCCTCACATATAGGTATCAGCTGTCTCAGATGTCCTAAGGCTCGGCAAGTTAAGAGGAGCATTGCAGTTTCATTCATGTCACTATGTCAAAAGTGTTCCTTACCTCGCAGACGCCATTCACCATGAAGCTAAAGAAAACTCCAAAAACAGCAAATCAGCAGCTGATGCAAATGGGAGAGCTCCGACATGCTCACACCCAACAATACCACCCTGCTGCTGACTGTGCCTCCTCCAATTGCAGCTCGGCCAGGCTTCATCTCCCTCCCTGGAATGTAGTCGACATCAAGTAAAATCCACGCAAAGGCAGCCCTCTGTCGGGAGCGGGGAAGAGGAGGAGGCAACAAGTCGCATTGCGGTGGGAAGAGTGGGGGACGATCCACGTCCTATGCAGCAGGAAGTAAGAGTTGCTCGTTCTTCCCCAAAGCCTTGCTCTGCAGCATCTGGTATGGCCGCGTAAACAAAACGCACAACCCACAACTGATCTCATCACATTGTGAGCTCTGCAAGATCGCCCACAAGTCATGATCCAGGGATGGTTGCACCGCGTCATTCATGTCTGATGCCCATCGCACAGCTTCTGCTGACTAGATGATGAGGATTTCCAACAAAAGGTCTGTCTGCATGTGACAGAGAGTGGTCACGTAAAAGATGCATGCAATAGAATGCAATTGGACGAGGCAAAGGCGACCGTTAAGCTACAGGATTGGCCGCTGCTCTCATTCGGAATAGGGTTAGGAGTGGCCCTCCGATGGTTCAGGAGAGCCACTCTTCCAGTTTCTTTCTTGCAGGGGGTAGCCGTGACATCGATGAGCGAAGTGGACGTGGTAAGCGCCAAGCGGGGCTGCAGCCATGCATGGAGCATCGTAAGCATGTACCGTCGGAGGTCTGAATGCCAAGATCCAGGAAATAAGTTTGAGAGGAATTTTTTTTCACGTCAGAATCCCCTATTAGACGGGAGTCCCTTGAGTACTATGATCTCGTGCAGCTAGAGCTGAGTGGTGGACCTGGAATGAATTAGACGGAGTTGAGAAAAGGAATGTGCTTTTTCGCTGTGGCATAAAGTTTCCTATTTGTGGAAGAGTCCTTATGCGTATGTAGATTCACTAGCATGACTGCCTTTTCCTTTTGTTAAAAATGGAGTCCCTTGAGATGGCGACTCGATAAAGGGTCGAAGGTAACACCCTCAAGTCATGTTGCGATTTAAGGAGGACCTTTCTGTTGAAAGTATAGATATAGATTGGAGGAAGAGACCTCTTGGAGTTTTCAGCATGACAGGTGGCGCGAAGGACGTCATCAACAGCGTTACGAACTTGGATATCGCCTTGTGCGCCCTCTACGCTCTTGATCTTTACTTGTGATGGGAATGGACACCACTTCAACACTAACTAGTTCCAGGACGCTCAAGGGGATCACCAGAAGCTATAGTAAGCTACTCAAGCAGAGCGACGCCTGGAGGAGATCAAGCAAGGAGATAGGCAAAGTGTCACGGAAGATGAGATGACGCGGAGCTAGCCATCAGCCCGATGCAAAATAGATATGACAAAGCAACTGAAACAATGTGTTGGAGCTGCATGATGTGCAGCGTCGAAAATGAAAATATCGAGAGTAGGACGTGAGCGTGGGTCATAGATATGGTTGCTCACGCAGTACATGATACCCTGCCTCCCAGCAATAGATGTCACCGCATCGCGAACCATATCATAAGACGCAGCGCTCACCACCACATGGACAGCGGAGGAGATGGATGGCAAGGTCATCGATGGGCTGAAGACAGACGCACGTTGAAGGCCCAAGGCCGAAGGATGAGACAAACCGAGTCGAAGGCGGAGCGCAGTAGTGAAAATAGGGGATGAGAATGAAAAGGCGATAGTGGGTCGTGCTGCCAACCATGCCCCTGCTCCGGGTCCTGCGCATGATAGAAGTCGGGCTCGATGCAACTCAGAAGAAGCACTTGAGAGCATGCCGGAAAAGAAATGACGGTGTACGCGCTCGGAAATGGACTCCTGAAGATGGTCGAGGCCTTGAGCAGCCAACTGCTCAAATGGTGGTAGACATGCTCGCGCCAGTGCCGGAAGAAGATCTCGTGCAGAGCGGAGATGCTGCTGGAAGGGTAAAATGTCACTGTCGACATGTGTAACGGCGTCCATAAGGATGGGACGATGGTCACAGAGAAATCATGAAGCGAGGGCTGGCGCCACCAACGCCCAACTGTCGATGAAAGCTGACGGGGCGGTAGTGACAGTGGACAAAAGACCCACACCACCGGAAGAGACGGCAGGTGGCTTGCTGTCGTGGCAAAAGTCCCTGAGCACCCTCCAGAGCTCCTGGTCCTAACAATCTCCCGAAGATAGTTATCATGGTAGTATTAAACCCAGATAAGAGGTGTAGGAAATCTGGGCTGGGTGGAACAGTGCGCAAGAGATATGAGTGACGCTGAAGGAAACATTTGGTCAAGATTCCATATGCTACATGTACATCTCCGAGCCTAGGAAGGAGATCGGTGTGGGTGGCATCCTGGTGGAGTGCATCGGAGTGCATCTTCCAAGAAGGACGTTGTGAATTGGGTGCCAAAAGGGACTCCCAGGATTCTGATGTCATTGGGCGGAACAATGAAGTGAGCATGGAGGACAAAATCTGCAGGGAAACCGGACGGAGACCACACCGCACATTTGCGAGGTTGCACTGAAAAGCCCACGGCAGAGAGTTGGGTGACAAAATGATGGTAAGCTGAAAGTACCTGTGAGGCAGGGCCTACAATGCGTGTCGTCTGCCATCGACGGAAAAAGACAAGATGAGTATACTTGTGCAGAAGCCGTGAGGGCGCGACATGAGCCATGGCAAACAAAGGTCCTCGTAAAGGGTCGCCTTGGCGGGTCCCAACCTCAGACTGAAAGCACTCACCTAGGCGAGAATGATGACTGTAGTATAGGGGAGTGGTGGATGCATAGAGTAATCGAACAAACGGAATGAGCTGGTGGAAATCTCCTCCGACTGAACGGAGCTCCTGAAAGATAGCCGCTCGTGACACAGTGTTGAAAGCGTTGGTGATGTCGACCTGGAGAACCACCCAATCCGGATGAAGATCAAGAGCTGCACAAATCCCCTGAACCACCGCCTCGCAACCTCCTGGAGTGGCGACCCTGAACTGGTGTGGAAAGAGGTGTCCGGAGAAGGCATCTCGAAACTGAAGACAAAGTGAGCAGCTGACAAGGCGGTAAAGACCTCTCCAACTACGATAGGGCGGATGCCAGTACCTGAGGGTTTGCTCATAGCCAACAATCTGGAGGCCCCAAGGAAACGGGCCACTGGGGCAGGATACGGCCAGCAGCAATAAAGGATCAACTCTGAAATAGCTGAGAGAAGCCACTAGCAGAGTCCGGTGGAGAGAAACAGTCGCGTAAGTGCTCATACAAGTCGAAGTCCTCGACAAAGAGCGACAAATATCCTGAGCTGATGGGTGAAGGGCTTCGAGGGCAGTGACAGTATCCGGTGATGGAGGCGCTGGTGAGGAAGGTGCTAAAGCCTTGGCCGCGCGTGAATACTCGCCAACGCGGCCTAACATGAGACTATGACGAAGTCACATGTGGGCCGATGAGGGTGGCTGCGTGGAGGAAGCGGGAGGGGCGCGTGCCGCAAGGGCTAGTGCCCGTAATTGATGCTCATCTTGCAGACTCTCCCAATCTCCAGATAAAACGGCGAAGACGAATGCGCGTCTCTCTGTGCCCTGACTGACCGCCACGAGGGGGCAAAACCAAACACCACTAAGAAAAAACAAGAAAAGATACCATGCTGGTATATCATCAGGATCACGAGCCAGAATGTCTAAGGGCAGACGAAGTGCCAGTTGGACCTCATGACGTAGTGCCACCGGAATTCTGTATAAAGACGGGCCTTGGCAGTCCTAGCTGAAATGGCCCCAGAACATCTAGCGCTGAAAGCCAATGCTATGCAGAGGCAAGAGGTGGCGCGTGCAAGACATTGGGCTGAAATCAACGACGCAATGGCGTGAGCGTTGCGCGTGAGCGCGCGAGCGTACGCTCACGCCAGCTGACGTGGCGTGAGCCTGCACACACGCAGACGTGGCATGAGCGTCATGTCAGCATGCTGATGTGGCGGTAAATGATGACGTGGCACTGTCCGTCATCTGCCACGTCAGCATTAACATGCGCCGCCTATAACCGAGGATGGTCCTATGATCGTGGAATTAATGCAGGGAATCTTGCCTAAATATAATCAAGACGAGCGTTGAGGCCTACAATTGCAGCATCCAACATTGTGCAATTACAAATGCTTGTTTCACTTTTACAATTACGAGGACGAAAAAATATCCTCACAAAGTGTGCGCCATAAAAGGCTGCCACGGAAGACCTTCCTCCCTCCTCAAATAACAATGAGAGTTAGGATCATCTTCAAAAGATGATTGTAGTGCATAGCGACAAATGTGCACTATCTAAAAGTTGTCACTCAGAGCTCACTCCGTATAGTTGAAGGCCATATCATTGCACCGCCGACGAATTGATGTGAATTACACATTTTCAAATCATGGTCGTCCACATACCACATTGCATAGTTGATGCTACCCATGTGTTGTATCCCGCTGCAATAGAGTATCGACCTCGTTGAAACTCATAGTGGCCTGGTGAATGAAGTTGTCACGTTTGGGATCGCAAACCATCATCTTCAAAAATATGAAATACAAATGTTTGCAGGGTATGAATTTACCTCTCTTGCCCAAACTGGTTGATAGCATATTCACAAAATCAGGACATGTGCAATTGGGGAAATTGGAAACCGTGATGTCGTAGGTCCTGTCATGAACAGCAGATGTGGAAGTGATGATTGTGAATACCCGACCATATCCTGGATGGATACTTCCGTGGTGCTTCCAACACGAGCTTGGAGCATTCTTGCGGACTCCACTTTGCCAAAGTGTTCAGCGGTTGGAGGGAAACGCCGAACGAGCTTTCCATCTCGTTTGGTTGGTCACAAGTCAGGATTTGTCGGGGGGACCCGGAGGATGCAGAAGTAGTAGCACATGCATGGAGTTGGGGTTGTACTCGCAAGGGAAAAACCTGCCTCCTCCAGCATTTCAATCTCCTGAAAGCTGAGATGTGTTCCCACCTTCACGGGCCAAACGGTTGGAGGAGATGGCTTCATCACTACGGAAGGACGCACAGTTCCATGCACACATCTGGCACAATCATCTGCGCAGAACCAGAACTTGTGTTCTTGGCTTCTGGTTGACCGTATGGACGCATCAAGCCCGTGAAAGTCGGAGCAGGAGTTCGGGCCACCTCTGGATATAGATGAAGTGCACTTCTCGAAATTAGTTGCCCTGATCGCTGTACATTTCACACGAGACCCTACACTTGTGCGTTCTATGTGCCAAACGTGGTCGGGGCATGCGGACTCAAGCACATCAAGGGGGTTGTTTCTCTCCTGCACCATTTCAGTGGCACTGTTTGATGCTGGAGCTTGCCGTCGTGTTGGAGGTTCCTCCACAATGGAGGTTCCGGACATGGAGCTGTCATGCAGGGAAACGAGGCTTCGAGAAGTTATCACGGTCTGCCCTGTGGGAATCTGAATCCGAACCAGGTGGAGTGTTCAATTTCCTCTTACAGGAGCCGAATCTCTCCTCCCTTCAAGATGTGGAACTCTAGAAACAAGTGGCGTTCCCTGGGCATACATGCTCACCGCCCGTGCTATCTTGATTGGATCCCCAGATCTGTTTGCAGCACGCAACATCAACTCCCATTTGTCCGGACCCTTGCCACCAACCCCACCTCGTAAGAAATCACGGTATCGGGTTTGTTGTTGCAAGGCACGTATCAAATCATCTGTTGTTGCCACATACAAATCCCGACCTCGTTTCCCAGACTGCTGCAACCATGCGTTGTGCACAGTTTCTGCCAAATTGCAAGATGGCATGTCCGCCATTTCCTCAATGGACATGTTCTGCAAAGTGCAGAACCACACTTCAAAACAGTGAACAGAAAACAACATAAAGAAAGCGAGGACACAATAAAATGGAAAGCAAATGTATGAATAAAGCAATAAATATAAGCCTCGTACCAATGCATGGCTGCTCCCACTGTCTATACCGGAAGTGCCAAAACGCCAATCTTCCAATGCTCTCATACTCTCAAGTGATGCAGCTCCAGAAGAGAACCACCAGGCACGAATTGTCTGGAACAAAGTGTCCGCCTCCTTCATTGTTCTAGCATCTTTGTACTCTTTGCACAATTTACGGTGCTGAGTCTGCATCTCTGGTTTGATGTCCGACTTTGTATGTTTTTCCAGAGATTGTGTCCAATGGAATAGACATGTACGCTCTCTCTTCCTGCATAGGCACTTTTGGGTCCCCGATCCGAAGACAATACGAACAGCATTGAAATTTGCTTGAGCACTATCCGCCATGAAACCTGCGAAATTTGGAGATGGCAGCCCATGGCAGCCCATGACACGTATCAGGGAATTCCACATGAGCTTCTGGGATTCCGTATCCTCGGATTGCATGTCACAAACTGCAATTGTCATAACTCGTTGGTACACTGGATCGTAGACATGACAAGCCATTGTCGTCCAATCCTTCACTCGTTTCACATGATCAAACATAAGAAAACAGTTCTGCAAGTCCCCAGTCTTCTGCATCCGCTTCACGAGGCTAACCCCACTGCCCTCCCCAACAGTCGACATTTTGAAAAGAAAAACTTTGATGGCACCTTGACCTGGGAATACATTGTCCTGGATGTAATCGTACTTGCTCACTCGTTTCAATTCCAAAATGTTGTCTATGTAGCCTCTGATCCCAGAGCCCATTCTCAATGCATTGATCTGATGCCGAATGTTAGGTGAACTTAAAGTGGAGAAATGATCCATGACCAGGTCCAATGCTGCACCGTCAAGTTTAGTCCCCACAGAATCCCCTTCACTCAAAATATGGCTTTCCAAGAAGGACTTGCTTGCGCCAAGAGCAATTGCAGATGTTGTTGCGGATGGGTTTCTCCCGAACTCCTGTTTAATCAACCTCGATACTGTCTCAACACTCTCCCTGTAATCCCCCTTCGAGACAGGATGGTTATGGAATCCGAAATGCACACAAGCTCTTGTCATTGTTTTCAAACGGTGGACAACATAGTACATTCTTGCTCCGCAGAGCGCCAAGCAGGATGGCACAAGTTTGCAGAATTTGCAGACGAAAGTGTTTGCCGGTGGAGGGGCAGTCCCAGGCTGAAATGGATTTTCCGCCAGACCCTCCCATTCGCTTTGATTATGAAAGAAAGTGTCTGCAATTCAAATTATCACACCTAAGGTGTCCATTGCAAACTGTCCTCCTGAAAACAAGCTTGTCATCATTCTGAATATTGGATGTTTTTGTTCTGCACCACGGGTGCCCGTCGTGTTTCTTGTCCATTCCATGCATCATGATTGTTACACCTCCAACTCGCGGAGGAGGAGGCAGCTCGAATAGGATATCGCCATCAAAAGTCTCCGGCAAGAACTTCACAGGCACCTGCTTCAAAGATTCCCAATCAATTCCCCGCAACTCACTTTTGAATCCAGCCATTCCTCCCATCGCCCGCAATTTTGGAATGACACTACAAATCTCTTCTTCATCAGCTTCTCCAACCACAGTAGGAAGGACTGGATTTGGAATTTCACTTATGTCATCATCGGACGAATCCGAAAGCTCAACGATTGGAGTGGAGGACGTCTGTTCTTTTTTCACCACCACCTCCCTCTTGTCTTCAACGACCGAAGCAGCAGTCCCGGGCGTCACATATGACCCAAGGGACTTTCGCCGAGGCTCTCCAAGTACTCTGTATCGACCAGGACGCACTCTCCACTGGCTGATATGAGCCGTCTCATCACGGTTTTGGAAAGAGTATTTCAACAACTTCCCTTTAAGATCGTACACCTCTTTCTCCAAAAAGATGGAGCCATTCTGCAGCTGAAAACGGGTAGCCAAGACATGTTCCAGAACAATTGCAAATCCATTGTCAAGGACTTCCTGGGAGAACGGCACTGGTTTGTCGTCAGAGAAGAACTCCGCTTCAGAGGAAGCCATCTTCCTTCCTCGCGTACGTTTACCTTGCTATCGCAGATCTAGTGTAAATCGGTTTACTGATGTCTCCAGAACACAGTTGAAGAATGAGCAGAGAATATGGCGGAGGAAGCTCAGACAACGACTGTGCATATTATGTTATTCTTTCCAGATATGCAGCCGTCCATTTTAATTACTTTTCTTGTGGGCCCAGTGGTCAGAGTATCCCTAGGAGCAGTGTCGGCAGCTGTTAAACCGTTAATCAGAACCTCATCAATAAACCCAATAACAAAGCCGACTTCCTGGAAGCATGCCACAGGATCTGAGGATGGATTGCAGATTAAGTAAATGTATCTTTATACTACTACCAATGATCATGCGCACCTGGAAAGTTCCAAATGTGAAACGAATGTGGGGTTTGGCTAACAAGGATGACCGTGTATGATATTCCAAAATTTGTCATCAAACTCTCGTTCATTTACATTTATTTGTGTAAGACTGTGCGCCAAGATTTCTGGGATTCGCTGTTATTTTTAAATATTGAAACCGTTCTAATAAAGAACACGCCGTTTATTTTGGGCGACACGTCAGACATCCATAACTGAATACGAACAGCTGTACACCAATTGCTGGCATGTGCACTAATAAGGGAACGACTATGTGTAACGGTCACGCGAGAGGGAATCCGATGCTTCTAGAGACAAGCAACAACGCAGGCAATCCCGCAAGAAATCGGGAGTCACTGCGTTTTTCTACTTTTCGCGCTTAGAGAGAGAGTGGTAGTCAAGCTGGAGAGGGTTCCTTCTACAATACGAAAGAGAAGAAAGTCTCTTTATTTTACTTCCCTTAGAGAGAGACGCAGAGCAAGAGAGCAAATGACGAGGCGTCGTTTGTTGGAGAACACAGGGCCAAGGCAGCAGGTGAACGCGGAGACTGATTCACAAGAGCAGACGGAGACTGAGGCAGCGGCTGTGACACAGTCGGCGATAAGAGTGCGCCAGCCTGTGGATGCAGAGATGATCGCAGGGACACTGAAGGAGGTGGAAGCACGAGGAACGCCGAACCGGGAGAAGGTCCAGAAACCCTAGAGCAGACAGAAAATTCCAGCAGATGTGAGAGGGAAGAGGAAAGCTGCAGAAGGGGATCCAATTTTCAAAACCTAAGAAGGCGCCAGTAAGTTTTCTCTAACTTACATTTCATTGTTGAAGATCTGCGTAGAGATTGAGTGGAATGTCCCAGACAGGGATTGTCGCTACCGACCATCACAACGGTGATTTGCTTTCTACTCCTCTGCTAAGGGTTTACCGCACAATGAGTGGGTGACTGACGGTACCGTCAGTTGTTCAGATCATACAGTCTGTCTGATTGCCTTTCAAGCAGTCCTTCCTCTTCCATGCTGGCGACGTAATCACAATGGAGTCAATCTGAATAATCTGCACTTACTGTCCGCCCTAAACTATACTGAATGTCGTTGCCGCCAATCACTTACACATAGATGTCATTACACAACACCGATCCGGCAGGTCCTTATCTTTTGTGATTGTCGTTAACGCGCGTTCGCTATCGCTCTCGCTTTTGTTTTGAATACGGCAGGATCAGCTTTGCTTGTGTAGATTGCTGAATTGTTTCACACCATTCATAGTGAGTTTCTTGAGACAGAGTGATGGTCGTTACCGCCGTTCACTATTTGCAAATTACTCAGTCAGAATTGAATGGCATCGTGCAGAAAACTGTGAGGTCCAAGCCTACAGGATCAGAGGGGAAAGGATCTGGAGATGGGGACGAGTCCGGAAAAAGCTCAGAGAATACAGATGAAGCAGATGAATCTGAAGTGCACTACCTTGACAAGGTGAAAGAACTCATGTCATTCCAGAAGGTAAACTCTCAGGAGGTTATAAGGGACATGCTCGTATCTGGAGGGCGTCTGGACATCCCTCTGTGCCGGATGATATCTATGCCTGTTGTGCGTCCACCTCTTTCCCATGACATAACAAAATTGGAGAGTGATTTTGTGCATGGATATAGACTTGGTGCACAAGTTTTTTATGTGTCACTGACGGATATAAATGGGAAAAGCACATTAGTGTCTCCAGAGATCAGTGATAACTGGGATGAGTGCTGGAAAGATGCCAATGAGGAGTTCGAGCTGGGCCTCATGATGGGAAAGAACACCCAGCAATTCTGCAACCACATGTTCTACGTCTGGGACGGCAACCACCGATTGCTGGCATGGATGGGATACATTCAGAAACACCATGCGAAAGACAAAGACAAGCATGTTGCTGTGGAGGCAATGGTTTTGGATCCTGGAAACGACATCGCTAGGCTTCTTACAGCTATGCACGACGTGAACAAGTAAGTCATCCAGGAGATTTCATTCCCTCTGTAGTGTCTTATTAATCCCAAAAAACAGTGTTAAGGAATGCAATGTTTCCAATGTTTTTGCAGATCGACAGAGAAATCGCATGTGACAACAAGCTTGGTCCACACACTATTCCGAATTCAGAGGATTGGTCTGATGAAGCTGGATGATTTTCGGACAGTACTCCACCCAAATATAATAAGAAGTGCGAAACGGGAAGAGCTGCAGGACTTGGTATTCTTGACACGAGAGGCGTTTCTGGAGTACATGTATCGCTAGCCCGAGTCTGTACTCAGTTTACTTTTCGAATACATGTTTGTAGTCCCTTCGGTGCTAATCACTATTGAATCAATGCAGCAAGAACTGGCAGAGGCAGCTGAGAAGGGAAAACCGAATATTACCGCACTACACCAGAGGAACTAAGGACATCAAAGGTGTGGAAGCTGCAATAAAAGAAGGAGTTTGAAATGCGAAGAACCAAATTGATGTCCGCCTTCGAAAGCAGCTTAGAATAGTAGATCTGGACTTGGTTCTGAGTTCCTTCAGCAGATCAAAACACACTATGACAAGCATGTGCATCCGGAGATGCAGCAGGAGAAATTGCACCGGCTGGCCCATATCGATGGTCGACCACAAACAAAAATAAGGTGGCTGGAGATATGGAACTCAGATCAAACAGTAAAGGACTTGAATCAGTTCCAAAGAGCACCATACAGCCTGACACAAAGGTGGAAGGAATCAGTGATTTGGTGTTTGATAACTGGCTCCACAAGGCTACATTTTGGAGTCAGGTGTGTATTCAAATATTCTTTTCTTCAAGTATGTGATGAGTATCTTATTTGCAATCTGACAAATATACAATTGCAGCTCGAAAAGCGCGCCGTCGTTGTGCTGGATCAGACTTTGAAGGACCTGAACATTTCGATTGTTTCCCCTCCCCAAATGTCATTGGAGGCATACATAAGGAAGTGGAGAGGTCTCACCTGGAGATACTGTTTTTTCCGGGAGTTCTCCAAAGATGGTAACATTTTACGGTCCAACGACTTTGACAGTCAGGTTGGAGGAGAGTGGGCCATGATGCGAGTTGTGTACAGGTGCAATGTCATACTGGAAACTCTACTATTTTTTGGGAAAAATGTGGCTTCATAAGGATTGCAATCATAGATCCAGATTGAATGTCGTCGACGACATTCACTTCTTTGTCTGAGTCATTCTTAAGCGAGTATATGAATTCATCTAAGGGTGTAATTATAGTGTCCCTGATTAGAATTGATAATGTCCTTGAATGGCGTTGACGACATTCACATCCGAGTTGTTGAGAGGTCCTCAGAGTTATGTAATTTTTGTATGTCCATAGAGTTTATAGAGGGTTCCTCACTTCATTTGCTGAATGTCAATGCAGACATTCAGTTGTTCTGCATTGTTTTTGCCTCTTGCGAGGAATCAGGAGGCTTGATAAGCTGTGTTATGAGACAAATTGTTGATGACATTCACTTCTGTGTCTGTATTATTCACCAGCGACAATTTGAATTTACATGGATTGGGAGCTAAGTAATTGGTTCCTTGTTGGTATTTTGTGAATGGCGTTGACGTACAGTGTTGTTGTGAGGTCCTCAGTGATATGTTCGTTATGAATGTGCATTGAGTTTTCCGGGAGGGTTCCTTACTCGAGTTTATGATTTCCATCCTTTGATTTTGCTTCATTTGAGGAATAATTAGGCTTGATTAGGAGTGTATTCACAAATCCAAAGTGAATGTCGTTGACGACATTCACTTCTATGTCTGTGTCATTCCAAAACGATAGTTTGCATTCACGTGGATTAGGTGTATTTATAGTATCATTGAATGGAATGTTTTGAATGGCGTTGACGACATTCACATCCGGAGCAGTCGTGTGGTCCTGAAAGGTCCTTGGAGCAATTCTCAGAGCCATTTTCATTATATGTTTTTTTCCATTCTGTTCTCTTGCATCTTACTCACTGAGCGCTTTGGTGGTTGGGATTTATCTCCTATTTTTCAGGTACACGAAATATGTGCTTATGGAAGGAAATCACCTGAGCGGAATTCCAGACTATCTGACATGTGGTCGGACCCTGCAAACAATCCAACCATGTATACTGCAGGGATATTGAAGGACTGGAGTCCTTCTCACTTCAGAGACTGTGGGGTGGTACCTTGACTGCCCACCGGAGCACACGACCTTTCAAGAACAGCATATGAAATACTTGAACAATAACGCTGAGATGCTGGCGCCTCTGACTGACGAAGAGTACCAACGAAACATAGCAACATTGGCTGCCAAGGAGCCTGATGCTCAGGGAACGCCGCAGAAGGGAAAGAAGGCGGGCCGCAAACCAAAAGACAAGGTTGTTGATGTCATAGCCATCTCACCAGCAAAGCCAAAGGACAAAGACAAGTCCAAAGAAGGAAAAGACAAGGGGAAGGAGAAAGAAAAGGAGATGGAGAGTGGGCAGGACTTTACTGCTGGAAGATATACCCGCACTGTTCAGTGCGTGTTCGATGCCAAGCCACACCCTTCCCGTTCTGATTCGGCAGGAGAGATGAAAATTGTTAATGAGGTTGGCTGTCGATGATGCAGAGTCGAAAGAGAGGATACACTGGGGTGCCTTCGCCTACCTGGGACAATATAATCTCATTCCTCAATCTGGTGAGAATTCCAGTTTCTTTCTTTTTTCTCTGAAAGTTTCGTTGGCAGTATTTCAGTCTCGTTCTTTGAAAACATTCTTGCCATCGTTCTTATAAAAAACATGTCTGTTGCAGGTGAGCACAGTCCCACCTTCGTGTGCGGTGTGCAGAAAACATATGCGGCCGACATTGTCATTCTCGACATCCCGGATGGCCAGGCTGTGCCAGAAGTTCTTCCAAAGGGCAAGACGTCAGGCTGGAACAAATTCGAGGACAACTACTGGAGTTGGGTGTTCGGGTTCTGTAATAACTTCCTCTCTGATGCAGGGACACTTCTGCTTTTTCAGTCATGTGACAATGATAGTCGTCGGGCATTGGCATCATACCTCAAGTCTTCAGGGTTTGAAGTTTTGCGCACATGGAATTGTGTGAACAGCCTCTACCTTGTGAAAGGGGGTTTCCCTGGTCAGCTGGTATGCCGTCTCCTTCTGCTTGTGCTTTCATGATGAGTTTCAATGTTCTCTGCAGCTCCTCTAGTAGAATCTTATGATCGACACCGATCATCACCGATTCGTGATAAAAATGATTTTTGTGTCTGAGTTCTGAATAGCCGATGTACACACTTCCACTATAGATTGTGTTTACCACACTAACCTGCTATCTTGGCAGACGAGGATGTTCGAGGCGATCTGCCTGCGCAGGATTCGCACCTCCAAGACACCATCCTCCATCCGCAGCTTTGAGATTTCTGACCAGGGTTGTTTCGTCAACCCCCCCTATGAGCCCATGTCGATGACATTTTGTACAACTTCATGCAGTCCAGTCAGACTCTGAAGAGACCAGATGGCACTCCCTGGAGAGGTGCAAAGGAAAAGTCCCCAGCGTTCATGCAAATACTGCTGGAGTCATGCAGCCACCACTCTGCACGGGTGGTCGATCTTTCTGTGTCCACAGTTCGTTCTTTTCCCTTCCGAATTGGTTTTCTTTCAACAGTTTCATCTGCTTAAATCCCCCACCAAACTGTTTCATGTCCTCCTGTGTGGTGCAGGAGCAACTTACCATGCATGCAAGGCAGGCGGAAGAAGCCTTTTTGGCATGGAGGGTGATTCTGACCTCTACAACACAGTGCTCCTCCCCCTTTTGTCTGGCTCCACTTCAGGCACACAGACTGATCGGATTCAAATTTGAAATGATGACGATCCCGAAGATAAGCAGGTCGACAACGACTTTTCATGTGAGTAAGTGCTAAACCCTCTTTGGGAGCCATACTCAATTTCTCAATAACATCAAAGTTACAGTAATAACTTTTTCAGGCTGTCTTTCAGGAAAGGCAGCGGTGGATCTTCAGGAGATACAGTCATTTCTGGCGAGTCTGTTTTCGACAGCCCCTTTTCCAATTTTCTGCTTCCTGTTTATGCCGAAGCAATGGCACTTCACGCGGCCGAGTCCCTATCCCTGACTTTTTACTGCCCAGCCGTAGGTGTATCCAGCGTGGATCCGGTGTTCTAAAATACTTAGACTTAGATGCAGAGGAAGCGGGGATACATTGTACTGACTCTGAGTCAGACTGAACTATATTCTTTTAATATTCATTTCATACTATCTGGAAAACGTTGAATCCCCTTCCTCCACCGTAGTTGTTCCTTTAGAACAAATAATAATCACAGAATCAACTTTATTTAAATTGCAATATGTATGAATCCATCACAAACCTCCCTGACTCTTCTCATATCCATTGTGCATTCATCTACAGTGTATTCATGCGTGCTCCATTCATGAATGTTTTCCTTTGTTCAACATCCATTGTACATTCATCCTCTGTACTCTTTAATCCACCCCACAAACCTTCCACACTCATTTCATATACGTTGTGCATTCGTCAAAAGTTTTGGTCATGCATCTTCCTGTCATGAATTTTTGTCATTGCTCAACATCCATTATACATTCATCCATTTTACTCTTATCCATCCCTCATTCATCCATCTACATTCATTTTTCACACTCATCCATCTGTTTATCATCCAACTGAACATTCATCCATCCTTTATTCAATGACTTTTATATGTCGTCCAGCTTGTTTCCGCGGTAAAGGGTGCAATCCGGGGAATACACTCCACTTCTTTCTGGGCGCGTGGTGACGGCCTTCACGTGTGATGACGTGGAGTGAGCCCCGTGACGTGGCATTGGCGCAAGTGACGTGGCGTGAGCGCAATTGCGCTCACGCGCTCACGTGACCAGGCTCACGCCGAGGCATCCCTGGGCTGAAATGGAGAAGTACCATTTGTGTGGGACTGATGAGAGCCGCACACGTGCGCTAGTGTCGCGCAAGCCCTTGATGCGCGCAAAAAGACGACCGCAAGCTGGGCATGGGGTACGGTCTGATGGGAGAGGCGCATGCTGTCGGGGTAAGAGTGATGGGGTCGGCAATGCAGGCTGCACAACTGGAGAAGAAGTGACTGGCATGGGACGTCTAACCCTACCTGAGAGGCGCAGTGGGGGAGGGCTCAACAGACACTGTGGGAGTTCTTCGGTCGGTGGGGCGCCAATGGAAGAACCTGGAAATCAGCGGTGGAGAAGACCGTTGTGAAGAGGACGACTCTTCTTGAACTTGGTGTCTGGAGCTTGGACTCTGGTGCGCATCAGGAACATGTGAAGAGCTAGGGGTAGGGGTACTTGGCGTTGGGGTCTTCCAGAGGAGCAGGTCTTCTAGCAGGAGCAGTTTGCGGCTGTGTTCAGCACCTCTCGTTGCTCTGGGGAGCGAACTGTCAGGATGGTGGAGTAGGCAGTAAAGGGGTTGTGGTGAGGGCTGGAGCTGGCTGCCTGTACGGCGTCGGGGCTGAACAAGCTGGGGGACGAGCCGATCGAGGCCGCCTGACCGGCGTGGGGCCCACTGTTGCACAACGTCCGCTTGCTCGCTTAGCGCTGCTACCTGTCGCTATTGCCAACACCTCCACTAACTTGGTGGCGCTGCAGGCCTTGCCGAGGTCTGGCGGCGACGCCGCTCATCGTACTTTTCACTTTCCTTCTCTTTGTCTCTCTCGCCCTCTAGATACGATCGCACACCCGAAAAGCCAAAGGACAGCCTTCACCGGCGTTGGCGCTCTCTTTCGCGCTCAGTGGAAAAGCACAGTGGAATTCACTTTCTAAAGGTCTCGTTGCTTCCCTACTGCCACAAAATACGGACGGAGTGGAAATTCCATCCGGGACATAAACTGCGACGCCATAAGAATCAAGAGTCAAAGGTCCAAACTCACTTGAAATTCGAACCGCTCTACAGGACCACCATAGATACATCAGACGAGAACTTAGGGAACTTCACGTGAGGCAGTCATGGAAACCAGCCAACTCTTACAGCAAAACTCCAGTTCTAACGAGAGAGAGAGAGAGGAGAGGTAGACTTTGTCTCTGACTGTTGCGATTTACCGACGTGAAGATTCCAGATCAAGAAGTGTGGCAAATTGTATCAGTGACCACTTGCTGAGACCAAGCAAGAAAGATTAGCATTGTACTTCACGATTACAACCTCTCATTTTTTAACAAATGACTACTACCTAGCACACACAATAACCTCCTACCGCAATAAACAACCCATTTCATTCACTATTTTCTTGACTCTAAGACAGCCCTCCCCTTAAAGAAAAGCCTGGTAGCAGCACTCTGCATGGGGAATACCCTCCTAATTCAATAAACCAGCCTCCCCCCTTAAAGGAAAGCCTACTAGCACTTTGCTACGAACTCAATGAACACCTTAGTTGACTCTCAGGCAACACCCCTTCATTGAATATTGGAATGTTCACATCAAAAAAAGTATTAAATACCGTGCGGCGAGCGTGGATCGAACACGCGATCTTCAGATCTTCAGTCTGACGCTTTCCCAACTGAGCTATCCCGCTATATAGACCTAATACTAACCGCTCTCTATATATTTACTTTCAGCTAAATCTATAGACAGGAAAACATAATGGAGAATCGACGCTTTCCCCCCTGAATTAGCTTTGCTTCCGTCGGCTCGACAGGAACATGAAGACGAGGAAACAGTGGAGAATTTGCGAGAGCCCAGCTGCTGCGAGATACCATCGTTCCTCGACAATTACTTTCTTCTCACTCGCTGTGGCCCGTACGCTATGCATCTGCTACACGGAAGCGGGATGGGTAGGCAATGTGAGAGCGGATGGATTGTAGGAAGGCGTGAGTTCAGAATTGGCAGAGCATGAAGCATCGTGGTTGCAAAGTTTTGCGGGCTTCTGTGCTGAATTGGCGGGGTGGCTTTTGAGACGCCGTCTCTTTGGAATATGCTCAGCTTGGGCATGCATATGAGGTAAGGGTGAGTGTGTATGTGCGTGTGTGCTTTTTCTGTATAGGTTGTTGAAATTATGCACGGAGAGGAAGCATGAGCTGAAGAGTTTCCGTGTTTATTTGGGCTCAGTAGTTCCACCTTAATTGGGGCACAGAGAAAATTGTTGTAGGGATCACCAGTTGGATACATCGTCAGGAAGGACATTTGTACTGTCTGCGTATCTGAAGTGGCACAGTGGTCATCCGATTGGCACGACTTCGTTGTGTCCAGTTTACCCCAGTGCTTCAGAACCAGAGAGAGAGAGAGAGAGAGAGAGAGAGAGAGAGAGAGAGAGATTGATCCGGGATTCGAATTCTGGGAATCAGTGATTGGGCCCCACTGTAAAAGAGAGCTTGTGGGATCAGGTCTCAGTTTATCCTTTGCCTCATCATATAATTTCTCTTGTGCCTGGTCGCCTTCTCATTCGTGCGAGAACAGATTGGAGAATGGAGGTGGCTGTGAGGAGGGTAGTCATGGTTGGGGCAGCAATAAGCTTGCTTCTGCTCCTTGCTCCAGCCTCGTCAGCTGCTAACACAGATGCCGAGACAGGTTAATGACTCCTCTTCTCTGGGATTCCTGTCTCTTGCAAAAGCTGATGGGGATGATGATATCCTTAGTTGAAAAATTATCACAAACAAACTCTGCAAAGTGTGGAGAGAGATACACCAGGTTGTGTCTGCTGGGCAGCTAGGAGCATTTCATAATAACCAGGGAGGCAGATTTCCATACTTGGGCCTGGTGACCTTGCAGTAAACCTAACAATCAGAGGCTGCCTTCACTGAAAACAGATGTCTTAAGTATGCTTTCCTCATAGGGCTTGGTTCTTCCACAGGGATCGGCTATGCTTCCAACATGATCTGTAGTAGGGGAACAAGAAAGTGAAATACATGTCCAATTTAGACAGTGGTATGGTTTGGAGGAAAACTGTCTGCAGCCCATAGTTATCACACATAGGTGATACAATGCACATTTGCCCAGCACTAATGTCCAGTAGGAAATGGTTTGACTCTGCAGAAGTGGAAGTGGTCACAAAGATGTCAAATGGCTGTCGGTATAATAGAACCATGGCTCTCATCCTTGTGGAGTATGCATCGGCGGTAAGGGCCCCATTCCTGTTTTTTTGTGCTATTGTTCCTTTCGACTAATTATGGAATCTTTTGATATGGTTTGTGTCTCCTGACAAAGTGGCAAATGTTTTGGATAGGTCTACATAGAAGATGAGCTTGCACTGCTCTCTTGGAGCTGCTCACGATGTGAAGATTTGACCAAGGTGGGCCTGTCGTGTGCAATTTGTGGTTCATTTGTGGCCATGGTATTTTGTGGTTTGAACATATTTATTGTCAAACTTCGCAAGGCTGGGTGAGAAGGCGTGGACCGAAAATCTTGGGATGCTGTGCTATTACCCAGTCCAGTGAACTTCGCTTATGAGTTATGAGAAGGAGGGAAAGTTGGAAACTATGAAAGGGAGTATTGTGATTCTGTGTACACTGTGGGTGTATTTGTTTCTTCACTGGACCAAACGAATGAATTACAATTTGCAAAAAGGAAAATCAGATTGTCAATGGACATGATATCATGATGGTCATACTCCGCTGCTGATTGAACTGTGTTTAAGAGCTTGTAAATGGATGGGCCTACTTGCACACATCAGGAGGTCTACTTACTTTCCACGGAGGGTTCATTGATGAATCTGGAGTTGGATCTGTGTTAATACATTATGGCAGGGATTCAAGATTCATACTCTTTGTGGATGTTCAACATTGCCTCCAGGTGTGCAACAGCATGCTTGAACTGCTACTCTTTGCTAATCCTCTCTTGCAGCGAGTTTTGCCTTTGGCTCATGGAGGAGAGATCAACTCGTTGGGAGGGGAAATTTCGCATGAATTGTTCTTCGGTAGGAAAGTAACGCACTATAATTTTTATGCATAGGCTTGCTGGAACTTCATCTATGTGCATCGCAATTCAAATATTCCAACCAAGATAAATGTGAATAACGGAGCTGGAGTGCAAGCAGTATTGACAACGTGTCTTTCGGAGCATGGGTGGGAAAGGAAGACAGACAGAAGCTTGGTGATTTAGATCAGGGGTCGGTCAATACCAAAAGAATTACTGGTTAAATGCAGGCCTTTGTTGGAGTGGCGGAGAATTTGAATGCAATTGTGATAGCATTTCGTGGCACCCAAGAAAGCAGGTATTCCCTTGATGATGGTGAATTTAGGAACAAAAGTTTGCAAAACTACATTCAGTTGTTGTTAGTGGTTGATATGATCAGTTTTGTCTTCCCTCTGTCACAGGTTGATAGTTGTAGAGGAGGATTTCAAGGTGTGGCAGTTAGGTGTGTGTTCACAACTAAATATATGGCACTCGTTCTGTTCCTTCCCTCCTACTCCTTCCTCCCCTTTCCCCTCCTGA
The DNA here is from genome assembly GCA_030704615.1 of Takakia lepidozioides. NCBI lineage: Eukaryota > Viridiplantae > Streptophyta > Takakiopsida > Takakiales > Takakiaceae > Takakia > Takakia lepidozioides. The sequence goes on from CM060731.1 coordinate 65,490,317, forward strand.
ATCATGATTTTTTTCACATTTTATTGTTAAGAGATGTTGTTAAACAGATGCTTGTCCAGTGGTATCCAGAAAGATCTGCATGCTTAGAAGAGAGTTGGCTAACGCGCAGATTACTGGTGGGGATATCTGGTAGTGTGCAGAATTGGGCTGAGGACTTGTACTTTAGACAGCTTGATCTCAATTATCCGGGTGTCACTGATGCTATGGAGGGCATTATTCACCTTCTCTCCTGCATGCCAGACAAGCTTTTAGGCATGATATCCAAACTACAGATTACTTTTTAATGTGTATGACTTGACATCTAGGACTGTACAGATTGAAGGTTTTGATTAGTCACCAAACACTGAGTCTCTAAACCCGAAATCCTGTCTCTGCCCAGCCAGATTGGACTTTAGGTACTCCCTATGAACGGGAATCACCGAGCATATGGGTGGCATGGAGCTAGCAAACGTACGGCGTGGCCCCAACCGCAGTCTTGTTTTCCATGACGACTTGCAATTCATGATCTTGACTTGTGATCTATGTTGTGGCCAGGTACATCAAGGGTTCTATTCAGCATATCACAACACCACAGTTCGTGACAGCATACTCACTGCTGTTCAAGCTATACAACAGGAAAGGGATGGGCTCCACTTCTTGGTCACAGGCCACTCAATGGGAGGGGCTATGGCTTCCTTTTGTGCACTTGATCTCGCTGTACGTTTGGTCATCTCCCTCTCATCCCAGGCTTGCAAGGGCTCAAAACTTTCTTGTCATCAGACAATCAGTCAAGCTTGCTGAATTGTGAACTAGCTCCAAAATGAGAAGCAGGTCCCTTTGCTCAACAAAATACTTTTGCAGGCACAAAGGGTTTAAGCAAGTCCTGGCTCATAGAGATTTGACTGGGTCCTAACCTGTTGGTCTAAGCCAAATAACTGGTATCAGTAGTGATACTGGTCGAAGGAAGGGACAATACTCTCTGTCATCTTCTACTCCCTAAACAATAGTGCTTCCTTGCAGGCGAACTATGGTGTTCAAGACATTGAGATTATCACATTTGGGCAGCCACGAATTGGGAACTCTGTGTTTGCAGTATATTACAATGAGCTTGTCCCTCGGACTATTCGAATGACACATGCCAACGATCTGGTGCCACATCTGCCTCCCTATTACACTCTGATAGGCCCACGTTCCTACCATCATTTTGCAACTGAGGTATGTGTGTGTGGCGGTCAATCATTTCTGTATGTTCAGAGCTTATGCTAAATTTGGCAGAAGTGTGGACCTTTTTTAAAGAATGTTTTTCTAGGAACATGAATGTGTCTATTCAGTTGGAGAGTCTCAATCTTGTCATATATTGAGATGCTACTGGCTATATGCAATTTTGTTGCTGATGTTCTTTGTTCACACTTGGTAGGTTGGTTTGGTTTTTGCTTCAGGGGCTTTGTTTGTCAATAGTGCAATCAGTCTGTCCTTGCATGAGTACAGTTATGTATTCATACATATATTGTGTGTTCATGTATCATGTATTCGACTGACATATTCTAAATTTTGCTTGCTTGATGCACAGGGTTGACATCCAGCTTAATATTATCTGGGTTAGACTGTTGAGTATACGTGAATAGAGATTGATGCATCAAAGTTGATGCAGGTGTGGCTCTTCAAGATTGCTGTGGGTCGTCTGCAGTATGAGTTTGAGCGGGTTTGTGACAGTTCTGGGGAGGACCCTACCTGTAGCAGGTCGGCTTTCTTTCATCTCTTCCACTTGGCATTCTATCTTCCTCTTTCTCTTTCCCTCTCAACACTCCCTTCTAGTCAGTCAAAAACCATGGGGTGTACCTCTACTGAAAGGTTGCTGAAAGAATGCAAACAATGTTCCATTTAGAGAACAGGAGCACTATCACTGACATTGAATTCATTATGTGAACAATGGATTTTTGGAAGATTTCAGTCTGTTTCTACAGCTTCAAAAGACCATTTAATTCCTCTACTGGGGTTGGAGTGTTCCATCTGAGAAGGTTGCTTGGGCACGCCTGTACAGACCATTGCGGGTTTTCCAGATGAAAATTACTATTTTGTTACTCTGCGACTACTATCTAGCTCAAGGGCTACCTGCAGAGTAACAGACGAGGGGTGGATGGCAGGGAATTAAGGGGAGAAGAGCAGGCATAGTGTGCTTATTTGTGGTTCTCACATTCATTTCGAGTCTTATGAATCCTGATATTTATGTTGCCTGTTGGCTATGGGAACGGTGCAGGTCAGTCAAAGGCAACAGCATTTCGGATCATCTCAACTACCTTGGTGTCTACCTTAGGACTGAAGACAATATAATGGCCACAGACACTGAATTTCTCAAAGGGAAATCTTTGCTTAATTCCAACCTGGATGTTCCCGGCAAGCCCAGGAAAGCCACAAATGGGAGCTTATTGTAGCACATGCAACGTGCTTAGGTGTTCTGCATCATGGCTGCATCATGGTTGTTCGGGCCATTATCTTGCTGGTTTATGTACTACCATCCATTTGTACAGTCAGACGTACGGTCCTATCAGACCAAAGAGAGGTCCTGAAGGTCCAGGTGCGTTCTCCGTCATTGGAAATTTATGTTGACATTTATTTACATGAAGGGTGACTGTCTGCCAACCCACACTTTGGGTAGTTGAAGAGTGACACCCACTTTACTATAGTGGGTTCAACCAGATGTGCATGACAACTACAATTTATCAAAGAGATCTGTTGCCGCTAGCTGACTGAGAACCATCCAACTTCCTGATTGCACAGGAGTCTCAACAAACCTGTCTTGAATATTACCCCCGATCACTTTGGAGTCCGGTGGGTTGGCCCCCATGAAAGCAGCATGGTGATTGTAGGCATCCATTGTTACGAAGGGTACCACATGTCCTGCGAACATTGGCCGCTTCGGAAGGGATGAGGATGCGAGGTCTGACATTAGAGTGATTTAGTGGTGACAAGTTGATGCGGTTGCTGGCAGAGTCCGGGGAATTGCTGAAGGGATGATTATTGGTTGGTGTCTCTTCAGCAGTTGAAATTGCTAATTGTCCAGGTTGGAATCCTCCCAACACATTAGCATCCCTATGGGTGTGCTTCATGGAGCACTCTACAACTAGCCAACCTAATGTTGGAAAGGGGATTCGGACATACTTGGTTACAGGACATTGAAACTGACCACGATTTTGGGTCAGCAGAAGAAGATTTCAAGCAACTTCCATTGTGAGTGGCCACTGCCCATGATAGTTTCTTATTGTTTGAGTGTTGGGAGCACCAGCACCACATTGTAGTCTGATTTACATATTTGAGATCAGCGGGTACCAATGGGCTTGGTCCTTGCTCTCTTTGATCTCTGAAATTGAAAATGGCTTTGACTGGTTTGGTTCTATACCGTCTTTTTATGTGCTAGACATGACCCAAGCTGCAAACATGAGTGGATCTGGTTGCTATGGCTCCCAATCCAAATGCTCAGAGAAAATAATTGCATAACGATTTAACATAAAGCAACTCAGATATCATCCCTGCCAAAGTATAACTCTTGCTACCTACATGTGGAAAACACACATCTCAGTAATCGTGACATGCCTGTACACAAATCTATGGGTGTCCTCCATCATCTAAGCTTTCTAGTAGTGCCTCCAAATTGCATTCAGTTTGGTGCACAATACTATGCTTGAATTCTCCGCAGAACAACAAATCTTTAGCCATCATCTCCTCTCCAAGTGGCCAACAATAGAAACTTTCTGGTCCTTACAACCACAACATCCTCCACTACTAGGGCTGTTTCAAGGAAGTCCTCAAATGTCTTACAGTAGGCAGTCTTTGTGGCTTACAAGTGCTGGAATTGTGCCTTTTGTTATAACTTTTTCTTTGGTTCAAAAGCTTCAGGGAGCGACTCTCCTAATACATTGCAGCTGTCTCAGCGCCTGCCAGCGGTGCCCCGAGTTCTGTAATCTTGATATATGGCCTAACCTGTTCTGCAGTCTGAAGTCACAGTTTCTCTTGGTCCATCCTTACCCTATTGAAAGACAGTCTATGTCGTCATGCACCGAATCCCAATGCGCTTGAAGCATTCTTTCAATGCTGTTTCTTTGTGAGAACCCACATGTATCCCACAACGCACATTCAACATTGAAAAGATCAGGTCACGAAATTGCAATTGCCCATCCTCTTCTCTCACTGCACGCTTCCTGCCATTGTCAATTTGGGATGGTGAAGCTGACGCTTTCATTCTAAGTTGTCTATGCTTGATTAACCAGATTGATTTCAGCAGGAGTACGTTGGTGGATGGGGGATCATGGGAGACCTTTCCATTGCAGGAGCACTTCAAGATGCTGACGTAAATTTATATGTTCGTTTCCTTTCCCGGAGCTGACTGCGAAATCAAAGGCCGAGCTCAAACTCAGACGACAACGATGCAAACTGCAGTGAACAGAAGAACAACCGCAGCACAGAACGCTTTTGAATGATTATAACACCAAAATATGTGTTATGAATTTTTCTACTTTGCGAAGCTTGGAATCACTCCCTCACCCACACTGCCCTTCGAAGCTACAAACCTTGCAAGAAAGTTTTTCTGCAAGATCGTCGCTACCGCTTTTGTACATTCCATCACCCGTAAAGCGTGCGGTGAGGGTGGATCGAACGCGGCCTTCAGATCTTCAATCACGTTCATGCCACATAAGAGTCGCAAATCCAACAAAGAATAACGTCTAACTCTTTCTTTACCCAGTCCACCTTTCTGCTTAAGGCTGCACTAAAAGACAAGGAGAGTTGGGTATCTGAAGTTCAGTCTCCGAAATACATATTCAGGACGCTTTGCGTCGAAAGAAGTACCATGTCAGATGCCAGTCGTGTGCAATCACTCATTCTCACTTCCTTACTGGCAGTTTAGGCTGTCCTATGGGTCCTTCCTAACCTAGACAAAAATCCTAACTTAAACTCCTCAAGTAGCTTCAATGAAACTCATCTAGAGGAGGACAGTCTTGACATGAGTTAAGAAAGAGAACTTCAGAATCTTAAAAAATATTTCTGCGGAAATTGAGCAATCTCAGGCTTTACAAATTCGACAATGCACTTCGATCCAGATGTTACACGTGAGCAATCGACATTCACTGTATTGGATATACACTTGGGCATCTACCAGAGTCAAGAATCACAAACATACATAGTTAAAGAATATCCTCACATATAGGTATCATCTCCCTCCGCTGTCTCAGATGTCCTAAGGCTCGGCAAGTTAAGAGGAGCATTGCAGTTTCATTCATGTCACTATGTCAAAAGTGTTCCTTACCTCGCAGAAGCCATTCACCATGGAGCTAAAGAAAACTCCAAAAACAGCAAATCAGCAGCTGATGCAAATGGGAGAGCTCCGACATGCTCACACCCAACAATACCACCCTGCTGCTGACTGTGCCTCCTCCAATTGCAGCTCGGCCAGGCTTCATCTCCCTCCCTGGAATGTAGTCGACATCAAGTAAAATCCACGCAAGGCAGCCCTCTGTCGGGACAGCGGGGGAAGAGGAGGAGGCAACAAGTCGCATTGCGGTGGGAAGAGTGGGGGACGATCCACGTCCTATGCAGCAGGAAGTAAGACCGAGTTGCTCGTTCTTCCCCAAAGCCTTGCTCTGCAGCATCTGGTATGGCCGCGTAAACAAAACGCACAACCCACAACTGATCTCATCACATTGTGAGCTCTGCAAGATCGCCCACAAGTCATGATCCAGGGATGGTTGCACCGCGTCATTCATGTCTGATGCCCATCGCACAGCTTCTGCTGACTAGATGATGAGGATTTCCAACAAAAGGTCTGTCTGCATGTGACAGAGAGTGGTCACGTAAAAAATGCATGCAATAGAATGCAATTGGACGAGGCAAAGGCGACCGTTAAGCTACAGGATTGGCCGCTGCTCTCATTCGGAATAGGGTTAGGAGTGGCCCTCCGATGGTTCAGGAGAGCCACTCTTCCAGTTTCTTTCTTGCAGGGGGTAGCCGTGACATCGATGAGCGAAGTGGACGTGGTAAGCGCCAAGCGGGGCTGCAGCCATGCATGGAGCATCGTAAGCATGTACCGTCGGAGGTCTGAATGCCAAGATCCAGGAAATAAGTTTGAGAGGAATTTTTTTTCACGTCAGAATCCCCTATTAGACGGGAGTCCCTTGAGTACTATGATCTCGTGCAGCTAGAGCTGAGTGGTGGACCTGGAATGAATTAGACGGAGTTGAGAAAAGGAATGTGCTTTTTCGCTGTGGCATAAAGTTTCCTATTTGTGGAAGAGTCCTTATCTGCGTATGTAGATTCACTAGCATGACTGCCTTTTCCTTTTGTTAAAAATATATGGAGTCCCTTGAGATGGCTCGATAAAAGGGTCGAAGGTAACACCCTCAAGAGTCATGTTGCGATTTTAAGGAGGACCTTTCTGTTGAAAGTATAGATATAGATTGGAGGAAGAGACCTCTTTGGAGTTTTCAGCATGACAACATTGGTGGCGCGAACAGGACGTCATCAACAACGTTACGAACTTGGATATCGCCTTGTTGCCGGGTGCGCCCTCTACGCTCTTGATCTTTACTTGTGATGGGGAATGGACAATGTTTATGTTTGTTGGAGACCACTTTAGGTTTGTACGTGACCCAACACTAACTAGTTCCAGGACGCTCAAGGGGATCAGGTCCAGAAGCTATAGTAAGCTACTCAAGCAGAGCGACCCTCCCAGCCAACAGCCTGGAGGAGATCAAGCAAGGAGATAGGCAAAGTGTCAGGTAGAGGCGGAAGATGAGATGACGCGGAGCTAGCCACATCAGCCCGATGCAAAATAGATATGGCTTGTGCTCTCTACAAAGCAACTGAAACACGTTGTCGATAATAGGCGACAAGGACGGAGGCATGTGGGATGCTAGTGGACCTGCTCTTAGCTGCATGATGTGCACATGTCCGTAGGAAATCGTCGAAGTGCCGGTGCAATGAGCCAAATATCGGCGGCGTGTAGAGTAGGACGTGAGCGTGGGTCATAGATATGGTTGCTCACGCAGTACATAACCCTGCCTCCCGAGCAATAGATGTCACCGCATCGCGAACCATATCATAAGACGCAGTGCGCTCACCACCACATGGACAGCGGAGGAGATGGATGGCAAGGTCATCGATGGGCTGAAGACAGACGCAGCGTTGAAGGCCCAAGGCCGAAGGATGAGACAAACCGAGTCGAAGGCGGAGCGCAGTAGTGAAAATAGGGGATGAGAAGTGAAAAGGTGCGATAGTGGGTCGTGCTGCCAACCATGCCCCTGCTCCGGGTCCTCTGCATGATAGAAGTCGGGCTCGATGCAACTCAGAAGAAACACTTGAGAGAATGCCGGAAAAGAAATGACGGTGTACGCGCTCGGAAATGGACTCCTGAAGATGGTCGAGGCCTTGAGCAGCCAACTGCTCAAATGGTGGTAGACATGCTCGCGCCAGTGCCGGAAGAAGATCTCGTGCAGAGCGGAGATGCTGCTGGAAGGGTAAAATGTCACTGTCGACATGTGTAACGGCGTCAATAAGGATGGGACGATGGTCACAGAGAAATCATGAAGTGAGGGCTGGCGCCACCAACGCCCAACTGTCGATGAAAGCTGACGGGGCGGTAGTGACAGTGGACAAAAGACCCCACCACCGGAAGAGACGAGCAGGGTGGCTTGCTGTCGTGGCAAAAGTCCCTGAGCACCCTCCAGAGCTCCTGGTCCTAACAATCTCCCGAAGATAGTTATCATGGTAGTATTAAACCCAGATAAGAGGTGTAGGAAATCTGGGCTGGTGGAACAGTGCGCAAGAGATATGAGTGACGCTGAAGGAAACATTTGGTCAAGATTCCATATGCTACATGTACATCTCCGAGCCTAGGAAGGAGATCGGTGTGGGTGGCATCCTGGTGGAGTGCATCGGAGTGCATCTTCCAAGAAGGACGTTGTGAATTGGGTGCCAAAAGGGACTCCCAGGATTCTGATGTCATTGGGCGGAACAATGAAGTGAGCATGGAGGACAAAATCTGCAGGGAAACCGGACGGAGACCACACCGCACATTTGCGAGGTTGCACTGAAAAGCCCACGGAGAGTTGGGTGACAAAATGATGGTAAGCTGAAAGTACCTGTGAGGCAGGGCCTACAATGTGCGTGTCGTCTGCCATCGACGGAAAAAAGACAAGATGAGTATACTTGTGCAGAAGCCGTGAGGGCGCGGACATGAGCCATGGCAAACAAAGGTCCTCGTAAAGGGTCGCCTTGGCGGGTCCCAACCTCAGACTGAAAGCACTCACCTAGGCGAGAATGATGACTGTAGTATAGGGGAGTGGTGGATGCATAGAATAATCGAACAAACGGAATGAGTTGGTGGAAATCTCCTCCGACTGAACGGAGCTCCTGAAAGATAGCCGCTCGTGACACAGTGTTGAAAGCGTTGGTGATGTCGACCTGGAGAACCACCCAATCCGGATGAAGATCAAGAGCTGCAAAATCCCCTGAACCACCGCCTCGCAACCTCCTGGAGTGGCGACCCTGAACTGGTGTGGAAAGAGGTGTCCGGAGAGGCATCTCGAAACTGAAGACAAAATGAGCAGCTGACAAGGCGGTAAAGAACCTCTCCAACTACGATAGGGCGGATGCCAGTACCTGAGGGTTTGCTCATAGCCAACAATCTGGAGGCCCCAAGGAAACGGGCCACTGGGGTAGGGATACGGCCAGCAGCAATAAAGGATCAACTCTAAAATAGCTGAGAGAAGCCACTAGCAGAGCTCGGTGGAGAGAAACAGTCGCGTAAGTGCTCATACAAGTCGAAGTCCTCGACAAAGAGCGACAAAATATCTTGAGCTGATGGGTGAAGGCTTCGAGGGCAATGACAGTATCCGGTGATGGAGGCGCTGGTGAGGAAGGTGCTAAAGCCTTGGCCGCGCGTGAATACTCGCCAACGCGGCCCAACAGACAACGTGGTGGCCGATGCTTTAAGTAGAAAGCAGCAGCTCTTGTTGGTGTACAAGGGCGAGACGGCGCTCCAAAGGAAGATCCGGAAGGCTTCCCGGAAGGATGAGCTGGCGAAGTCCGTGATGCAGGACTTGAGGATGGGGGTTAAATCGCAGTTCCACTTGCAAAATGGACTGCTCCGGTATAAGCAAAAGCGTCTCTACGTGCCGAAGGGAGGGATCAGAGATAGCCTCTTGAGAGAATGCCATGATAGCCCGCTTGCGGGCCACGGCGGAGCCAAGCGCACTGCGGTACTCTTGAAGAAAGAGTATTTCTGGCCCAAACTGAGGGATGAGGCAGAGGAGTATGTCAAGACATGCACCACATGCCAACAAAACCGGAGCGAGTACAAAAAGCAAGCGGGGCTGTTACAACCCTTACCGATTCCAGAGGGGACTTGGGAAAGCGTCTCGATGGATTTCATGACTGCTATGCCGCTGTCAAAAGGATTCGATGCAATCATGGTGGTGGTGGATAGGTTCAGTAAAATGGGTCATTTCATCCCCACCAAGGAGACGGCAACGGCACAGGAACCAGGCCGACTTTACTTCGCCCACGTCTTAAAGCATTATGGAGTCCCAAAGGATATTGTCTCGGACCGCGATCCAAAGTTTACGAGTAAATTTTGGAGGGCACTTTGGAAGAAGATGGGGACGAGGCTGAAGATGAGCACCGCCTTCCGACCTACGACCGACGGTCAAACAGAAAGAGTGAATTCCGTAGTGAAGCAGATCTTGCGGAATTACGTGTCGGCAGACCAAACAGACTGGGTGGAACACTTAGACGCAGCAGAGTTCTGTTATAATAACACAGAACACTCCGCAACGGGAGTTTCCCCTTTCGTATTGGTCTATGGAAAAGCACCTCTGGTGCCGACAAGTTGGGCCGCCCAGGACGTTGAGGAACCAGTAGCGGCGGTACTGGAAGAACGCGAGCGTTGTTGAAGCTCGCAAAGTACAACATTGCCAAAGCTAAGAAACGGTATGAAAGGCAGGCGAATCGGAAGCGGAGGGAAGTGAAGTTTGAGGCAGGCACAGAGGTCTGGTTGAACATCAAGAATTTCCTACTACCTCCGGAAGTGAGTCCGAAGTTCGTACCTCCGTATGCGGACCCTTTCGCATTCGGAAGGTTATGAATGAGGATGTGTATGAATTGGCTGCCGGCAAACAGCAAGGTGCACCCAGTATTCCATGTCTCCCTTTTGAAGCCTTACTTCAAAGATGAAGCGCGTCCGAATCGGCATCAAGTGTTGCATCCGCCACCTATGCTGTTGGATCATGAAAATGAACATGAGTACGAGGTGGAGGCAATACTTAAGTCGAGGAGGTTCAAGAACCGAGAAACGGAGTATCTCGTCAAATGGAAGGGCTATCATCAGGTGGAGGCATCTTGGGTGCGTGCCTCAGAAATAGGAAACGCATCCGAGGCGGTTGCAGCTTTCGAAGGCGACCTTAAAAGCGGAAGAAGCGTTGATGGGGACATCAACCTTGGAGCGTGGGGAGGAAATGCATGCTTAGCCCGGCTTAGCTAGCTTAGGAATCCGATTGCAAAAACTTGTATTGTACAAAACGTGCTATAAATGAAATGGCTTCCAAATGTTGTGCGTCCTATTTTGTTTGAATGGTGATGCATGGTATGGTTGGCTAGTGTGTAGAATGCATGCTAGCTTATAAAAGTGGGAGAGGTAAATTGGATTAATCGTGTGTTTGCGTAGTGCCGAAATCGGGTGACCCCCATCCAAGGGGCAAGGAAACTTGCGCCTTCTTTGGGAGTTCACGTGCTAGTGCGCACCTGGCGCGTGCACGTACTATAACTGCGCTACCGAGGGGTTTCCTTGTAGTGCGGGCTAACGCGGAAGCTACGTGCTTCCGTTCACGTACTATAATCGTGTAGCCTCGGGACAAGTCGTAGTGCGGCTTCGGCGTGTTCCCGTACCTCAGGCCATCATTCCAAGGCGGACCCAATTGTAATGATTGGGGCGCACGGTTGGTTCAAGGTTATCTTCCTAGTCAAAGAGGGTTCCAGGTGAACCCTTGCTCAAGGTGATGCCAAAAGCGGCATCATGAGCGGTCGCAAGCAATGTTGTTGCAGTAAGGCGATTCGATCCTCGGGGAGGATCGTTCCGTGGCCTTAAAGTAGGCCAAGAAGAGTGCACTGGGAGGAGCTGGAGAGGCTCCACCCTTGGCCGGGACTTGGAGGAAGTCGGCCGAACTAGCTAGTGGAGAGTAGAGTCAAGTGTGGGGTTTGGTTCTTTGCCATGGGACGCCATGGTACGGAAACAAACTCCTTGATGTGGGACGCCACAACTTGGATGTTCGTTTCTACAAATGGACAAGACGATGAGGACATCGACTCCCTGTTGGTAGGGGTGTGTGTCGCGCCCCCTTGCCTTGAGAGCAGGGGGGTCGGGACACATGAGGGGCTGCCCCTGTGGTGGGGGAAGCGGCAGCGATAGGTATGGGGGCTGAAGCACCCTTGAGTGCCCAAGGCACTCAAGGAGGCGGAGGCGCTCACTAGGTGGAGCCCCGCACACCGGTTGCGGTGGGGGTGGCTCCACAAGGGGTGGTGGTAGCTTAGTGGGACTTAGTGGGGGTGGCATAGGACTCACCATGGGGGTGGAGACCTCGTGGTGGGAGTCGTGGGGAGTCTTGGGACTCATCACGGTCAGGTGCTCCAGGTGCTCCTCCTTTGTTTTTGAATACACCAAGATGTCGTCGATGTACACGATCACAAAGTCATCCAACCACTCTTGGAAAAGGCTGTTCATCAGCGTGCTAAAAGGTCGCGGGTGCGTTGGTGAGCCCAAAAGGCATCACCAAGAACTCATACGAACCATACCTCGTCCTGCACGCGGTCTTCTCCTCATCTCCTTCCGCCACTCGAATTTGATGATTGCCGGAGCGCAGATCGATCCGGCTGAAATACTTCGCTCCTGCCAACCGATCGAAAAGGTCGTCGATCCTTGGCAAAGGGTACCAGTTTTTGATAGTCACCTTATTCAGAGCCCTGTAATCGACACACATCCGCAGCGTCCCATCCTTCTTGTCTGCAAATAGCACCGGGGCTCCGTAAGGTAACTTACTCGGATGTACCCCTTTGACATTAGATCCTTGAGCTGAGTCTTCAGCTCGACCAACTCTCTGTGGCTCAACCGGTAGGGCGCCTTGGCAGGCGGTTCCGATCCCGGTATCACCTCAATCTTGTGGTCAACTCCTCTTCGCGGTGGCAAGCCGCTTGGCAAATCCTCCGGCATCACATCATGGTATTTCTCCAAAATCCCCTTGATCCAATCTGGGCTCGGCTCTCCATCGCCTTCTCCCTTCACTTCTCTAATGTAGAGCAAAACTGGGGCTCATGTGCCTCCTCCACGGCCCACTCCCTTGCTGACAGAAGGTTATTCGCCCTCCACGGGTTTGGGCGTTTCCGAAACTCGTAAGACCTCGCCACCATTCCAACATGGCAGCGTGACTACCCTCTTGCGGCCATCTATGACCGCTCCGGATTTGCTCAAAAAGGTCATCCCCAAAATGAGATCCACTCCATCGATCTCGCAGACGGTGAAGTTCTCACGTCCCTCCCAACTCCCCAGTTGAAGAGGAACATCGAACGCCAACCTCGTTGCCAATTGCGGTTCTCCTTTTGCAGAACACACCTCAATAGAGGCCCCTACGTCAGTTGTCGGGAGTCCCAACTTTTGTGCCGTTGCCGGTGTCATAAAGGAGTGCGACGCTCCTATGTCCACCAACAACGACACGTTAGTTCCAGATATTATCCCATCCACGAACAATAAGTGACTCCCTTTACGCAATGCGCCAGTTTCCTGATACAACTCACAAGAATATTTGCCTACCTTGCAAGTCCTGGCGACCACCGCTTCCACCAAGCGACTGATGGTATCTTCCGACAGCTCCGTGGTTGCCCGAGTCATGTTCAATTGTCGGGGTTTCGTGCACTTCTTGGCCATGTGCCCGGGCTCTCCGCAATTGAAACACACTCCATCAAAGGTCGCCTTCTGTCCGCCATAAGCCGCTCCACCCACTTTTCCTTTCGAAGCACCGGGTGCCGCCTTGACGTGTGAAGGCCCTCCCTTCGATTTCCACGTGCCATTGTCGCCGCGTGGCCTATCCCACTTCTTTTCCGGTCGAAAAGAGTCACCTTCCCGCCGGGTCTTCTTGTGGTTCAGCTCCGTACGGCCTTGTCTTTCACCCCTAGGGACATCTGAGAAACATTCAGCCCTCTCAATTGCCTCGTTCAAAGTCTTAGGTGGCTTCTCCTCCAACTTCCGCCTGGCCCATGGGGCCAGTCCCGCCACAAAGTTGAAGACCATTTCCGGTTCTGCCATGTCCGCGACTTCGAGCAAAAGCACATTGAAAGCCTGGACATATCCCCAAATGTCGTCTGTTTGCTTCAAATTCCTCATCTTGTCCCGGCAAGCCAGGACGCGTTGAGGGGTACAAACTGTCTCTTCATCAATTCCTTGAACCCACTCCAGTTCAAGGTTTCCGGGCTTAGACCTCGGTCATGAAGGCGTTTCTGCCCACATTGTTGAGCATAGCCCCTCAAATAGGTGGGAGCCACTTCCACCCGATCCTCGTCACTCAACTTGGCCGCCCGGAAGTACTGCTCTAGCTCCAAGAGCCAGGTGTTGAGTGCCTTCCGATTTCGGACGCCCTCGAAGGTGCCTGGTTCTTTAGGCTTCACCTTGAACTTCGCCTTAGTGGAAGTGGCATTAGCCGCCCTCAACATGTCTTTCAGCGTCCCGCCAAACTGCGCCAATAACCCTTCCCAAAAGGCTGCCGGCATGGGAGGCATCTGTTGGTCGGTCGGAGCTCTCACGGATTCCTCGGGCTCCGACTCCTCGGATTCCTCCCGCTCTTGAGCGGCCTCGTTTTCGGAAACGTGCATCGCTCCCTCAAACGGCCACCTCGGTGACACGTCACCCCCATCGGGCTCACCAGGATCATCATCTTTTGGGCCGTTCCGCTTTCGCTTTGGCTTGCCCAACCCCATGATGAGGCCAATCCCAAGGACAATCGCGTACTGAACTCTAAGCTCTGATACCAAGTGTCGCGCACCTCACTTCAGTAAACTCCCCTTCAAGTCATAGTTACTCGCTTTGATGCGCGCCTGACTCCCAACCTGGCCGCCGGGCCAACTTGGAGCTTCGGCTGCTCACCGGGACATAACGGTCCCCCTTCGCTCCCCCACTAAACCCTCCACCTATTTGGGCCTAGTGGAATTCCCTTTGGTAGATGGCAGTCCGGAACAGCTCCCCACTCTTTGGACGCTTTCCGGCTCGCTCGCTTACTCACTAGTTTTTGGTCACCAACGGGCTTGCACCGTTCTCGGGTTACTACTTCCCATATATACTTCTGTAGCTGTCCGCGGGGGTTTCACAACCAGCCATGCCATTTTATGGCGAACCACACGAAAACCCTCGACTCCCGGTGATGAGTCGCGGTGAGTCTTGGCCCACTCACCACGGCCCCTATGGACCGTGATGAGTCCCAAGACTCCCCACGACTCCCACCACGAGGTCTCCGCCCCCATGGTGAGTCCTATGCCACCCCCGCTAAGTCCCACCAAGCTACCACCACCCCTTGTGGAGCCACCCCCCACCGCAACCCGGTGTGCGGGGCTCCACCTAGTGAGCGCCTCCGCCTCCTTGAGTGCCTTGGGCACTCAAGGGTGCTTCAGCCCCCCATACCTATCGCTGCCGCTGCCCCCACCACAGGGGCAGCCCCCTCATGTCCCGACCCCCCTGCTCTCAAGGCAAGGGGCGCGACACCACAGTGTCTGTTGAGCCCTCCCCCACTGCGCCTCTCAGGTAGGGTTCGAGGTCCCACGCCAGTCACTTCTTCTCCAGTTGTGCAGCCTGCATTGCCGACCCCATCACTCTTACCCCGACAGCATGCGCCTCTCTCATCAGACCGTACCCCATGCCCAGCTTGCGGTCATCTTTTTGCGCGCATCAGAGGGCTTGCGCGACACTAGCGCACGTGTGCGGCTCTTCATCAGTCCCACACAAATGGTACTTCTCCATTTCAGCCCAGGGATGCCTCGGCGTGAGCCTGGTCACGTGAGCGCGTGAGCGCTCACGCCACGTCACCTTGCGCCAATGCCACGTCACGGGGCTCACTCCACGTCATCACACGTGAAGGCCGCGTCACCACGCGCCCAGAAAGAAGTGGAGTGTATTCCCGCGGATTGGCACCCTTTACCGCGGAAACAAGCTGGACGACATAATAAAAGTCATTGAATAAGGATGGATGAATGTCAGTTGGATGATAAACAGATGGATGAGTGTGAAAAATGAATGTAGATGGATGAATGAGGGATGGATAAGAGTAAAATGGATGAATGTATAATGGATGTCGAGCAATGACAAAAATTCATGAGGAAGATGCATGACCAAAACTTTTGACGAATGCACAACGTATATGAAATGAGTGTGGAAGGTTTGTGGGGTGGATTAAAGAGTACAGAGGATGAATGTACAATGGATGTTGAACAAAGGAAAACATTCATGAATGGAGCACGCATGAATACACTGTAGATGAATGCACAATGGATATGAGAAGAGTCAGGGAGGTTTGTGAGATGGATTCATACATATTGCAATTTAAATGAAAGTTGATTATGTGTTTATTATTTGTTCTAAAGGAACAACTACGGTGGAGGAAGGGGATTCAATGTTTTCCAGATAGTATGAAAATGAATATTAAAAGAATATAGTTCAGTCTGACTCAGAGTTAGTACAATGTATCCCCGCTTCCTCTGCATCTAAGTCTAAGTATTTTAAAACACGATCCACGCTGGATACACCTACGGCTGGGCAGTAAAAAGTCAGGGGATAGGGACTCGGCCGCGTGAAGTGCCATTGCTTCGGCATAAACAGGAAGCAGAAAATTGGAAAGGGGGCTGTCGAAAACAGACTCGCCAGAAATGACTGTATCTCCTGAAGATCCACCGCTGCCTTTCCTGAAAGACAGCATGAAAAAGTTATTACTGTAACTTTGATGTTATTGAGAAATTGAGTATGGCTCCCAAAGAGGGTTTAGCACTTACTCACATGAAAAGTCGTTGTCGACCTTGTCGTGCGCATACGTATCGCTACACAACTACATCGCTGTACAAAACCACACAACACATGTGCACACCACACACTAGTATACCACTAGTCCACCACTAGTCCAACCACTAGGCTACAACTAGTCAGTCACTAGGCTGCCACTATGTTGCCCACTATGGCAGTCACTAGTCCACACAATGATAAAGAAGAAGAATACAAGCACGAGCTCACAAATCTGAAGCATAAACTCATGCATATATAACCTCATCACAGAGTGCATCAAATAGTTGGCCCAATGCAGTGGCGGATGCAGGGGGCATAGTGGAGCTTTCCGCCCTCATTCTGCAAGTGGATCCTCAGCCTCCACATGCCCTTTTGGAAGCAGCAGCACTGGTGCTTTCCAATGTGCTCCGTTTCAGCTCACAGTATTATCTCAAAGTACCAGTTGCGGTGCTTGTGAAGTTGCTGCGCCCAACCTATGAGGCAACAGTGGTGGTGGCACTGAGTGCACTGCTAGTTCTGGAGAGGGATAATGCATCTAGTGCTGAAGGCATGGCTGAGACAGGTGCAGTGGAGGCACTGTTGGAGCTACTACGGTGCCATCAGTGCGAGGAAACTGCGGCACGCCTTGTGGAGGCCTTGTTCAATAACGTCAAAGTTCGTGACATGAAGGTGGCCAAACTTGCCATTGCATCTTTGTCACAGTACTTGCTCGACCCACAGACACGAATGCAGCCAGCAAGGCTGTTGGCAGCATTGGCATTAGGGGATCTGTTTCAGCATCAGGGCCTGTCTCGCAGTAGTGATGCAGTGTCAGCCTGTCGTGCTTTGGTGAGCTTGTTGGAGGATCAACCAAAATGAAGATGGTGGCCGTGTGCGCACTGCAGAACTTGGTGTGCAACAGCCGGTCCAACAAGCGTGCAGTGGCTGAGGCTGGGTATTCAGGTGGTACAAGAGCTCCTGGCCTCAAGCAATTCGGAAACTGTAGGGCAAGCTGCTACATTGATCAAGCTTGTCTTTTCAAACCATACCATTCAAGAGTATGCCTCGAGTGAAATTTCGGGCTCTATCGATTTCATCTTTGGCAATGGCCGCTCCCTATACAGAGGATGCAAGCTGCACGCAGTGGCGGATACCTTCGATTCACTGACTACACAGAAGAAGAACGAATCTCGCATGGACACTGGTTTTTCTTTCGTGGATTGCTTTGTTTTTGAACTGGCCTGGAGCACTTGTTTTGAAGAACCCATGCACTCCACCAGCCTGCGTAATGCCTCACGATGTGCGCTCATATCTTTGCTACCAAATCCTTCACCTTCTTCTCCCCTTCTGAAGGCCTCCTGTGCCTCTTGAAACAGGCGTCTTGGACGTTGTTGGCAGCTTCACTTGCCTTCTCCTGAATGGTTTGCGCAGCGTCTGATATGGTGGAATGGAAATCCTTGCTAGCAGAGTCGGTGGAGTTCTTGGCCTTACCAACGTTACTCTCAGCACCCTTCTTGGCATCGGATGTGGAGCCAAGGACAGCTTCTTTTAGATTCTCAGCCTGCTGTCGGATAGTCGAGCCAAGATTCTCTACCTGGTTGGTACCATCCTCCAGCTTTCTCTTGTTGGTGCGGGCAACAGAATCAGCTCGATTCTTCAGGTCAGCTGATGCCTTCCCTGCCTACGGCGGTGCACGGCTCTCATCCAGCCAAGCAGTCAGCAGCGCAGCCTACACACCCCACTCTTAGATATAACCACAGGTTGACAAAAATCGCAGCAGCATCTCAAGCCTCCTGTTCTGATCCCTGTGACCAAGCTATATTACAATAGTGCTTAACAAAAACAAAAACATCATATCTAGCTTAGCACTGGAAAACTAGATAGAGTCATCTCTCTCGAGTGATAAGAAAGCTAAATGACATACACTCTCAACACAAGAAACATGAAATCCATCGCTATCACTCGTTAAGATAATAGTCGAGCCAGGGGCACCCCAAGCTATGGGGACTCCACCCCACAACAACCTATACTCCCATCATAAGCACACTCAGTCCTAAACGATGCAGGAGCTCGGTCGCGTAGGCTCAACTCGAGAGAGATGAGCTACGCGACTGCCGCTCTCGTGAAGATAAGACGGGTTAGGTGTCAAACTAAACTTGACACCTGATTTAACACTTGACCTAAATCCAAGTGTTAAATACAAATAACTAGCTTTATTCTAGCTAGTTTCACACTGTGCTTATTTAACTTGACAGTCAGAATTGCAAATAAGATACTCATCACATACTTGAAGAAAAGAAAACGGTTGAATACACACCTGACTCCAAAATGTAGCCTTGTGGAGCCAGTTATCAAACACCAAATCACTGATTCCTTCCACCTTTGTGCCAGGCTGTATGGTGCTCTTTGGGAACCGATTCAAGTCCTTTACTGTTTGATCTGAGTTCCATATCTCTAGCCACCTTATTTTTGTTTGTGGGTCGACCATCGATATGGCCAGCCGGTGCAATTGGATCTGTCTATCCAGTTGGACTCTAAGTTGCTTTCCGAAGGCGGACATCAATTTGGTTCTTCGCATTTCAAACTCCTTCTTTATTGCAGCTTCCACACCCTTTGATGTCATTAGTTCCTCTGGTGTAGTGCGGTAATATTCGGATTTTCCCTTCTCAGCTGCCTCTGCCAGTTCTTGCTGCATTGATTCAAGTAGTGATTAGCACCAAAGGGACTACAAACATGTATTCGAAAAGTAAACTGAGTACAGACTCGGGCTTACCGCATACATGTACTCCAGAAACGCCTCTCGTGTCAAAGAATACCAAGTGCCTGCAGCTCTTCCCGTTTCGCACTTCTTGATTATATTGGGTGGAAGTACTGTCCGAAAATCATCCAGCTTCATCAGACCAATCCTCTGAATTCGGAATAGTGTGTGGACCAAGCTTGTTGTCACATGCGATTTCTTTGTCGATCTGCAAAAACATTGGAAACATTGCATTCCTTAACACTGTTTTTTGGGGATTAATAAGACACTACAGAGGGAATGAAATCTCCTGGATGACTTACTTGTTCACGTCGTGCATAGCTGTAAGAAGCCTAGCGATGTCGTTTCCAGGATCCAAAACCATTGCCTCCACAGCAACATGCTTGTCTTTGTCTTTCGCATGGTGTTTCTGAATGTATCCCATCCATGCCAGCAATCGGTGGTTGCCGTCCCAGACGTAGAACATGTGGTTGAAGAATTGCTGGGTCTTCTTTCCCATCATGAGGCCCAGCTCGAACTCCTCATTGGCATCTTTCCAGCACTCATCCCAGTTATCACTGATCTCTGGAGACACTAATGTGCTTTTCCCATTTATATCCGTCAGTGACACATAAAAAACTTGTGCACCAAGTCTATATCCATGCACAAAATCACTCTCCAATTTTGTTATGTCATGGGAAAGAGGTGGACACAACAGGCATAGATATCATCCGGCACAGAGGGATGTCCAGACGCCCTCCAGATACGAGCATGTCCCTTATAACCTCCTGAGAGTTTACCTTCTGGAATGACATGAGTTCTTTCACCTTGTCAAGGTAGTGCACTTCAGATTCATCTGCTTCATCTGTATTCTCTGAGCTTTTTCCGGACTCGTCCCCATCTCCAGATCCTTTCCTCTCTGATCCTGTAGGCTTGGACCTCACAGTTTTCTGCACGATGCCATTCAATTCTGACTGAGTAATTTGCAAATAGTGAACGGCGGTAACGACCATCACTCTGTCTCCAAGAAACTCACTATGAATGGTGTGAAACAATTCAGCACAATCTACACAAGCAAAGCTGATCCTACCGTATTCAAAACAAAAGCGAGAGCGATAGCGAACGGCGTTAACGACAATCACAAAAGATAAGGACCTGCCGGATCGGTGTTGTGTAATGACATCTATGTGTAAGTGATTGGCGGCAACGACATTCAGTATAGTTTAGGGCGGACAGTAAGTGCAGATTATTCAGATTGACTCCATTGTGATTACCGTCGCCAGCATGGGAAGAGGAAGGACTGCTTGAAAGGCAATCAGACAGACTGTATGATCTGAACAACGATGATTGATGGTACCGTCAGTCACCCACTCATTGTGCGGTAAACCCTTAGCAGAGGAGTAAAAGCAAATCACCGTTGTGATGGTCGGTAGCGACAATCCCTGTCTGGGACATTCCACTCAATCTCTACGCAGATCTTCAACAATGAAATGTAAGTTAGAGAAAACTTACTGGCGCCTTCTTAGGTTTTGAAATTGGATCCCCTTCTGCAGCTTTCCTCTTCCCTCTCACATCTGCTGGAATTTCTGTCTGCTCTAGGGTTTCTGGACCTTCTCCCGGTTCGGCGTTCCTCGTGCTTCCACCTCCTTCAGTGTCCCTGCGAGTCATCTCTGCATCCACAGGCTGGCGCACTCTTATCGCCGACTGTGTCACAGCGCTGCCTCAGTCTCCGTCTGCTCTTGTGAATCAGTCTCCGCGTTCACCTACTGCCTTGGCCCTGTGTTCTCCAACAAACGACGCCTCGTCATTTGCTCTCTTGCTCTGCGTCTCTCTCTAAGGGAAGTAAAATAAAGAGACTTTCTTCTCTTTCGTATTGTAGAAGGAACCCTCTCCAGCTTGACTACCACTCTCTCTCTAAGCGCGAAAAGTAGAAAAACGCAGTGACTCCCGATTTCTTGCGGGATTGCCTGCGTTGTTGCTTGTCTCTAGAAGCATCGATTCCCTCTCGCGTGACCGTTACACATAGTCGTTCCCTTATTAGTGCACATGCCAGCAATTGGTGTACAGCTGTTCGTATTCAGTTATGGATGTCTGACGTGTGTCGCCCAAAAAAACGGCGTGTTCTTTATTAGAACGGTTTCAATATTTAAAAATAACAGCGAATCCCAGAAATCTTGGCGCACAGTCTTACACAAATAAATGTAAATGAACGAGAGTTTGATGACAAATTTTGGAATATCATACACGGTCATCCTTGTTAGCCAAACCCCACATTCGTTTCACATTTGGAACTTTCCAGGTGCGCATGATCATTGGTAGTAGTATAAAGATACATTTACTTAATCAGCAATCCCATCCTCAGATCCTGTGGCATGCTTCCAAGAAGTCGGCTTTGTTATTGGGTTTATTGATGAGGTTCTGATTAACGGTTTAACAGCTGTCGACACTGCTCCTAGGGATACTCTGATCACTGGGCCCCAAGAAAAATAATTAAAATGGATGGCTGCATATCTGGAAAGAATAACATAATATGCACAGTCGTTGTCTGAGCTTCCTCCGCCATATTCTCTGCTCATTCTTCAACTGTGTTCTGGAGACATCAGTAAACCGATTTACACTAGATCTGCGATAGCAAGGTATAAACGTACGCGAGGAAGGAAGATGGCTTCCTCTGAAGCGGAGTTCTTCTCTGACAACAAACCAGTGCCGTTCTCCCAGGAAGTCCTTGACAATGGATTTGCAATTGTTCTGGAACATCTCTTGGCTACCCGTTTTCAGCTGCAGAATGGCTCCATCTTTTTGGAGAAAGAGGTGTACGATCTTAAAGGGAAGTTGTTGAAATATTCTTTCCAAAACCGTGATGAGACGGCTCAAAATATCAGCCAATGGAGAGTGCGTCCTGGTCGATACAGAGTACTTGAGAGCCTCGGCAAAAGTCCCTTGGGTCATATGTGACGCCCGGGACTGCTGCTTCGGTCGTTGAAGACAAGAGGGAGGTGGTGGTGAAAAAGAACAGACGTCCTCCACTCCAATCGTTGAGCTTGATTCTTCCGATGATGAATAAGTGAAATTCCAAATCCAGTCCTTCCTACTGTGGTTGGAGAAGCTGATGAAGAAGAGATTTGTAGTGTTATTCCAAAATTGCGGGCGATGGGAGGAATGGCTGGATTCAAAAGTGAGTTGCGGGGAATTGATTGGGAATTTGAAGCAGGTGCCTGTGAAGTTCTTGCTGGAGACTTTTGATGGCGATATCCTATTCGAGCTGCCTCCTCCTCCGCGAGTTGGAGTGTGTAACAATCATGATGCATGGAATGGACAAGAAACACGACGGGCACCCGTGGTGCAGAACAAAAACATCCAATATTCAGAATGATGACAAGCTTGTTTTCAGGAGGACAGTTTGCAATGGACACCTTAGGTGTGATAATTTGAATTGCAGACATTTTCTTCAGTCTGGGATTCATAATCAAAGCGAATGGGAGGGTCTGGCGGAAAATCCATTTCAGCCTGGGACTGCCCCTCCACCAGCAAACACTTTCAAGTGCAAATTCTGCAAACTTGTGCCATCCTGCTTGGCGCTCTGCGGAGCAAGAATGTACTATGTTGTCCACCGTTTGAAAACAATGACAAGAGCTTGTGTGCATTTCGGATTCCATAACCATCCTGTCTCGAAGGGGGATTACAGGGAGAGTGTTGAGACCGTATCGAGGTTGATTAGACAGGAGTTCGGGAGAAACCCATCCGCAACAACATCTGCAATTGCTCTTGGCGCAAGCAAGTCCTTCTTGGAAAGCCATATTTTGAGTGAAGGGGATTCTGCGGGGACTAAACTTGACGGTGCAGCATTGGACCTGGTCATGGATCATTTCTCCACTTTAAGTTCACCTAACATTCGGCATCAGATCAATGCATTGAGAATGGGCTCTGGGATCAGAGGCTACATAGACAACATTTTGGAATTGAAACGAGTGAGCAAGTACGATTACATCCAGGACAATGTATTCCCAGGTCAAGGTGCCATCAAAGTTTTTTGATCATGTGAAACGAATGAAGGATTGGACAACAATGGCTTGTCATGTCTACGATCCAGTGTACCAACGAGTTATGACAATTGCAGTTTGTGACATGCAATCCGAGGATACGGAATCCCAGAAGCTCATGTGGAATTCCCTGATACGTGTCATGGGCTGCCATCTCCAAATTTCGCAGGTTTCATGGCGGATAGTGCTCAAGCAAATTTCAATGCTGTTCGTATTGTCTTCGGATCGGGCGACCCAAAAGTGCCTATGCCAGGAAGAGAGCGTACATGTCTATTCCATTGGACACAATCTCTGGAAAAACATACAAAGTCGGACATCAAACTAGAGATGCAGACTCAGCACCGTAAATTGTGCAAAGAGTACAAAGATGCTAGAACAATGAAGGAGGCGGACACTTTGTTCCAGACAATTCGTGCCTGGTGGTTCTCTTCTGGAGCTGCATCACTTGAGAGTATGAGAGCATTGGAAGATTGGCTGGCGTTTTGGCACTTCCGGTATAGACAGTGGGGAGCAGCCATGCCATTGGTACGAGGCTTATATTTATTGCTTTATTCATACATTGCTTTCCATTTTATTGTGTCCTCGCTTTCTTTATGTTGTTTTCTGTTCACTGTTTTGAAGTGTGGTTCTGCACTTTGCAGAACATGTCCATTGAGGAAATGGCGGACATGCCATCTTGCAATTTGGCAGAAACTGTGCACAACGCATGGTTGCAGCAGTCTGGGAAACAAGGTCGGGGATTTGTATGTGGCAACAACAGACGATTTGATACGTGCCTTGCAACAACAAACCCGATACCGTGATTTCTTACGAGGTGGGGTTGGTGGCAAGGGTCCGGACAAATGGGAGTTGATGTTGCGTGCTGCAAACAGATCTGGGGATCCAATCAAGATAGCACGGGCGGTGAGCATGTATACCCAGGGAACGCCACTTGTTTCTAGAGTTCCACATCTTGAAGGGGAGGAGAGATTCGGCTCCTGTAAGAGGAAATTGAACACTCCACCTGGTTCGGATTCAGATTCCCACAGGGCAGACCGTGATAACTTCTCGAAGCCTCGTGTTTCCCTGCATGACAGCTCCATGTCCGGAACCTCCATTGTGGAGGAACCTCCAACACGACGGCAAGCTCCAGCATCAAACAGTGCCACTGAAATGGTGCAGGAGAGAAACAACCCCCTTGATGTGCTTGAGTCCGCATGCCCCGACCACGTTTGGCACATAGAACGCACAAGTGTAGGGTCTCGTGTGAAATGTACAGCGATCAGGGCAACTAATTTCGAGAAGTGCACTTCATCTATATCCAGAGGTGGTGCCCGAACTCCTGCTCCGACTTTCACGGGCTTGATGCGTCCATACGGTCAACCAGAAGCCAAGAACCACAAGTTCTGGTTCTGCGCAGATGATTGTGCCAGATGTGTGCATGGAACTGTGCGTCCTTCCGTAGTGATGAAGCCATATCCTCCAACCGTTTGGCCCGTGAAGGTGGAACACATCTCAGCTTTCAGGAGATTGAAATGCTGGAGGAGGCAGGTTTTTCCCTTGCGAGACAACCCCAACTCCATGCATGTGCTACTACTTCTGCATCCTCCGGGTCCCCCCGACAAATCCTGACTTGTGCCAACCAAACGAGATGGAAAGCTCGTTCGGCGTTTCCTCCAACCGCTGAACACTTTGGCAAAGTGGAGTCCGCAAGAATGCTCCAAGCTCGTGTTGGAAGCACCACGGAAGTATCACATCCAGGATATGGTCGGGTATTCACAATCATCACTTCCACATCTGCTGTTCATGACAGGACCTACGACATCACGGTTTCCAATTTCCCCAATTGCACATGTCCTGATTTTGTGAATATGCTATCAACCAGTTTGGGCAAGAGAGGTAAATTCATACCCTGCAAACATTTGTATTTCATATTTTTGAAGATGATGGTTTGCGATCCCAAACGTGACAACTTCATTCACCAGGCCACTATGAGTTTCAACGAGGTCGATACTCTATTACAGCGGGATACAACACATGGTAGCATCAACTATGCAATGTGGTATGTGGACGACCATGATTTGAAATGTGTAATTCACATCAATTCGTCGGCGGTGCAATGATATGGCCTCCAACTATACGGAGTGAGCTCTGAGTGACAACTTTTAGGTAGTGCACATTTGTCGTGCACTACAATCATCTTTTGAAGATGATCCTAACTCTCATTGTTATTTGAGGAGGGAGGAAGGTCTTCCCGTGGCAGCCTTTATGGCGCACACTTTGTGAGGATATTTTTTCGTCCTCGTAATTGTAAAAGTGAAACAAGCATTTGTAATTGCACAATGTTGGATGCTGCAATTGTAGGCCTCAACGCTCGTCTTGATTCTATTTAGGCAAGATTCCCTGCATTAATTCCACGGTCATAGGACCATCCTCGGTTATAGGCGGCGCATGTTAATGCTGACGTGGCAGATGACGGACAGTGCCACGTCATCATTTACCGCCACATCAGCATGCTGACATGACGCTCACGCCACGTCAGCGTGTGTGCAGGCTCACGCCACGTCAGCTGGCGTGAGCGTACGCTCTCACGCGCAACGCTCACGCCATTGCGTCGTTGATTTCAGCCCAATGTCTTGCACGCGCCACCTCTTGCCTCTGCATGGCATTGGCTTTCAGCGCTAGATGTTCTGGGCGCATTTCAGCTAGGACTGCCAAGGCCCCGTCTTTATACAAGAATTCCGGTGGCACTGCGTCATGAGGTCCAACTGGCACTCCGTCTGCCCTTAGACATTCTGGCTCGTGATCCTGATGATATACCAGCATGGTATCTTTTCTTGTTATTTTTTAGTGGTGTTTGGTTTTGCCCCCTCGTGGCGGTCAGTCAGGGCACAGAGAGACGCGCATTCGTCTTCGCCATTTTTTATCTGGAGATTGGGAGAGTCTGCAAGATGAGCATCAATTACGGGCACTAGCCCTTGCGGCACGCGCCCCTCCCGCTTCCTCCACGCAGCCACCCTCATCGGCCCACATGTGACTTCGTCATAGTCTCATGTTAGGCCGCGTTGGCGAGTATTCACGCGCGGCCAAGGCTTTAGCACCTTCCTCACCAGCGCCTCCATCACCGGATACTGTCACTGCCCTCGAAGCCCTTCACCCATCAGCTCAGGATATTTTGTCGCTCTTTGTCGGGACTTCTTGTATGAGCACTTACGCGACTGTTTCTCTCCACCGACTCTGCTAGTGGCTTCTCTCAGCTATTTCAGAGTTGATCCTTTATTGCTGCTGGCCGTATCCCTGCCCCAGTGGCCCGTTTCCTTGGGGCCTCCAGATTGTTGGCTATGAGCAAACCCTCAGGTACTGGCATCCGCCCTATCGTAGTTGGAGAGGTTCTTTACCGCCTTGTCAGCTGCTCATTTGTCTTCAGTTTCGAGATGCCTTCTCCGGACACCTCTTTCCACACCAGTTCAGGGTCGCCACTCCAGGAGGTTGCGAGGCGGTGGTTCAGGGGATTTGTGCAGCTCTTGATCTTCATCCGGATTGGGTGGTTCTCCAGGTCGACATCACCAACGCTTTCAACACTGTGTCACGAGCGGCTATCTTTCAGGAGCTCCGTTCAGTCGGAGGAGATTTCCACCAGCTCATTCCGTTTGTTCGATTACTCTATGCATCCACCACTCCCCTATACTACAGTCATCATTCTCGCCTAGGTGAGTGTTCAGTCTGAGGTTGGGACCCGCCAAGGCGACCCTTTACGAGGACCTTTGTTTGCCATGGCTCATGTCCGCGCCCTCACGGCTTCTGCACAAGTATACTCATCTTGTCTTTTTCCGTCGATGGCAGACGACACGCACATTGTAGGCCCTGCCTCACAGGTACTTTCAGCTTACCATCATTTTGTCACCCAACTCTCTGCCGTGGGCTTTTCAGTGCAACCTCGCAAATGTGCGGTGTGGTCTCCGTCCGGTTTCCCTGCAGATTTTGTCCTCCATGCTCACTTCATTGTTCCGCCCAATGACATCAGAATCCTGGGAGTCCCTTTTGGCACCCAATTCACAACGTCCTTCTTGGAAGATGCACTCCGATGCACTCCACCAGGATGCCACCCACACCGATCTCCTTCCTAGGCTCGGAGATGTACATGTAGCATATGGAATCTTGACCAAATGTTTCCTTCAGCGTCACTCATATCTCTTGCGCACTGTTCCACCCAGCCCAGATTTCCTACACCTCTTATCTGGGTTTAATACTACCATGATAACTATCTTCGGGAGATTGTTAGGACCAGGAGCTCTGGAGGGTGCTCAGGGACTTTTGCCACGACAGCAAGCCACCCTGCCGTCTCTTCGGTGGTGTGGGTCTTTTGTCCACTGTCACTACCGCCCCGTCAGCTTTCATCGACAGTTGGGCGTTGGTGGCGCCAGCCCTCGCTTCATGATTTCTCTGTGACCATCGTCCCATCCTTATGGACGCCGTTACACATGTCGACAGTGACATTTTACCCTTCCAGCAGCATCTCCGCTCTGCACGAGATCTTCTTCCGGCACTGGCGCGAGCATGTCTACCACCATTTGAGCAGTTGGCTGCTCAAGGCCTCGACCATCTTCACGAGTCCATTTCCGAGCGTACACCGTCATTTCTTTTCCGGCATGCTCTCAAGTGCTTCTTCTGAGTTGCATCGAGCCCGACTTCTATCATGCGCAGGACCCGGAGCAGGGGCATGGTTGGCAGCACGACCCACTATCGCACCTTTTCATCTCATCCCCTATTTTCACTACTGCGCTCCGCCTTCGACTCGGTTTGTCTCATCCTTCGGCTTGGGCCTTCAACGCTGCGTCTGTCTTCAGCCATCGATGACCTTGCCATCCATCTCCTCCGCTGTCCATGAGCGCACTGCGTCTTATGATATGGTTCGCGATGCGGTGACATCTATTGCTCGGGAGGCATGTACTGCGTGAGCAACCATATCTATGACCCACGCTCACGAATTTTTTTCGACGATTTCCTTGTGTGCAGCTTCCACTGACCATTTCATCCATATCTGCAAAGCGCGGACATATCTCCTTGCTTGATCTCCTCCAGGCTGTTGGCTGGGAGGGTCGCTCTGCTTGAGTAGCTTACTATAGCTTCTGGACCTGATCCCCTTGAGCGTCCTGGAACTAGTTAGTGTTGGGTCACGTACAAACCTAAAGTGGTCTCCAACAAACATAAACATTGTCCATTCCCCATCACAAGTAAAGATCAAGAGCGTAGAGGGCGCACCGGCAACAAGGCGATATCCAAGTTCGTAACGCTGTTGATGACGTCCTGTTCGCGCCACCAATGTTGTCATGCTGAAAACTCCAGAGAGGTCTCTTCCTCCAATCTATATCTATACTTTCAACAGAAAGGTCCTCCTTAAAATCGCAACATGACTCTTGAGGGTGTTACCTTCGACCCTTTTATCGAGTCGCCATCTCAAGGGACTCCATATATTTTTAACAAAAGGAAAAGGCAGTCATGCTAGTGAATCTACATACGCATAAGGACTCTTCCACAAATAGGAAACTTTATGCCACAGCGAAAAAGCACATTCCTTTCTCAACTCCGTCTAATTCATTCCAGGTCCACCACTCAGCTCTAGCTGCACGAGATCATAGTACTCAAGGGACTCCCGTCTAATAGGGGATTCTGACGTGAAAAAAAATTCCTCTCAAACTTATTTCCTGGATCTTGGCATTCAGACCTCCGACGGTACATGCTTACGATGCTCCATGCATGGCTGCAGCCCCGCTTGGCGCTTACCACGTCCACTTCGCTCATCGATGTCACGGCTACCCCCTGCAAGAAAGAAACTGGAAGAGTGGCTCTCCTGAACCATCGGAGGGCCACTCCTAACCCTATTCCGAATGAGAGCAGCGGCCAATCCTGTAGCTTAACGGTCGCCTTTGCCTCGTCCAATTGCATTCTATTGCATGCATTTTTTACGTGACCACTCTCTGTCACATGCAGACAGACCTTTTGTTGGAAATCCTCATCATCTAGTCAGCAGAAGCTGTGCGATGGGCATCAGACATGAATGACGCGGTGCAACCATCCCTGGATCATGACTTGTGGGCGATCTTGCAGAGCTCACAATGTGATGAGATCAGTTGTGGGTTGTGCGTTTTGTTTACGCGGCCATACCAGATGCTGCAGAGCAAGGCTTTGGGGAAGAACGAGCAACTCAGGTCTTACTTCCTGCTGCATAGGACGTGGATCGTCCCCCACTCTTCCCACCGCAATGCGACTTGTTGCCTCCTCCTCTTCCCCCGCTGTCCCGACAGAGGGCTGCCTTTGCGTGGATTTTACTTGATGTCGACTACATTCCAGGGAGGGAGATGAAGCCTGGCCGAGCTGCAATTGGAGGAGGCACAGTCAGCAGCAGGGTGGTATTGTTGGGTGTGAGCATGTCGGAGCTCTCCCATTTGCATCAGCTGCTGATTTGCTGTTTTTGGAGTTTTCTTTAGCTTCATGGTGAATGGCGTCTGCGAGGTAAGGAACACTTTTGACATAGTGACATGAATGAAACTGCAATGCTCCTCTTAACTTGCCGAGCCTTAGGACATCTGAGACAGCGGAGGGAGATGATACCTATATGTGAGGATATTCCTTAACTATGTATGTTTGTGATTCTTGACTCTGGTAGATGCCCAAGTGTATATCCAATACAGTGAATGTCGATTGCTCACGTGTAACATCTGGATCGAAGTGCATTGTCGAATTTGTAAAGCCTGAGATTGCTCAATTTCCGCAGAATATTTTTAAGATTCTGAAGTTCTCTTTCTTTAACTCATGTCAAGACTGTCCTCCTCTAGATGAGTTTCATTGAAGCTACTTGAGGAGTTTAAGTTAGGATTTGTCTAGGTACTTAGGAAGGACCCGACAGCCTAAACTGACCACCCTCACCGCACGCTTTACGGGTGATGGAATGTACAAAAGCGGTAGCGACGATCTTGCAGAAAAACTTTCTTGCAAGGTTTGTAGCTTCGAAGGGCAGTGTGGGTGAGGGAGTGATTCCAAGCTTCGCAAGTAGAAAAATTCATAACACATATTTTGGTGTTATAATCATTCAAAAGCGTTCTGTGCTGCGTTGTTCTTCTGTTCACTGCAGTTTGCATCGTTGTCGTCTGAGTTTGAGCTCGGCCTTTGATTTCGCAGTCAGCTCCCGGGAAAGGAAACGAACATATAAATTTACGTCAGCATCTTGAAGTGCTCCTGCAATGGGAAAGGTCTCCCATGATCCCCATCCACCAACGTACTCCTGCTGAAATCAATCTGGTTAATCAAGCATAGACAACTTAGAATGAAAGCGTCAGCTTCACCATCCCAAATTGACAATGGCAGGAAGCGTGCAGTGAGAGAAGAGGATGGCAATTGCAATTTCGTGACCTGATCTTTTCAATGTTGAATGTGCGTTGTGGGATACATGTGGGTTCTCACAAAGAAACAGCATTGAAAGAATGCTTCAAGCGCATTGGGATTCGGTGCATGACGACATAGACTGTCTTTCAATAGAGGGTAAGGATGGACCAAGAGAAACTGTGACTTCAGACTGCAGAACAGGTTAGGCCATATATCAAGATTACAGAACTCGGGCACCGCTGGCAGGCGCTGAGACAGCTGCAATGTATTAGGAGAGTCGCTCCCTGAAGCTTTTGAACCAAAGAAAAAGTTATAACAAAAGGCACAATTCCAGCACTTGTAAGCCACAAAGACTGCCTACTGTAAGACATTTGAGGACTTCCTTGAAACAGCCCTAGTAGTGGAGGATGTTGTGGTTGTAAGGACCAGAAAGTTTCTATTGTTGGCCACTTGGAGAGGAGATGATGGCTAAAGATTTGTTGTTCTGCGGAGAATTCAAGCATAGTATTGTGCACCAAACTGAATGCAATTTGGAGGCACTACTAGAAAGCTTAGATGATGGAGGACACCCATAGATTTGTGTACAGGCATGTCACGATTACTGAGATGTGTGTTTTCCACATGTAGGTAGCAAGAGTTTATACTTTGGCAGGGATGATATCTGAGTTGCTTTATGTTAAATCGTTATGCAATTATTTTCTCTGAGCATTTGGATTGGGAGCCATAGCAACCAAGATCCACTCATGTTTGCAGCTTGGGTCATGTCTAGCACATAAAAAGACGGTATAGAACCAAACCAGTCAAAGCCATTTTCAATTTCAGAGATCAAAGAGAGCAAGGACCAAGCCCATTGGTACCCGCTGATCTCAAATATGTAAATCAGACTACAATGTGGTGCTGGTGCTCCCAACACTCAAACAATAAGAAACTATCATGGGCAGTGGCCACTCACAATGGAAGTTGCTTGAAATCTTCTTCTGCTGACCCAAAATCGTGGTCAGTTTCAATGGCCTGTAACCAAGTATGTCCGAATCCCCTTTCCAACATTAGGTTGGCTAGTTGTAGAGTGCTCCATGAAGCACACCCATAGGGATGCTAATGTGTTGGGAGGATTCCAACCTGGACAATTAGCAATTTCAACTGCTGAAGAGACACCAACCAATAATCATCCCTTCATCAATTCCCCGGACTCTGCCAGCAACCGCATCAACTTGTCACCACTAAATCACTCTAATGTCAGACCTCGCATCCTCATCCCTTCCGAAGCGGCCAATGTTCGCAGGACATGTGGTACCCTTCGTAACAATGGATGCCTACAATCACCATGCTGCTTTCATGGGGGCCAACCCACCGGACTCCAAAGTGATCGGGGGTAATTTCAAGACAGGTTTGTTGAGACTCCTGTGCAATCAGGAAGTTGGATGGTTCTCAGTCAGCTAGCGGCAACAGATCTCTTTGATAAATTGTAGTTGTCATGCACATCTGGTTGAACCCACTATAGTAAAGTGGGTGTCACTCTTCAACTACCCAAAGTGTGGGTTGGCAGACAGTCACCCTTCATAAATAAATGTCAACATAAAATTTCCAATGACGGAGAACGCACCTGGACCTTCAGGACCTCTCTTTGGTCTGATAGGACCGTACGTCTGACTGTACAAATGGATGGTAGTACATAACCAGCAAGATAATGGCCCGAACAACCATGATGCAGCCATGATGCAGAACACCTAAGCACGTTGCATGTGCTACAATAAGCTCCCATTTGTGGCTTTCCTGGGCTTGCCGGGAACATCCAGGTTGGAATTAAGCAAAGATTTCCCTTTGAGAAATTCAGTGTCTGTGGCCATTATATTGTCTTCAGTCCTAAGGTAGACACCAAGGTAGTTGAGATGATCCGAAATGCTGTTGCCTTTGACTGACCTGCACCGTTCCCATAGCCAACAGGCAACATAAATATCAGGATTCATAAGACTCGAAATGAATGTGAGAACCACAAATAAGCACACTATGCCTGCTCTTCTCCCCCTTAATTCCCTGCCGTCCACCCCTCGTCTGTTACTCTGCAGGTAGCCCTTGAGCTAGATAGTAGTCCGCAGAGTAACAAAATAGTAATTTCATCTGGAAAACCCGCAATGGTCTGTACAGGCGTGCCCAAGCAACCTTCTCAGATGGAACACTCCAACCCCAGTAGAGGAATTAAATGGTCTTTTGAAGCTGTAGAAACAGACTGAAATCTTCCAAAAATCCATTGTTCACATAATGAATTCAATGTCAGTGATAGTGCTCCTGTTCTCTAAATGGAACATTGTTTGCATTCTTTCAGCAACCTTTCAGTAGAGGTACACCCCATGGTTTTTGACTGACTAGAAGGGAGTGTTGAGAGGGAAAAGAAAAGAGGAAGATAGAATGCCAAGTGGAAGAGATGAAAGAAAGCCGACCTGCTACAGGTAGGGTCCTCCCCAGAACTGTCACAAACCCGCTCAAACTCATACTGCAGACGACCCACAGCAATCTTGAAGAGCCACACCCTGCATCAACTTTGATGCATCAATCTCTATTCACGTATACTCAACAGTCTAACCCAGATAATATTAAGCTGGATGTCAACCCTGTGCATCAAGCAAGCAAATTTAGAATATGTCAGTCGAATACATGATACATGAAGCACACAATATATGTATGAATACATAACTGTACTCATGCAAGGACAGACTGATTGCACTATTGACAAACAAAGCCCCTGAAGCAAAAACCAAACCAACCTACCAAGTGTGAACAAAGAACATCAGCAACAAAATTGCATATAGCCAGTAGCATCTCAATATATGACAAGATTGAGACTCTCCAACTGAATAGACACATTCATGTTCCTAGAAAAACATTCTTTAAAAAAGGTCCACACTTCTGCCAAATTTAGCATAAGCTCTGAACATACAGAAATGATTGACCGCCACACACACATACCTCAGTTGCAAAATGATGGTAGGAACGTGGGCCTATCAGAGTGTAATAGGGAGGCAGATGTGGCACCAGATCGTTGGCATGTGTCATTCGAATAGTCCGAGGGACAAGCTCATTGTAATATACTGCAAACACAGAGTTCCCAATTCGTGGCTGCCCAAATGTGATAATCTCAATGTCTTGAACACCATAGTTCGCCTGCAAGGAAGCACTATTGTTTAGGGAGTAGAAGATGACAGAGAGTATTGTCCCTTCCTTCGACCAGTATCACTACTGATACCAGTTATTTGGCTTAGACCAACAGGTTAGGACCCAGTCAAATCTCTATGAGCCAGGACTTGCTTAAACCCTTTGTGCCTGCAAAAGTATTTTGTTGAGCAAAGGGACCTGCTTCTCATTTTGGAGCTAGTTCACAATTCAGCAAGCTTGACTGATTGTCTGATGACAAGAAAGTTTTGAGCCCTTGCAAGCCTGGGATGAGAGGGAGATGACCAAACGTACAGCGAGATCAAGTGCACAAAAGGAAGCCATAGCCCCTCCCATTGAGTGGCCTGTGACCAAGAAGTGGAGCCCATCCCTTTCCTGTTGTATAGCTTGAACAGCAGTGAGTATGCTGTCACGAACTGTGGTGTTGTGATATGCTGAATAGAACCCTTGATGTACCTGCCACAACATAGATCACAAGTCAAGATCATGAATTGCAAGTCGTCATGGAAAACAAGACTGCGGTTGGGGCCACGCCGTACGTTTGCTAGCTCCATGCCACCCATATGCTCGGTGATTCCCGTTCATAGGGAGTACCTAAAGTCCAATCTGGCTGGGCAGAGACAGGATTTCGGGTTTAGAGACTCAGTGTTTGGTGACTAATCAAAACCTTCAATCTGTACAGTCCTAGATGTCAAGTCATACACATTAAAAAGTAATCTGTAGTTTGGATATCATGCCTAAAAGCTTGTCTGGCATGCAGGAGAGAAGGTGAATAATGCCCTCCATAGCATCAGTGACACCCGGATAATTGAGATCAAGCTGTCTAAAGTACAAGTCCTCAGCCCAATTCTGCACACTACCAGATATCCCCACCAGTAATCTGCGCGTTAGCCAACTCTCTTCTAAGCATGCAGATCTTTCTGGATACCACTGGACAAGCATCTGTTTAACAACATCTCTTAACAATAAAATGTGAAAAAAATCATGATTCAGGAGGGGAAAGGGGAGGAAGGAGTAGGAGGGAAGGAACAGAACGAGTGCCATATATTTAGTTGTGAACACACACCTAACTGCCACACCTTGAAATCCTCCTCTACAACTATCAACCTGTGACAGAGGGAAGACAAAACTGATCATATCAACCACTAACAACAACTGAATGTAGTTTTGCAACTCTTTTGTTCCTAAATTCACCATCATCAAGGGAATACCTGCTTTCTTGGGTGCCACGAAATGCTATCACAATTGCATTCAAATTCTCCGCCACTCCAACAAAGGCCTGCATTTAACCAGTAATTATCTTTTGGTATTGACCGACCCCTGATCTAAATCACCAAGCTTCTGTCTGTCTTCCTTTCCCATCCATGCTCCGAAAGACACGTTGTCAGTACTGCTTGCACTCCAGCTCCGTTATTCACATTTATCTTGGTTGGAATATTTGAATTGCGATGCACATAGATGAAGTTCCAGCAAGCCTATGCATAAAAATTATAGTGCGTTACTTTCCTACCCGAAGAACAATTCATGCGAAATTTCCCCTCCCAACGAGTTGATCTCTCCTCCATGAGCCAAAGGCAAAACTCGCTGCAAGAGAGGATTAGCAAAGAGTAGCAGTTCAAGCATGCTGTTGCACCCTGGAGGCAATGTTGAACATCCACAACAAGAGTATGAATCTTGAATCCCTGCCATAATGTATTAACACAGATCCAACTCCAGATTCATCAATGAACCCTCCGTGGAAAGTAAGTAGACCTCCTGATGTGTGCAAGTAGGCCCATCCATTTACAAGCTCTTAAACACAGTTCAATCAGCAGCGGAGTATGACCATCATGATATCATGTCCATTGACAATCTGATTTTCCTTTTTGCAAATTGTAATTCATTCGTTTGGTCCAGTGAAGAAACAAATACACCCACAGTGTACACAGAATCACAATACTCCTTTCATAGTTTCCAACTTTCCCTCCTTCTCATAACTCATAAGCGAAGTTCACTGGACTGGGTAATAGCACAGCATCCCAAGATTTTCCGGTCCACGCCTTCTCACCCAGCCTTGCGAAGTTTGACAATAAATATGTTCAAACCACAAAATACCATGGCCACAAATGAACCACAAATTGCACACGACAGGCCCACCTTGGTCAAATCTTCACATCGTGAGCAGCTCCAAGAGAGCAGTGCAAGCTCATCTTCTATGTAGACCTATCCAAAACATTTGCCACTTTGTCAGGAGACACAAACCATATCAAAAGATTCCATAATTAGTCGAAAGGAACAATAGCACAAAAAACAGGAATGGGGCCCTTACCGCCGATGCATACTCCACAAGGATGAGAGCCATGGTTCTATTATACCGACAGCCATTTGACATCTTTGTGACCACTTCCACTTCTGCAGAGTCAAACCATTTCCTACTGGACATTAGTGCTGGGCAAATGTGCATTGTATCACCTATGTGTGATAACTATGGGCTGCAGACAGTTTTCCTCCAAACCATACCACTGTCTAAATGGACATGTATTTCACTTTCTTGTTCCCCTACTACAGATCATGTTGGAAGCATAGCCGATCCCTGTGGAAGAACCAAGCCCTATGAGGAAAGCATACTTAAGACATCTGTTTTCAGTGAAGGCAGCCTCTGATTGTTAGGTTTACTGCAAGGTCACCAGGCCCAAGTATGGAAATCTGCCTCCCTGGTTATTATGAAATGCTCCTAGCTGCCCAGCAGACACAACCTGGTGTATCTCTCTCCACACTTTGCAGAGTTTGTTTGTGATAATTTTTCAACTAAGGATATCATCATCCCCATCAGCTTTTGCAAGAGACAGGAATCCCAGAGAAGAGGAGTCATTAACCTGTCTCGGCATCTGTGTTAGCAGCTGACGAGGCTGGAGCAAGGAGCAGAAGCAAGCTTATTGCTGCCCAAACCATGACTACCCTCCTCACAGCCACCTCCATTCTCCAATCTGTTCTCGCTCACGAATGAGAAGGCGACCAGGCACAAGAGAAATTATATGATGAGGCAAAGGATAACTGAGACCTGATCCCACAAGCTCTCCTTTTACAGTGGGGCCCAATCACTGATCCCAGAATTCGAATCCCGGATCAATCTCTCTCTCTCTCTCTCTCTCTCTCTCTCTCTCTCTCTCTCTGGTTCTGAAGCACTGGGGTAAACTGGACACAACGAAGTCGTGCCAATCGGATGACCACTGTGCCACTTCAGATACGCAGACAGTACAAATGTCCTTCCTGACGATGTATCCAACTGGTGATCCCTACAACAATTTTCTCTGTGCCCCAATTAAGGTGGAACTACTGAGCCCAAATAAACACGGAAACTCTTCAGCTCATGCTTCCTCTCCGTGCATAATTTCAACAACCTATATACAGAAAAAGCACACACGCACATACACACTCACCCTTACCTCATATGCATGCCCAAGCTGAGCATATTCCAAAGAGACGGCGTCTCAAAAGCCACCCCGCCAATTCAGCAGCACAGAGCCCGCAAAACTTTGCAACCACGATGCTTCATGCTCTGCCAATTCTGAAACGCCGCCTTCCTACAATCCATCCGCTCTCACATTGCCTACCCATCCGCTTCCGTGTAGCAGATGCATAGCGTACGGGCCACAGCGAGTGAGAAGAAAGTAATTGTCGAGGAACGATGGTATCTCGCAGCAGCTGGGCTCTCGCAA
Source organism: Takakia lepidozioides (assembly GCA_030704615.1). Taxonomy (NCBI): domain Eukaryota; kingdom Viridiplantae; phylum Streptophyta; class Takakiopsida; order Takakiales; family Takakiaceae; genus Takakia; species Takakia lepidozioides. The sequence continues at coordinate 65,527,352 of CM060731.1, forward strand.
ATTCTCCACTGTTTCCTCGTCTTCATGTTCCTGTCGAGCCGACGGAAGCAAAGCTAATTCAGGGGGGGAAAGCGTCGATTCTCCATTATGTTTCCTGTCTATGATTTAGCTGATAAAGTAAATATATAGAGAGCGGTTAGTATATAGGTCTATATGGGCGGGGCTCAGTTGGGAAAGCGTCAGACTGAAGATCTGAAGATCGCGTGTTCGATCCACGCTCGCCGCACGTTATTTTAATACTTTTTTTATGTGAACATTCCAATATTCAATGAAGGGGTGTTGCCTGAGAGTCAACTAGGTGTTCATTGAGTTCGTAGCAAAGTGCTAGTAGGCTTTCCTTTAAGGGGGGAGGCTGGTTTATTGAATTAGGAGGGTATTCCCCATGCAGAGCTGCTGGCTACCAGGCTTTCTTTAAGGGGGGGCTGTCTTAGAGTCAAGAAAAAGTGAATGAAATGGGTTTTTATTGCGGTAGGGTTATTGTGTGTGCTAGGTAGTAGTCATTTGTTAAAAAATGAGAGGTTGTAATCGTGAAGTACAATGCTAATCTTTCTTGCTTGGTCTCAGCAAGTGGTCACTGATACAATTTGCCACACTTCTTGATCTGGAATCTTCACGTCGGTAAATCGCAACAGTCAGAGACAAGTCTACCTCTCCTCTCTCTCTCTCTCGTTAGAACTGGAGTTTTGCTGTAAGAGTTGGCTGGTTTCCATGACTGCCTCACGTGAAGTTCCCTAAGTTCTCGTCTGATGTATCTATGGTGGTCCTATAGAGCGGTTCGAATTTCAAGTGAGTTTGGACCTTTGACTCTTGATTCTTATGGGCGTCGCCAGTTTATGTCCCGGATGGAATTCCACTCCGTCCGTATTTTGTGGCAGTAGGGAAGCAACGAGACCTTAGAAAGTGAATTCCACTGTGCTTTTCCACTGAGCGCGAAAGAGAGCGCCAACGCCGGTGAAGGCTGTCCTTTGGCTTTTCGGGTGTGCGATCGTATCTAGAGGGCGAGAGAGACAAAGAGAAGGAAGTGAAAAGTACGATGAGCGGCGTCGCCGCCAGACCTCGGCAAGGCCTGCAGCGCCACCAAGTTAGTGGAGGTGTTGGCAATAGCGACAGCGGTAGCAGCGCTAAGCGAGCAAGCGGACGTTGTGCAACAGTGGGCCCCACGCGGTCAGGCGGCCTCGATCGGCTCGTCCCCCAGCTTGTTCAGCCCCGACGCCGTACAGGCAGCCAGCTCCAGCCCTCACCACAACCCCTTTACTGCCTACTCCACCATCCCTGACAGTTCGCTCCCCAGAGCAACGAGAGGTGCTGAACACAGCCGCAAACTGCTCCTGCTAGAAGACCTGCTCCTCTTGGAAGACCCCAACGCCAATGTACCCCTACCCCTAGCTCACATGTTCCTGATGCGCACCAGAGTCCAAGCTCCAGACGCCAAGTTCAAGAAGAGTCGTCCTCTTCACAACGGTCTTCTCCACCGCTGATTCCAGGTTCTTATCTCCAATCTGTGCGATTTGCTGGAGTAGGGCGTCTTCAGTGTGGGAGAGGGAGCAGCGCCCAGAATGCATTGGAAACAATTCACATCTCAGAATTAGCAAAAAGATCACCTGCAGCTTCAGCTTCAGCTCACCGACCGAAGACTCCCACAGTGTGTCGCGGCCCTTTGCCTTGAGGGCAGGGGGTCGGGACACATGAGGGGCTGCCCCTGTGGTGGGGGCAGCGGCAGCGATAGGTATGGGGGCTGAAGCACCCTTGAGTGCCCAAGGCACTCAAGGAAGCGGAGGCGCTCACTAGGTGGAGCCCCGCACACCGGGTTGCGGTGGGGGTGGCTCCACAAGGGGTGGCGGTAGCTTAGTGGGACTTAGTTGGGGTGGTATAGGACTCACCATGGGGGCGGAGACCTCGTGGTGGAGTCGTGGGGAGTCTTGGGACTCATCACGGTCCATAGGGGCCGTGGTGAGCGGGCCAAGACTCACCGCGACTCACCACCGAGAATCGAGGGTCTTTGTGGTGGTTCGCCATAAAATGGCATGGCTGGTTGTGAAACCCCCCGCGGACAGCTACAGAAGTATATATAGGGAGTAGTAACCCCGAGAACGGTGCAAGCCCGTTGGTGTCCAAAAACTAGTGAGTAAGCAAGCGAGCCGGAAAGCGACCAAAGAGTGGGAGCTGTTCCGGACTGCCATCTACCAAAGGGAATTCCACTAGGCCCAAATAGGTGGAGGGTCTTTCGGGAGAGCGAAGGGGGGACCGTTATGTCCCGGTGAGCAGCCGAAGCTCTGAGTTGGCCCGGCGCCACTAGGTTGGTTCCAACCCAGTGAAGGTGTTCACGGACAATGTCACAGTGAATTTTTGCCACGCAGCCCAAGTTGTCCCCAAAACAACTTAGGTGGTAAGATACTTTGGCGGTGTTCGACGTGGATATCCAGTACAAACCGGGACGGGACAATGTGGTGGCCGATGCTTTAAGTAGAAAGCAGCAGCTCTTGTTGGTGTACAAGGGCGAGTCGGCACTCCAAAGGAAGATCCGGAAGGCTTGCCGGAATGAGCTGGCGAAGTCCGTGATGCAGGACTTGAGGATGGGGGTTAAATCGCAGTTCCACTTGCAAAATGGACTGCTCCGGTATAAGCAAAAACGTCTCTATGTGCCAAAGGGAGGGATCAGAGATAGCCTTTGAGAGAATGTCATGATAGCCCACTTGCGGGCCACGGCGGAGCCAAGCGCACTGCGGCACTCTTGAAGAAAGGGTATTTCTGGCCCAAACTGAGGGAGGAGGCAGAGGAGTATGTCAAGACATGCACCACATGCCAACAAAACCGGAGCGAGTACAAAAAGCAAGCGGGGCTGTTACAACCCTTGCCGATTCCAGAGGGGACTTGGAAAGCGTCTCGATGGATTTCATGACTGCTATGCCGCTGTCAAAACGATTCGATCATCTGGTGGTGGTGGATAGGTTCAGTAAAATGGGCCATTTTATCCCCACCAAGGAGACGGCAACGGCGCAGGAGACAGGGCGACTTTACTTCGCCCACGTCTTAAAGCATCATGAGTCCCGAAGGATATTGTCTCGGACCGCGATCCAAAGTTTACGAGTAAATTCTGGAGAGCACTTTGGAAGAAGATGGGGACGGCTGAAGATGAGCACCGCCTTCCGACCTACGACGGACGGCCAAACGGAAAGAGTGAATTCCGTAGTGAAGCAATTCTTGCGGAATTACGTGTCGGCAGACCAATCAGACTGGATGGAACACTTAGACGCAGCAGAGTTCTGTTATATAACACAGACACTCCGCAACGGGAGTTTCCCCTTTCGTATTGGTCTATGGAAAAGCACCTCTGGTGCCGACAAGTTGGGCCGCCCAGGACGTTGAGGAACCGGCAGTAGCGGCGGTACTGGAAGAACGCGAGCGTTTTGTGAAGCTCGCAAAGTACAATATTGCCAAAGCTAGGAAACGGTATGAAAGGCAGGCGAATCGGAAGCGGAGGGAAGTGAAGTTTGAGGCAGGCACAGAGGTCTGGTTGAACATCAAGAATTTCCGACTACCTCCGGAAGTGAGTCCGAAGTTCGTACCTCCGTATGCGGGACCCTTTTGCATTCGGAAGGTTATGAATGAGGATGTGTATGAATTGGAGCTGCCAGCAAACAGCAAGGTGCACCCAGTATTCCATGTCTCCCTTTTGAAACCTTACTTCAAAGATGAAGCGCGTCCGAATCGGCATCAAGTGTTGCGTCCGCCACCTATGCTGTTGGATCATGAAAATGAACCTGAGTACGAGGTGGAGGCAATACTTAAGTTGAGGAGGTTCAGGAACCGAGAAACAGAGTATCTCGTCAAATGGAAGGGCTATCATCATGTGGAGGCACCTTGGGTGCGTGCCTCAGAAATGGGAAACGCATCCGAGGCGGTTGCAGCTTTCGAAGGGCGACCTCAAAAGCGGAAGAAGCGTTGATGGGGACATCAACCTTGGAGCGTGGGGGAGGAAATGCATGCTTAGCCCGGTTTAGCTAGCTCAGGAATCCGATTGCAAAAACTTGTATTCTACAAAATTTGTTATAAAGGAAATGGGTTCCAAATATTGTGCGTCCTATTGTGTTTGGGAATGGTGATACATGGTGTGGTTGGCTAGTGTGTAGAATGCATGCTAGCTTACAAAAATGGGAGAGGTAAATTGGGTTAATCGTGTGTTTGCGCAGTGCCGAAATCGGGTGACTCCCATCCAAGGGGCAAGGAACTTGCGCCTTCTTTGGGAGTTCACGTGCTAGTGCGCACCTGGCGTGCGCGTACTATAACTGCACTACCGAGGGGGTTGCCTTGTAGTGCGGGCTAACGCGGAAGCTACGTGCTTCCGTTCACGTACTATAATCGTGTAGCCTCGGACGAAGTCGTAGTGCGGCTTCGGCGTGTTCCCGTACCTCAGGCCAACATTCCAAGGCGGACCCAATTGTAGTGATTGGGGCGCACGGTTGGTTCAAGGTTATCTTCCTAGTCAAAGAGGTTCCAGGTGAACCCTTGCTCAAGGTGATGCCAACAGCGGCATCATGAGCGATCGCAAGCAATGTTGTTGGCAGTAAGGCGATTCGATCCTCGGGGAGGATCGTTCCTTGGCCTTGAAGTAGGCCAGAAGAGTGCACGGGAAGTAGCTGAGAGGCTCCACCCTTGGCCGTGACTTGGATGAAGTCGGGCCGAACTAGCTAGTGGAGAGTAGAGTCAAGTGTGGGGTTTGGTTCTTTGCCATGGGACGCCATGGTACGAAACAAACTCCTTGCTGTGGGACGCCAACACTTGGATGTTCGTTTCTATCTACAAAATGGACACGTCGATGGGAGGACATCGACTCCCTGTTGGTAGGGGTGTGTGTCGCGGCCTTTTGCCTTAGAGGCGGGGTCTGGACCATGAGGGGCCACCCTGTGGTGGGGGCAGCGGCAGCGTAGGTATGGGGGGCTTGAGCACCCTTGAAGTGCCCAGGCACTCAGGGAAGCGGAGGCGCTCACTAGGTGGAGCCCCCCGACACCTGGTTGCGGTGGGGTGGCTCCACATGGCGTGGTGGTAGCTTAGTGGAACTTAGTGGGGGAGGTATAGGACTCACCATGGGGGCGGAGACCTCGTGGTGGAGTCGTGGGGAGTCTTGGGACTCAGCACGGTCCAAGGGGCCGTGGTGAGCGGGCCAATACTCACCGCGACTCACCACCGGGAATCGGGGTCTTCGTGGTGGTTCGCCATAAATGGCATGGCTGGTTGTCAAACCCCGCTGGACAGCTACAGAAGTATATATGGCGTAGTAACCCCGGAACGGTGCAAAGCCCGTTGGTGTCCAAAAACTAGTGAGTAAGCAAGCGAGCCGGAAAGCGACCAAAGAGTGGGGACGATTTTTCCGGACTGCCATCTACCAAAGGGAATTCCACTAGGCCCAATAATGTGGAGGGTCTTTCGGGAGAGCGAAGGGGGGACCGTTATGTCCCGATGAGCAGCCGAAGCTCCGAGTTGGCCCGCTGCCAGTTGGGAGTCAGGCGCGCGCATCAAAGCCGAGTAACTATGACGTGAAGGGGAGCTTACCGAAGTGAGGTGCGCGACACAGTGTCTGTTGAGCCCTCCCCCACTGCGCCTCTTCTGTCAGGTTTCGAGGTCCCACGCACAGTCACTTCTTCTCCAGTTGTGCAGCCTGCATTGCCGACCCCATCACTTTTACCCCACCCCCCCACATGCGCATCTCTCATCAGACCGTACCCCCATGCCCGCTTCCGTTGTCTTTTTGCGCGCATTAGAGGGCTTTGCGCTACACTAGCGCACGTGTGCGGCTCTTCATCAGTCCACACAAATGGTACTTCTCCATTTCATCTCAGCCCAGGGACCTCGGCGTGAGCCTGTGTCACGTGAGCGCACCTGCGCTCACACGCGCCCGCCACGTCCAACCTTGCGCCAATGCCACATCACGGGCTCACTCCACGTCATCACACGGAAGGCCCAGTGTCACCACGCGCCCAGAAAGAAGTGAGTATATTCCCATCGCGGATTGGCACCCTTGTACCGCGGAAACACGCTGGACAACATAATGAAAGGCATTGGAATAAAGGATGGTATGAATGTACAGTTGGATGATAACTAGATGATGAGTGTGAAAACTGAATGTAGATGATGATGAGGGATGGATAAGATTAAAATGGATGAATGTATATGGATGTTGAGCAATGACAAAAAGTCATGCCAGGAAGATGCAATGACCAAACTTTGACGATGCACAACGTATATGAAATGAGTGTGGAAGGTGTGTGGGGTGGATTAAGAGTACAGGATGAAGTACAATGGATGTTGACACAAGGAAAACATTCATGAATGGAGCACACATGAATACACTGTAGATGACTGCACAATGGCTATGAGAAGAGTCAGGGGGGTTTGTGAGATGATTCATACATATTGAAAGTTGATTTTGTGATTATATTTTTTCAAGAACAACTACGTGGAGGAAGGGATTCAACGTTTTCCAGATAGTATGAAAATGAATATTAGAAGAATATAGTTCAGTCTGACTCAGAGTCAGTACAATGTATCCCCTCTCTGCATCCAGTCTAAGTATTTATAGACACCGGATCCACGCTGGATACACCTACGGCTGGCAGTAAAAAGTCAGGGGATAGGGACTCGGCCGCGTGAAGTGTCATTGCTTCGGCATAAACAGAAGCAGAAAATTGGAAAGGGGGCTGTCGAAAACATACTCGCCAGAAATGACTGTATCTCCTGAAGATCCACCGCTGCCTTTCCTGAAAGACAGCCTGAAAAAAGTTATTACTGTAACTTTGATGTTATTGAGAAAATTGAGTATGGCTCCCAAAGAGGGTTTAGCATTTACTCACATGAAAGTCGTTGTCGACCTGCTTATCTTCGGGATCGTCATCATTTCGAATTTGAATCCGATCAGTCTGTGTGCCTGAAGTGGAGCCAGACAAAAAGGGGGAGGAGCACTGTGTTGTAGAGGTCAGAATCACCCTCCATGCCAAAAAGCTTCTTCCGCCTGCCTTGCATGCATGGTAAGTTGCTCCTGCACCCACACAGGAGGACATGAACAGTTTGGTGGGGGGATTTAAGCAGATGAAACTGTTGAAAGAAACCAATTCGGAAGGGAAAGAACGAACCTGTGGACACAGAAAGATCGACCACCCGTGCAGAGTGGTGCTGCATGACTCCAGCAGTATTTGCATGAACGCTGGGGACTTTTCCTTTGCACCTCTCCAGGGAGTGCCATCTGGTCTCTTCAGAGTCTGACTGGACTGCATGAAGTTGTACAAAATGTCATCGACATGGGTCATAGGGGGTTTGATGAAACAACCCTGGTCAGAAATCTCAAAGCTGCGGATGGAGGATGGTGTCTTGGATGTGAATCTTGCACAGCAGATCGCCTCGAAGTGAGTCTCGAATTGAGTCGCGGTGAGTCGCGGTGAGTCTTGGCCCGCTCACCACGGCCCCTATGGACCGTGATGAGTCCCAAGACTCCCCACGACTCCCACCACGAGGTCTCCGCCCCCATGGTGAGTCCTATACCACCCCAACTAAGTCCCACTAAGCTACCGCCACCCTTGTGGAGCCACCCCCACCGCAACCCGGTGTGCGGGGCTCCACCTAGTGAGCGCCTCCGCTTCCCTGAGTGCCTTGGGCACTCAAGGGTGCTTCAGCCCCCCATACCTATCGCTGCCGCTGCCCCCACCACAGGGGCAGCCCCTCATGTGTCCCGACCCCCTGCCCTCAAGGCAAAGGGCCGCGACACACTGTGGGAGTTCTTCGGTCGGTGAAGCTGAAGCTGAAGCTGCAGGTGATCTTGTTTTGCTAATTCTGAGATGTGAATTGTTTCCAATGCATTCTGGGCGCTGCTCCCTCTCCACACTGAAGTCGCCCTACTCCAGCAAATCGCACAGATTGGAGATAAGAACCTGGAATCAGCGGTGGAGAAGACCGTTGTGAAGAGGACGACTCTTCTTGAACTTGGCGTCTGGAGCTTGGACTCTGGTGCGCATCAGGAACATGTGAGCTAGGGGTAGGGGTACATTGGCGTTGGGGTCTTCCAAGAGGAGCAGGTCTTCTAGCAGGAGCAGTTTGCGGCTGTGTTCAGCACCTCTCGTTGCTCTGGGGAGCGAACTGTCAGGGATGGTGGAGTAGGCAGTAAAGGGGTTGTGGTGAGGGCTGGAGCTGGCTGCCTGTACGGCGTCGGGGCTGAACAAGCTGGGGGACGAGCCGATCGAGGCCGCCTGACCGGCGTGGGGCCCACTGTTGCACAACGTCCGCTTGCTCGCTTAGCGCTGCTACCGCTGTCGCTATTGCCAACACCTCCACTAACTTGGTGGCGCTGCAGGCCTTGCCGAGGTCTGGCGGCGACGCCGCTCATCGTACTTTTCACTTCCTTCTCTTTGTCTCTCTCGCCCTCTAGATACGATCGCACACCCGAAAAGCCAAAGGACAGCCTTCACCGGCGTTGGCGCTCTCTTTCGCGCTCAGTGGAAAAGCACAGTGGAATTCACTTTCTAAAGGTCTCGTTGCTTCCCTACTGCCACAAAATACGGACGGAGTGGAAATTCCATCCGGGACATAAACTGGCGACGCCATAAGAATCAAGAGTCAAAGGTCCAAACTCACTTGAAATTCGAACCGCTCTACAGGACCACCATAGATACATCAGACGAGAACTTAGGGAACTTCACGTGAGGCAGTCATGGAAACCAGCCAACTCTTACAGCAAAACTCCAGTTCTAACGAGAGAGAGAGAGGAGAGGTAGACTTTGTCTCTGACTGTTGCGATTTACCGACGTGAAGATTCCAGATCAAGAAGTGTGGCAAATTGTATCAGTGACCACTTGCTGAGACCAAGCAAGAAAGATTAGCATTGTACTTCACGATTACAACCTCTCATTTTTTAACAAATGACTACTACCTAGCACACACAATAACCTCCTACCGCAATAAACAACCCATTTCATTCACTATTTTCTTGACTCTAAGACAGCCCTCCCCTTAAAGAAAAGCCTGGTAGCAGCACTCTGCATGGGGAATACCCTCCTAATTCAATAAACCAGCCTCCCCCCTTAAAGGAAAGCCTACTAGCACTTTGCTACGAACTCAATGAACACCTTAGTTGACTCTCAGGCAACACCCCTTCATTGAATATTGGAATGTTCACATCAAAAAAAGTATTAAAATACCGTGCGGCGAGCGTGGATCGAACACGCGATCTTCAGATCTTCAGTCTGACGCTTTCCCAACTGAGCTATCCCCGCTATATAGACCTATATACTAACCGCTCTCTATATATTTACTTTATCAGCTAAATCTATAGACAGGAAAACATAATGGAGAATCGACGCTTTCCCCCCTGAATTAGCTTTGCTTCCGTCGGCTCGACAGGAACATGAAGACGAGGAAACAGTGGAGAATTTGCGAGAGCCCAGCTGCTGCGAGATACCATCGTTCCTCGACAATTACTTTCTTCTCACTCGCTGTGGCCCGTACGCTATGCATCTGCTACACGGAAGCGGGATGGGTAGGCAATGTGAGAGCGGATGGATTGTAGGAAGGCGTGAGTTCAGAATTGGCAGAGCATGAAGCATCGTGGTTGCAAAGTTTTGCGGGCTTCTGTGCTGAATTGGCGGGGTGGCTTTTGAGACGCCGTCTCTTTGGAATATGCTCAGCTTGGGCATGCATATGAGGTAAGGGTGAGTGTGTATGTGCGTGTGTGCTTTTTCTGTATATAGGTTGTTGAAATTATGCACGGAGAGGAAGCATGAGCTGAAGAGTTTCCGTGTTTATTTGGGCTCAGTAGTTCCACCTTAATTGGGGCACAGAGAAAATTGTTGTAGGGATCACCAGTTGGATACATCGTCAGGAAGGACATTTGTACTGTCTGCGTATCTGAAGTGGCACAGTGGTCATCCGATTGGCACGACTTCGTTGTGTCCAGTTTACCCCAGTGCTTCAGAACCAGAGAGAGAGAGAGAGAGAGAGAGAGAGAGAGAGATTGATCCGGGATTCGAATTCTGGGATCAGTGATTGGGCCCCACTGTAAAAGGAGAGCTTGTGGGATCAGGTCTCAGTTATCCTTTGCCTCATCATATAATTTCTCTTGTGCCTGGTCGCCTTCTCATTCGTGAGCGAGAACAGATTGGAGAATGGAGGTGGCTGTGAGGAGGGTAGTCATGGTTGGGGCAGCAATAAGCTTGCTTCTGCTCCTTGCTCCAGCCTCGTCAGCTGCTAACACAGATGCCGAGACAGGTTAATGACTCCTCTTCTCTGGGATTCCTGTCTCTTGCAAAAGCTGATGGGGATGATGATATCCTTAGTTGAAAAATTATCACAAACAAACTCTGCAAAGTGTGGAGAGAGATACACCAGGTTGTGTCTGCTGGGCAGCTAGGAGCATTTCATAATAACCAGGGAGGCAGATTTCCATACTTGGGCCTGGTGACCTTGCAGTAAACCTAACAATCAGAGGCTGCCTTCACTGAAAACAGATGTCTTAAGTATGCTTTCCTCATAGGGCTTGGTTCTTCCACAGGGATCGGCTATGCTTCCAACATGATCTGTAGTAGGGGAACAAGAAAGTGAAATACATGTCCAATTTAGACAGTGGTATGGTTTGGAGGAAAACTGTCTGCAGCCCATAGTTATCACACATAGGTGATACAATGCACATTTGCCCAGCACTAATGTCCAGTAGGAAATGGTTTGACTCTGCAGAAGTGGAAGTGGTCACAAAGATGTCAAATGGCTGTCGGTATAATAGAACCATGGCTCTCATCCTTGTGGAGTATGCATCGGCGGTAAGGGCCCCATTCCTGTTTTTTGTGCTATTGTTCCTTTCGACTAATTATGGAATCTTTTGATATGGTTTGTGTCTCCTGACAAAGTGGCAAATGTTTTGGATAGGTCTACATAGAAGATGAGCTTGCACTGCTCTCTTGGAGCTGCTCACGATGTGAAGATTTGACCAAGGTGGGCCTGTCGTGTGCAATTTGTGGTTCATTTGTGGCCATGGTATTTTGTGGTTTGAACATATTTATTGTCAAACTTCGCAAGGCTGGGTGAGAAGGCGTGGACCGGAAAATCTTGGGATGCTGTGCTATTACCCAGTCCAGTGAACTTCGCTTATGAGTTATGAGAAGGAGGGAAAGTTGGAAACTATGAAAGGGAGTATTGTGATTCTGTGTACACTGTGGGTGTATTTGTTTCTTCACTGGACCAAACGAATGAATTACAATTTGCAAAAAGGAAAATCAGATTGTCAATGGACATGATATCATGATGGTCATACTCCGCTGCTGATTGAACTGTGTTTAAGAGCTTGTAAATGGATGGGCCTACTTGCACACATCAGGAGGTCTACTTACTTTCCACGGAGGGTTCATTGATGAATCTGGAGTTGGATCTGTGTTAATACATTATGGCAGGGATTCAAGATTCATACTCTTGTTGTGGATGTTCAACATTGCCTCCAGGTGTGCAACAGCATGCTTGAACTGCTACTCTTTGCTAATCCTCTCTTGCAGCGAGTTTTGCCTTTGGCTCATGGAGGAGAGATCAACTCGTTGGGAGGGGAAATTTCGCATGAATTGTTCTTCGGGTAGGAAAGTAACGCACTATAATTTTTATGCATAGGCTTGCTGGAACTTCATCTATGTGCATCGCAATTCAAATATTCCAACCAAGATAAATGTGAATAACGGAGCTGGAGTGCAAGCAGTACTGACAACGTGTCTTTCGGAGCATGGGTGGGAAAGGAAGACAGACAGAAGCTTGGTGATTTAGATCAGGGGTCGGTCAATACCAAAAGATAATTACTGGTTAAATGCAGGCCTTTGTTGGAGTGGCGGAGAATTTGAATGCAATTGTGATAGCATTTCGTGGCACCCAAGAAAGCAGGTATTCCCTTGATGATGGTGAATTTAGGAACAAAAGAGTTGCAAAACTACATTCAGTTGTTGTTAGTGGTTGATATGATCAGTTTTGTCTTCCCTCTGTCACAGGTTGATAGTTGTAGAGGAGGATTTCAAGGTGTGGCAGTTAGGTGTGTGTTCACAACTAAATATATGGCACTCGTTCTGTTCCTTCCCTCCTACTCCTTCCTCCCCTTTCCCCTCCTGAATCATGATTTTTTTCACATTTTATTGTTAAGAGATGTTGTTAAACAGATGCTTGTCCAGTGGTATCCAGAAAGATCTGCATGCTTAGAAGAGAGTTGGCTAACGCGCAGATTACTGGTGGGGATATCTGGTAGTGTGCAGAATTGGGCTGAGGACTTGTACTTTAGACAGCTTGATCTCAATTATCCGGGTGTCACTGATGCTATGGAGGGCATTATTCACCTTCTCTCCTGCATGCCAGACAAGCTTTTAGGCATGATATCCAAACTACAGATTACTTTTTAATGTGTATGACTTGACATCTAGGACTGTACAGATTGAAGGTTTTGATTAGTCACCAAACACTGAGTCTCTAAACCCGAAATCCTGTCTCTGCCCAGCCAGATTGGACTTTAGGTACTCCCTATGAACGGGAATCACCGAGCATATGGGTGGCATGGAGCTAGCAAACGTACGGCGTGGCCCCAACCGCAGTCTTGTTTTCCATGACGACTTGCAATTCATGATCTTGACTTGTGATCTATGTTGTGGCCAGGTACATCAAGGGTTCTATTCAGCATATCACAACACCACAGTTCGTGACAGCATACTCACTGCTGTTCAAGCTATACAACAGGAAAGGGATGGGCTCCACTTCTTGGTCACAGGCCACTCAATGGGAGGGGCTATGGCTTCCTTTTGTGCACTTGATCTCGCTGTACGTTTGGTCATCTCCCTCTCATCCCAGGCTTGCAAGGGCTCAAAACTTTCTTGTCATCAGACAATCAGTCAAGCTTGCTGAATTGTGAACTAGCTCCAAAATGAGAAGCAGGTCCCTTTGCTCAACAAAATACTTTTGCAGGCACAAAGGGTTTAAGCAAGTCCTGGCTCATAGAGATTTGACTGGGTCCTAACCTGTTGGTCTAAGCCAAATAACTGGTATCAGTAGTGATACTGGTCGAAGGAAGGGACAATACTCTCTGTCATCTTCTACTCCCTAAACAATAGTGCTTCCTTGCAGGCGAACTATGGTGTTCAAGACATTGAGATTATCACATTTGGGCAGCCACGAATTGGGAACTCTGTGTTTGCAGTATATTACAATGAGCTTGTCCCTCGGACTATTCGAATGACACATGCCAACGATCTGGTGCCACATCTGCCTCCCTATTACACTCTGATAGGCCCACGTTCCTACCATCATTTTGCAACTGAGGTATGTGTGTGTGGCGGTCAATCATTTCTGTATGTTCAGAGCTTATGCTAAATTTGGCAGAAGTGTGGACCTTTTTTAAAGAATGTTTTTCTAGGAACATGAATGTGTCTATTCAGTTGGAGAGTCTCAATCTTGTCATATATTGAGATGCTACTGGCTATATGCAATTTTGTTGCTGATGTTCTTTGTTCACACTTGGTAGGTTGGTTTGGTTTTTGCTTCAGGGGCTTTGTTTGTCAATAGTGCAATCAGTCTGTCCTTGCATGAGTACAGTTATGTATTCATACATATATTGTGTGCTTCATGTATCATGTATTCGACTGACATATTCTAAATTTTGCTTGCTTGATGCACAGGGTTGACATCCAGCTTAATATTATCTGGGTTAGACTGTTGAGTATACGTGAATAGAGATTGATGCATCAAAGTTGATGCAGGTGTGGCTCTTCAAGATTGCTGTGGGTCGTCTGCAGTATGAGTTTGAGCGGGTTTGTGACAGTTCTGGGGAGGACCCTACCTGTAGCAGGTCGGCTTTCTTTCATCTCTTCCACTTGGCATTCTATCTTCCTCTTTCTCTTTCCCTCTCAACACTCCCTTCTAGTCAGTCAAAAGCCATGGGGTGTACCTCTACTGAAAGGTTGCTGAAAGAATGCAAACAATGTTCCATTTAGAGAACAGGAGCACTATCACTGACATTGAATTCATTATGTGAACAATGGATTTTTGGAAGATTTCAGTCTGTTTCTACAGCTTCAAAAGACCATTTAATTCCTCTACTGGGGTTGGAGTGTTCCATCTGAGAAGGTTGCTTGGGCACGCCTGTACAGACCATTGCGGGTTTTCCAGATGAAATTACTATTTTGTTACTCTGCGGACTACTATCTAGCTCAAGGGCTACCTGCAGAGTAACAGACGAGGGGTGGATGGCAGGGAATTAAGGGGGAGAAGAGCAGGCATAGTGTGCTTATTTGTGGTTCTCACATTCATTTCGAGTCTTATGAATCCTGATATTTATGTTGCCTGTTGGCTATGGGAACGGTGCAGGTCAGTCAAAGGCAACAGCATTTCGGATCATCTCAACTACCTTGGTGTCTACCTTAGGACTGAAGACAATATAATGGCCACAGACACTGAATTTCTCAAAGGGAAATCTTTGCTTAATTCCAACCTGGATGTTCCCGGCAAGCCCAGGAAAGCCACAAATGGGAGCTTATTGTAGCACATGCAACGTGCTTAGGTGTTCTGCATCATGGCTGCATCATGGTTGTTCGGGCCATTATCTTGCTGGTTTATGTACTACCATCCATTTGTACAGTCAGACGTACGGTCCTATCAGACCAAAGAGAGGTCCTGAAGGTCCAGGTGCGTTCTCCGTCATTGGAAATTTATGGTTGACATTTATTTACATGAAGGGTGACTGTCTGCCAACCCACACTTTGGGTAGTTGAAGAGTGACACCCACTTTACTATAGTGGGTTCAACCAGATGTGCATGACAACTACAATTTATCAAAGAGATCTGTTGCCGCTAGCTGACTGAGAACCATCCAACTTCCTGATTGCACAGGAGTCTCAACAAACCTGTCTTGAATATTACCCCCGATCACTTTGGAGTCCGGTGGGTTGGCCCCCATGAAAGCAGCATGGTGATTGTAGGCATCCATTGTTACGAAGGGTACCACATGTCCTGCGAACATTGGCCGCTTCGGAAGGGATGAGGATGCGAGGTCTGACATTAGAGTGATTTAGTGGTGACAAGTTGATGCGGTTGCTGGCAGAGTCCGGGGAATTGCTGAAGGGATGATTATTGGTTGGTGTCTCTTCAGCAGTTGAAATTGCTAATTGTCCAGGTTGGAATCCTCCCAACACATTAGCATCCCTATGGGTGTGCTTCATGGAGCACTCTACAACTAGCCAACCTAATGTTGGAAAGGGGATTCGGACATACTTGGTTACAGGACATTGAAACTGACCACGATTTTGGGTCAGCAGAAGAAGATTTCAAGCAACTTCCATTGTGAGTGGCCACTGCCCATGATAGTTTCTTATTGTTTGAGTGTTGGGAGCACCAGCACCACATTGTAGTCTGATTTACATATTTGAGATCAGCGGGTACCAATGGGCTTGGTCCTTGCTCTCTTTGATCTCTGAAATTGAAAATGGCTTTGACTGGTTTGGTTCTATACCGTCTTTTTATGTGCTAGACATGACCCAAGCTGCAAACATGAGTGGATCTTGGTTGCTATGGCTCCCAATCCAAATGCTCAGAGAAAATAATTGCATAACGATTTAACATAAAGCAACTCAGATATCATCCCTGCCAAAGTATAAACTCTTGCTACCTACATGTGGAAAACACACATCTCAGTAATCGTGACATGCCTGTACACAAATCTATGTGTCCTCCATCATCTAAGCTTTCTAGTAGTGCCTCCAAATTGCATTCAGTTTGGTGCACAATACTATGCTTGAATTCTCCGCAGAACAACAAATCTTTAGCCATCATCTCCTCTCCAAGTGGCCAACAATAGAAACTTTCTGGTCCTTACAACCACAACATCCTCCACTACTAGGGCTGTTTCAAGGAAGTCCTCAAATGTCTTACAGTAGGCAGTCTTTGTGGCTTACAAGTGCTGGAATTGTGCCTTTTGTTATAACTTTTTCTTTGGTTCAAAAGCTTCAGGGAGCGACTCTCCTAATACATTGCAGCTGTCTCAGCGCCTGCCAGCGGTGCCCCGAGTTCTGTAATCTTGATATATGGCCTAACCTGTTCTGCAGTCTGAAGTCACAGTTTCTCTTGGTCCATCCTTACCCTCTATTGAAAGACAGTCTATGTCGTCATGCACCGAATCCCAATGCGCTTGAAGCATTCTTTCAATGCTGTTTCTTTGTGAGAACCCACATGTATCCCACAACGCACATTCAACATTGAAAAGATCAGGTCACGAAATTGCAATTGCCCATCCTCTTCTCTCACTGCACGCTTCCTGCCATTGTCAATTTGGGATGGTGAAGCTGACGCTTTCATTCTAAGTTGTCTATGCTTGATTAACCAGATTGATTTCAGCAGGAGTACGTTGGTGGATGGGGGATCATGGGAGACCTTTCCCATTGCAGGAGCACTTCAAGATGCTGACGTAAATTTATATGTTCGTTTCCTTTCCCGGGAGCTGACTGCGAAATCAAAGGCCGAGCTCAAACTCAGACGACAACGATGCAAACTGCAGTGAACAGAAGAACAACCGCAGCACAGAACGCTTTTGAATGATTATAACACCAAAATATGTGTTATGAATTTTTCTACTTTGCGAAGCTTGGAATCACTCCCTCACCCACACTGCCCTTCGAAGCTACAAACCTTGCAAGAAAGTTTTTCTGCAAGATCGTCGCTACCGCTTTTGTACATTCCATCACCCGTAAAGCGTGCGGTGAGGGTGGATCGAACGCGGCCTTCAGATCTTCAATCACGTTCATGCCACATAAGAGTCGCAAATCCAACAAAGAATAACCCTACGTCTAACTCTTTCTTTACCCAGTCCACCTTTCTGCTTAAGGCTGCACTAAAAGACAAGGAGAGTTGGGTATCTGAAGTTCAGTCTCCGAAATACATATTCAGGACGCTTTGCGTCGAAAGAAGTACCATGTCAGATGCCAGTCGTGTGCAATCACTCATTCTCACTTCCTTACTGGCAGTTTAGGCTGTCCTATGGGTCCTTCCTAACCTAGACAAATCCTAACTTAAACTCCTCAAGTAGCTTCAATGAAACTCATCTAGAGGAGGACAGTCTTGACATGAGTTAAGAAAGAGAACTTCAGAATCTTAAAAAGATATTCTGCGGAAATTGAGCAATCTCAGGCTTTACAAATTCGACAATGCACTTCGATCCAGATGTTACACGTGAGCAATCGACATTCACTGTATTGGATATACACTTGGGCATCTACCAGAGTCAAGAATCACAAACATACATAGTTAAAGAATATCCTCACATATAGGTATCATCTCCCTCCGCTGTCTCAGATGTCCTAAGGCTCGGCAAGTTAAGAGGAGCATTGCAGTTTCATTCATGTCACTATGTCAAAAGTGTTCCTTACCTCGCAGAAGCCATTCACCATGGAGCTAAAGAAAACTCCAAAAACAGCAAATCAGCAGCTGATGCAAATGGGAGAGCTCCGACATGCTCACACCCAACAATACCACCCTGCTGCTGACTGTGCCTCCTCCAATTGCAGCTCGGCCAGGCTTCATCTCCCTCCCTGGAATGTAGTCGACATCAAGTAAAATCCACGCAAAGGCAGCCCTCTGTCGGGACAGCGGGGGAAGAGGAGGAGGCAACAAGTCGCATTGCGGTGGGAAGAGTGGGGGACGATCCACGTCCTATGCAGCAGGAAGTAAGACCGAGTTGCTCGTTCTTCCCCAAAGCCTTGCTCTGCAGCATCTGGTATGGCCGCGTAAACAAAACGCACAACCCACAACTGATCTCATCACATTGTGAGCTCTGCAAGATCGCCCACAAGTCATGATCCAGGGATGGTTGCACCGCGTCATTCATGTCTGATGCCCATCGCACAGCTTCTGCTGACTAGATGATGAGGATTTCCAACAAAAGGTCTGTCTGCATGTGACAGAGAGTGGTCACGTAAAAAAATGCATGCAATAGAATGCAATTGGACGAGGCAAAGGCGACCGTTAAGCTACAGGATTGGCCGCTGCTCTCATTCGGAATAGGTGGCCCTCCGATGGTTCAGGAGAGCCACTCTTCCAGTTTCTTTCTTGCAGGGGGTAGCCGTGACATCGATGAGCGAAGTGGACGTGGTAAGCGCCAAGCGGGGCTGCAGCCATGCATGGAGCATCGTAAGCATGTACCGTCGGAGGTCTGAATGCCAAGATCCAGGAAATAAGTTTGAGAGGAATTTTTTTTCACGTCAGAATCCCCTATTAGACGGGAGTCCCTTGAGTACTATGATCTCGTGCAGCTAGAGCTGAGTGGTGGACCTGGAATGAATTAGACGGAGTTGAGAAAAGGAATGTGCTTTTTCGCTGTGGCATAAAGTTTCCTATTTGTGGAAGAGTCCTTATCTGCGTATGTAGATTCACTAGCATGACTGCCTTTTCCTTTTGTTAAAAATATATGGAGTCCCTTGAGATGGCGACTCGATAAAAGGGTCGAAGGTAACACCCTCAAGAGTCATGTTGCGATTTTAAGGAGGACCTTTCTGTTGAAAGTATAGATATAGATTGGAGGAAGAGACCTCTTTGGAGTTTTCAGCATGACAACATTGGTGGCGCGAACAGGACGTCATCAACAACGTTACGAACTTGGATATCGCCTTGTTGCCGGGTGCGCCCTCTACGCTCTTGATCTTTACTTGTGATGGGGAATGGACAATGTTTATGTTTGTTGGAGACCACTTTAGGTTTGTACGTGACCCAACACTAACTAGTTCCAGGACGCTCAAGGGGATCAGGTCCAGAAGCTATAGTAAGCTACTCAAGCAGAGCGACCCTCCCAGCCAACAGCCTGGAGGAGATCAAGCAAGGAGATAGGCAAAGTGTCAGGTAGAGGCGGAAGATGAGATGACGCGGAGCTAGCCACATCAGCCCGATGCAAAATAGATATGGCTTGTGCTCTCTACAAAGCAACTGAAACACGTTGTCGATAATAGGCGACAAGGACGGAGGCATGTGGGATGCTAGTGGACCTGCTCTTAGCTGCATGATGTGCACATGTCCGTAGGAAATCGTCGAAGTGCCGGTGCAATGAGCCAAATATCGGCGGCGTGTAGAGTAGGACGTGAGCGTGGGTCATAGATATGGTTGCTCACGCAGTACATGATACCCTGCCTCCCGAGCAATAGATGTCACCGCATCGCGAACCATATCATAAGACGCAGTGCGCTCACCACCACATGGACAGCGGAGGAGATGGATGGCAAGGTCATCGATGGGCTGAAGACAGACGCAGCGTTGAAGGCCCAAGGCCGAAGGATGAGACAAACCGAGTCGAAGGCGGAGCGCAGTAGTGAAAATAGGGGATGAGAAGTGAAAAGGTGCGATAGTGGGTCGTGCTGCCAACCATGCCCCTGCTCCGGGTCCTCTGCATGATAGAAGTCGGGCTCGATGCAACTCAGAAGAAACACTTGAGAGAATGCCGGAAAAGAAATGACGGTGTACGCGCTCGGAAATGGACTCCTGAAGATGGTCGAGGCCTTGAGCAGCCAACTGCTCAAATGGTGGTAGACATGCTCGCGCCAGTGCCGGAAGAAGATCTCGTGCAGAGCGGAGATGCTGCTGGAAGGGTAAAATGTCACTGTCGACATGTGTAACGGCGTCAATAAGGATGGGACGATGGTCACAGAGAAATCATGAAGTGAGGGCTGGCGCCACCAACGCCCAACTGTCGATGAAAGCTGACGGGGCGGTAGTGACAGTGGACAAAAGACCCACACCACCGGAAGAGACGAGCAGGGTGGCTTGCTGTCGTGGCAAAAGTCCCTGAGCACCCTCCAGAGCTCCTGGTCCTAACAATCTCCCGAAGATAGTTATCATGGTAGTATTAAACCCAGATAAGAGGTGTAGGAAATCTGGGCTGGGTGGAACAGTGCGCAAGAGATATGAGTGACGCTGAAGGAAACATTTGGTCAAGATTCCATATGCTACATGTACATCTCCGAGCCTAGGAAGGAGATCGGTGTGGGTGGCATCCTGGTGGAGTGCATCGGAGTGCATCTTCCAAGAAGGACGTTGTGAATTGGGTGCCAAAAGGGACTCCCAGGATTCTGATGTCATTGGGCGGAACAATGAAGTGAGCATGGAGGACAAAATCTGCAGGGAAACCGGACGGAGACCACACCGCACATTTGCGAGGTTGCACTGAAAAGCCCACGGCAGAGAGTTGGGTGACAAAATGATGGTAAGCTGAAAGTACCTGTGAGGCAGGGCCTACAATGTGCGTGTCGTCTGCCATCGACGGAAAAAGACAAGATGAGTATACTTGTGCAGAAGCCGTGAGGGCGCGGACATGAGCCATGGCAAACAAAGGTCCTCGTAAAGGGTCGCCTTGGCGGGTCCCAACCTCAGACTGAAAGCACTCACCTAGGCGAGAATGATGACTGTAGTATAGGGGAGTGGTGGATGCATAGAATAATCGAACAAACGGAATGAGTTGGTGGAAATCTCCTCCGACTGAACGGAGCTCCTGAAAGATAGCCGCTCGTGACACAGTGTTGAAAGCGTTGGTGATGTCGACCTGGAGAACCACCCAATCCGGATGAAGATCAAGAGCTGCACAAATCCCCTGAACCACCGCCTCGCAACCTCCTGGAGTGGCGACCCTGAACTGGTGTGGAAAGAGGTGTCCGGAGAAGGCATCTCGAAACTGAAGACAAAATGAGCAGCTGACAAGGCGGTAAAGAACCTCTCCAACTACGATAGGGCGGATGCCAGTACCTGAGGGTTTGCTCATAGCCAACAATCTGGAGGCCCCAAGGAAACGGGCCACTGGGGTAGGGATACGGCCAGCAGCAATAAAGGATCAACTCTAAAATAGCTGAGAGAAGCCACTAGCAGAGCTCGGTGGAGAGAAACAGTCGCGTAAGTGCTCATACAAGTCGAAGTCCTCGACAAAGAGCGACAAAATATCTTGAGCTGATGGGTGAAGGGCTTCGAGGGCAATGACAGTATCCGGTGATGGAGGCGCTGGTGAGGAAGGTGCTAAAGCCTTGGCCGCGCGTGAATACTCGCCAACGCGGCCCAACAGACAACGTGGTGGCCGATGCTTTAAGTAGAAAGCAGCAGCTCTTGTTGGTGTACAAGGGCGAGACGGCGCTCCAAAGGAAGATCCGGAAGGCTTCCCGGAAGGATGAGCTGGCGAAGTCCGTGATGCAGGACTTGAGGATGGGGGTAAAATCGCAGTTCCACTTGCAAAATGGACTGCTCCGGTATAAGCAAAAGCGTCTCTACGTGCCGAAGGGAGGGATCAGAGATAGCCTCTTGAGAGAATGCCATGATAGCCCGCTTGCGGGCCACGGCGGAGCCAAGCGCACTGCGGTACTCTTGAAGAAAGAGTATTTCTGGCCCAAACTGAGGGATGAGGCAGAGGAGTATGTCAAGACATGCACCACATGCCAACAAAACCGGAGCGAGTACAAAAAGCAAGCGGGGCTGTTACAACCCTTACCGATTCCAGAGGGGACTTGGGAAAGCGTCTCGATGGATTTCATGACTGCTATGCCATTGTCACATCTTGGGTGCGTGCCTCAGAAATAGGAAACGCATCCGAGGCGGTTGCAGCTTTCGAAGGGCGACCTTAAAAGCAGAAGAAGCGTTGATGGGGACATCAACCTTGGAGCGTGGGGGAGGAAATGCATGCTTAGCCCGGCTTAGCTAGCTTAGGAATCCGATTGCAAAAACTTGTATTGTACAAAACGTGCTATAAATGAAATGGCTTCCAAATGTTGTGCGTCCTATTTTGTTTGGAATGGTGATGCATGGTATGGTTGGCTAGTGTGTAGAATGCATGCTAGCTTATAAAAGTGGGAGAGGTAAATTGGATTAATCGTGTGTTTGCGTAGTGCCGAAATCGGGTGACCCCCATCCAAGGGGCAAGGAAACTTGCGCCTTCTTTGGGAGTTCACGTGCTAGTGCGCACCTGGCGCGTGCACGTACTATAACTGCGCTACCGAGGGGTTTCCTTGTAGTGCGGGCTAACGCGGAAGCTACGTGCTTCCGTTCACGTACTATAATCGTGTAGCCTCGGGACAAAGTCGTAGTGCGGCTTCGGCGTGTTCCCGTACCTCAGGCCATCATTCCAAGGCGGACCCAATTGTAATGATTGGGGCGCACGGTTGGTTCAAGGTTATCTTCCTAGTCAAAGAGGGTTCCAGGTGAACCCTTGCTCAAGGTGATGCCAAAAGCGGCATCATGAGCGGTCGCAAGCAATGTTGTTGCAGTAAGGCGATTCGATCCTCGGGGAGGATCGTTCCGTGGCCTTGAAGTAGGCCAAGAAGAGTGCACTGGGAGGAGCTGGAGAGGCTCCACCCTTGGCCGGGACTTGGAGGAAGTCGGCCGAACTAGCTAGTGGAGAGTAGAGTCAAGTGTGGGGTTTGGTTCTTTGCCATGGGACGCCATGGTACGGAAACAAACTCCTTGATGTGGGACGCCACAACTTGGATGTTCGTTTCTACAAAATGGACAAGACGATGAGGACATCGACTCCCTGTTGGTAGGGGTGTGTGTCGCGCCCCCTTGCCTTGAGAGCAGGGGGGTCGGGACACATGAGGGGCTGCCCCTGTGGTGGGGGAAGCGGCAGCGATAGGTATGGGGGGCTGAAGCACCCTTGAGTGCCCAAGGCACTCAAGGAGGCGGAGGCGCTCACTAGGTGGAGCCCCGCACACCGGGTTGCGGTGGGGGTGGCTCCACAAGGGGTGGTGGTAGCTTAGTGGGACTTAGTGGGGGTGGCATAGGACTCACCATGGGGGTGGAGACCTCGTGGTGGGAGTCGTGGGGAGTCTTGGGACTCATCACGGTCAGGTGCTCCAGGTGCTCCTCCTTTGTTTTTGAATACACCAAGATGTCGTCGATGTACACGATCACAAAGTCATCCAACCACTCTTGGAAAAGGCTGTTCATCAGCGTGCTAAAAGGTCGCGGGTGCGTTGGTGAGCCCAAAAGGCATCACCAAGAACTCATACGAACCATACCTCGTCCTGCACGCGGTCTTCTCCTCATCTCCTTCCGCCACTCGAATTTGATGATTGCCGGAGCGCAGATCGATCCGGCTGAAATACTTCGCTCCTGCCAACCGATCGAAAAGGTCGTCGATCCTTGGCAAAGGGTATCAGTTTTTGATAGTCACCTTATTCAGAGCCCTGTAATCGACACACATCCGCAGCGTCCCATCCTTCTTGTCTGCAAATAGCACCGGGGCTCCGTAAGGTAACTTACTCGGCCGGATGTACCCCTTTGACATTAGATCCTTGAGCTGAGTCTTCAGCTCGACCAACTCTCTGTGGCTCAACCGGTAGGGCGCCTTGGCAGGCGGTTCCGATCCCGGTATCACCTCAATCTTGTGGTCAACTCCTCTTCGCGGTGGCAAGCCGCTTGGCAAATCCTCCGGCATCACATCATGGTATTTCTCCAAAATCCCCTTGATCCAATCTGGGCTCGGCTCTCCATCGCCTTCTCCCTTCACTTCTCTAATGTAGAGCAAAAACTGGGGCTCATGTGCCTCCTCCACGGCCCACTCCCTTGCTGACAGAAGGTTTATTCGCCCTCCCACGGGTTTGGGCGTTTCCGAAACTCGTAAGACCTCGCCACCATTCCAACATGGCAGCGTGACTAGCCTCTTGCGGCCATCTATGACCACTCCGGATTTGCTCAAAAAGGTCATCCCCAAAATGAGATCCACTCCATCGATCTCGCAGACGGTGAAGTTCTCACGTCCCTCCCAACTCCCCAGTTGAAGAGGAACATCGAACGCCAACCTCGTTGCCAATTGCGGTTCTCCTTTTGCAGAACACACCTCAATAGAGGCCCCTACGTCAGTTGTCGGGAGTCCCAACTTTTGTGGCGTTGCCGGTATCATAAAGGAGTGCGACGCTCCTATGTCCACCAACAACGACACGTTAGTTCCAGATATTATCCCATCCACGAACAATAAGTGACTCCCTTTACGCAATGCGCCAGTTTCCTGATACAACTCACAAGAATATTTGCCTACCTTGCAAGTCCTGGCGACCACCGCTTCCACCAAGCGACTGATGGTATCTTCCGACAGCTCCGTGGTTGCCCGAGTCATGTTCAATTGTCGGGGTTTCGTGCACTTCTTGGCCATGTGCCCGGGCTCTCCGCAATTGAAACACACTCCATCAAAGGTCGCCTTCTGTCCGCCATAAGCCGCTCCACCCACTTTTCCTTTCGAAGCACCGGGTGCCGCCTTGACGTGTGAAGGCCCTCCCTTCGATTTCCACGTGCCATTGTCCGCGTGGCCTATCCCACTTCTTTTCCGGTCGAAAAGAGTCACCTTCCCGCCGGGTCTTCTTGTGGTTCAGCTCCGTACGGCCTTGTCTTTCACCCCTAGGGACATCTGAGAAACATTCAGCCCTCTCAATTGCCTCGTTCAAAGTCTTAGGTGGCTTCTCCTCCAACTTCCGCCTGGCCCATGGGGCCAGTCCCGCCACAAAGTTGAAGACCATTTCCGGTTCTGCCATGTCCGCGACTTCGAGCAAAAGCACATTGAAAGCCTGGACATATCCCCAAATGTCGTCTGTTTGCTTCAAATTCCTCATCTTGTCCCGGGCAAGCCAGGACGCGTTGAGGGGTACAAACTGTCTCTTCATCAATTCCTTGAACCCACTCCAGTTCAAGGTTTCCGGGCTTGAACCTCGGTCATGAAGGCGTTTCTGCCACCATTGTTGAGCATAGCCCCTCAAATAGGTGGGAGCCACTTCCACCCGATCCTCGTCACTCAACTTGGCCGCCCGGAAGTACTGCTCTAGCTCCAAGAGCCAGGTGTCGAGTGCCTTCCGATTTCGGACGCCCTCGAAGGTGCCTGGTTCTTTAGGCTTCACCTTGAACTTCGCCTTAGTGGAAGTGGCATTAGCCGCTGCGCCCAACCTATGAGGCAACAGTGGTGGTGGCACTGAGTGCACTGCTAGTTCTGGAGAGGGATAATGCATCTAGTGCTGAAGGCATGGCTGAGACAGGTGCAGTGGAGGCATTGTTGGAGCTACT
Organism: Takakia lepidozioides; assembly: GCA_030704615.1. Classification (NCBI taxonomy): domain Eukaryota; kingdom Viridiplantae; phylum Streptophyta; class Takakiopsida; order Takakiales; family Takakiaceae; genus Takakia; species Takakia lepidozioides. The sequence goes on from CM060731.1 coordinate 65,552,396, forward strand.
ACGGTGCCATCAGTGCGAGGAAACTGCGGCACGCCTTGTGGAGGCCTTGTTCAACAACGTCAAAGTTCGTGACATGAAGGTGGCCAAACTTGCCATTGCATCTTTGTCACAGTACTTGCTCGACCCACAGACACGAATGCAGCTAGCAAGGCTGTTGGCAGCATTGGCATTAGGGGATCTGTTTCAGCATCAGGGCCTGTCTCGCAGTAGTGATGCAGTGTCAGCCTGTCGTGCTTTGGTGAGCTTGTTGGAGGATCAACCAAAATGAAGATGGTGGCCGTGTGCGCACTGCAGAACTTGGTGTGCAACAGCCGGTCCAACAAGCGTGCAGTGGCTGAGGCTGGTGGTATTTAGGTGGTACAAGAGCTCCTGGCCTCAAGCAATTCGGAAACTGTAGGGCAAGCTGCTACATTGATCAAGCTTGTCTTTTCAAACCATACCATTCAAGAGTATGCCTCGAGTGAAATTATTCGGGCTCTATCGATTTCATCTTTGGCAATGGCCGCTCCCTATACAGAGGATGCAAGCTGCACGCAGTGGCGGATACCTTCGATTCACTGACTACACAGAAGAAGAACGAATCTCGCATGGACACTGGTTTTTCTTTCGTGGATTGCTTTGTTTTTGGAACTGGCCTGGAGCACTTGTTTTGAAGAACCCATGCACTCCACCAGCCTGCGTAATGCCTCACGATGTGCGCTCATATCTTTGCTACCAAATCCTTCACCTTCTTCTCCCCTTCTGAAGGCCTCCTGTGCCTCTTGAAACAGCGTCTTGGACGTTGCTGGCAGCTTCACTTGCCTTCTCCTGAATGGTTTGCGCAGCGTCTGATATGGTGGAATGGAAATCCTTGCTAGCAGAGTCGGTGGAGTTCTTGGCCTTACCAACGTTACTCTCAGCACCCTTCTTGGCATCGGATGTGGAGCCAAGGACAGCTTCTTTCAGATTCTCAGCCTGCTGTCGGATAGTCGAGCCAAGATTCTCTACCTGGTTGGTACCATCCTCCAGCTTTCTCTTGTTGGTGCGGGCAGCAGAATCAGCTCGATTCTTCAGGTCAGCTGATGCCTTCCCTGCCTATGGCGGTGCACGGCTCTCATCCAGCCAAGCAGTCAGCAGCGCAGCCTACACACCCCACTCTTAGATATAACCACAGGTTGACAAAAATCGCAGCAGCATCTCAAGCCTCCTGTTCTGATCCCTGTGACCAAGCTATATTACAATAGTGCTTAACAAAAACAAAAACATCATATCTAGCTTAGCACTGGAAAACTAGATAGAGTCATCTCTCTCGAGTGATAAGAAAGCTAAATGACATACACTCTCAACACAAGAAACATGAAATCCATCGCTATCACTCGTTAAGATAATAGTCGAGCCAGGGGCACCCCAAGCTATGGGGACTCCACCCCACAACAACCTATACTCCCATCATAAGCACACTCAGTCCTAAACGATGCAGGAGCTCGGTCGCGTAGGCGTGCATAGTTGTAAGAAGCCTAGCGATGTCGCTTCCAGGATCCAAAACCATTGCCTCCACAGCAACATGCTTGTCTTTGTCTTTCGCATGGTGTTTCTGAATGTATCCCATCCATGCCAGCAATCGGTGGTTGCCGTCCCAGACGTAGAACATGTAGTTGCAGAATTGCTGGGTCTTCTTTCCCATCATGAGGCCCAGCTCGAACTCCTCATTGGCATCTTTCCAGCACTCATCCCAGTTATCACTGATCTCTGGAGACACTAATGTGCTTTTCCCATTTATACCCGTCAGTGACACATAAAAAACTTGTGCACCAAGTCCATATCCATGCACAAAATCACTCTCCAATTTTGTTATGTCATGGGAAAGATGTGGACGCACAACATGCATAGATATCATCCGGCACAGAGGGATGTCCAGACGCCCTCCAGATACGAGCATGTCCCTTATAACCTCCTGAGAGTTTACCTTCTGGAATGACATGAGTTCTTTCACCTTGTCAAGGTAGTGCACTTCAGATTCATCTGCTTCATCTGTATTCTCTGAGCTTTTTCCGGACTCGTCCCCATCTCCAGATCCTTTCCTCTTTGATCCTGTAGGCTTGGACCTCACAGTTTTCTGCACGATGCCATTCAATTCTGATTGAGTAATTTGCAAATAGTGAACGGCGAACGGTAACGACCATCACTCTGTCTCCAAGAAACTCACTATGAATGGTGTGAAACAATTCAGCACAATCTACACAAGCAAAGCTGATCCTACCGTATTCAAAACAAAAGCGAGAGCGATAGCGAACGGCGTTAACGACAATCACAAAAGATAAGACCTGCCGGATCGGTGTTGTGTAATGACATCTATGTGTAAGTGATTGGCGGCGGCAACGACATTCAGTATAGTTTAGGGCGGACAGTAAGTGCAGATTATTCAGATTGACTCCATTGTGATTACCGTCGCCAGCATGGGAAGAGGAAGGACTGCTTGAAAGGCAATCAGACAGACTGTATGATCTGAACAACGATGATTGATGGTACCGTCAGTCACCCACTCATTGTGCGGTAAACCCTTAGCAGAGGAGTAGAAAGCAAATCACCGTTGTGATGGTCGGTAGTGACAATCCCTGTCTGGGACATTCCACTCAATCTCTACGCAGATCTTCAACAATGAAATGTAAGTTAGAGAAAACTTACTGGCGCCTTCTTAGGTTTTGAAATTGGATCCCCTTCTGCAGCTTTCCTCTTCCCTCTCACATCTGCTAGAATTTCTGTCTGCTCTAGGGTTTCTGGACCTTCTCCCGGTTCGGCGTTCCTCGTGCTTCCACCTCATTCAGTGTCCCTGCGAGTCATCTCTGCATCCACAGGCTGGCGCACTCTTATCGCCGACTGTGTCACAGTCGCTGCCTCAGTCTCCGTCTGCTCTTGTGAATCAGTCTCCGCGTTCACCTACTGCCTTGGCCCTGTGTTCTCCAACAAACGACGCCTCGTCATTTGCTCTCTTGCTCTGCGTCTCTCTCTAAGGGAAGTAAAATAAAGAGACTTTCTTCTCTTTCGTATTGTAGAAGGA